>JAGDYQ010000035.1:4658973-4805907 GCA_021962125.1 Bulinus truncatus
GGTTTGGTCCAATCCATTTCGTTGTGTCCATGCGCTCGTTTTATGTACATGGTTAATCCATTTCTTGTGTCCACGCGCTCGTTTTGTGTACATGGTTACTATGATGGAGACGTCTTATATTTTACCAACATCCATCATCCGCCCAAGTTTTGTCTCTATACTGGATGTGACTGGAAAGTTTACATGCGGGATAAAACCCATCTGCAATAGCGCAAAACAGCCATGGGCAAACTATTTCCCGCGGGCCAAATCCGTTTTAGAGTGAAGTGCAGCATCAGTCTATTGTGTTAAGACATTGCCCTTTAATTGATATAAGTCCAAAACAACACTCCTGCCCGCCGGTCAAATGTGCGAATCCAACGTGGCCCGCGACCTAAAAAACTTGCCCACCCCAGGATTTGAAGAAGCGGACCGGTTTTTCTACTGTTAAAATTACTCATTTAGTGTGACTACCGGAAGTGATAGAGTAAAACAATAAGACTGTACTAAATATTTTAACACACTGAAATTATAAACCAAAAACGGTATAAAGGAGAAAAAAATCTCCAGTATTCCTCATTAGATACTTCTTATATCTATTAATGTTGTCATGTTTATACAGTGTCAAAACCAGTTTAACGCAGGAATTAACACAAAAAAATATATTTTCTATACAATTATTTGTTTAACAAGCGAACGCTTTCATTCGATATCTCCTAGTGACAATACTGAATACATTTTTATACTGGATAAATCCTGGCAATATCCTATACAATACGACGTTGCCCACTCAATATGACGACTGGCTTTCACAGCCTAGTTGATATTGAAATCAATCTCGTAACAGCTGAATTACTGGCTTTCACAGCCTAGTTGATATTGAAATCAATCTCGTAACAGCTGAATTACTGGCTTTCACAGCCTAGTTGATATTGAAATCAATCTCGTAACAGCTGAATTACTGGCTTTCACAGCCTAGTTGATATTGAAATCAATCTCGTAACAGCTGAATTACTGGCTTTCACAGCCTAGTTGATATTGAAATCAATCTCGTAACAGCTGAATTACTGGCTTTCACAGCCTAGTTGATATTGAAATCAATCTCGTAACAGCTGAATTACATAAAGGATTGGGCGGTGATGGGGGAGGGGAAGGTGGCGGTGTGTCGGTTCCATGAATGGTTCTCACTCTTTTGGAAGTATAAACACCTTTAAAAAAACATTTGAACAACTTCAAACTGCTTTAAACAGCCTTAAGCCTTTAAACACCTTTAAACACCTTTAAACCTTTAAACACATTTAAACCTTTAAACACCTTTAAACATGATTAGACATTTAAACACCTTTACACATGTAAACACCTTTAGAGCTTTAAACTCCTTTAAATCTTTAAACACCTTTAAACACTTTTACTTTAAACCTTTAAACAAGATGTTTTAAAACGTGGCACTTATTATACACCAGTTATTAATAAGACAATATGGAATTGAAAGCAGGGAACATAATTTGAAGGCAAGTGTCGAATACAGGGCTAGTAACCGTGACTGAATTAGTTTCTGAAATTGTATGTCGCATGGCGCCATTTCTGTGATCGGCCACATACTTAAATTATAAAGCCTGTTGAGTGTGACTGACCCACCGTAAGTGTTTTTTTTTTCTAATACACCACCAACTACTGATGTAGTCAGGGAATACATTGTATGTAAATTTGGTAACTAACCATGATATGTAGAGGATAATCATTGGGGTCTACAGGACAGGAAAAAAACAAATGTATTACTGTGGCAATTCTAGAGAATAGCATCACATCTGGCGGTGGTGATGGATGTGGTCAGCACACAACACCCTTTTACCCCGTCCCACTCAAGCATACTGTCTCAGTCTGCTATTTACGACATAGGGGTAAGGCACACTACATCCCCTTCTGTCCGCGGTGGCAGAAGAAACCATCGGATATTTGTATTACTACTTTATAAACAGCTTAAAATTTGACCTTCATATAACCAGGAAGAAATCCAGGAAGAGAAAAATATCGGTAGCTATAAGCCTTTTTTTTTTAGCTTTCTTTATATTTAAAGACCAGGACATAAAATAATATGTTAGCTTTTAAATATGTTCATAATTTGCATTTAACTATTGAAAGAAAAAAAAAAACCGACATTGGCTTTTTAAAGGTAATAGCACTAACGAGTTAGTTTTGAAACCTTCATTTCGTGTTTTATTCATTCCATTGACGAATTATGAATTAATCACATAACAAGTTTTGTCGTGTGAGTGTTTGTGTGTGTGGGGAGGCTTTGGGGACTTTGTCGTGAAAAGGTCTCCGTGTTAATCCATCTGTATTGGTATTGTGATTTCGGGTAAGGTCGCAACAATATGGCCAGTCCATGGCTTAAAGAACACTGTCTAGTTCTCTCTAGGACGAACTTTCTTCCGCAATACTTCACGTGTAACTTCCATTATAGTATTGCTAAGGGTATTGCGGCGTGTAATAAGGCAGAATCAAGTGAACTTCCTCATTTTTACTGTAGCAAGGAGTGGTCCTTGTTAATCACTTCCTTGGCAAAGTTATCGTTGTGTGTGTGCGTGAAGTCCCAGAAAGGATATGGTGTTTATCTCTTAGATCGTATTAAACCCAAAATGGGGCTGTTATATGATGCCCATTTTTTTATCCCCGTCATAGCCGATAGTGCAATGGCCGTGGAGGCACAGTTATTTGGTCTTATGCTCCATATATGTGCACTGGGCCTGGTCTCTAACAGCTTATGTGGAGTAGCGTGGGTGTTGTTCTGATGATCAATGTACGTCTCCCGTGGTGGGTCCATGGCTAGAGTGGACAGAAAGAATTGCAAACGATCCATACCCCCACCCCTATTCGTTTTATTGAAAGATCTAAGAGATTAAACATGAGATTCTTACAGGAACTTTACAACAAAATAAAATGTGTCAGCTGTCGAAATAATTGTTAAAATTGTGTCGACTAAATCGAAAAGTATCTTGCTTTTATTTTTCGTTACTTACAAGAAAATATTGTTTTCATATTTGAGTGGGATGAAAATAAAAACACAAACAACTTGTAAATAAAAGTTGATAAAAAGAATGTAAACTTTTGATCAATGGAGGGAAAAAATGTTTCAATAAGTATATATTGAATGCAGTACCTGGTATTTTATCAGTAAAAAAAAATCCACATTGGTGCAAGGGCAGCATAATAACTTTTTGTGTCGCACAAGGAAATTTTTTTTTTTATTCCGAGAACCATAAAATAATTTTGCTAGCTAAGTGTACGCTGGTTGGTAAAATTGTGTTAATTTAATTTGTCTGTCAAATGAAGTTTTTATTTTTTGTTCTCTTCTTCTTACTATTTATTATTTTTCAATTTTTTTGTATGCGGCCCTTTTTTTTAAAAAAAAGGGGGTGTCCGAGTGCCTTTAAAAAACGAAAATCTATTTTTTAAAAACACAACGTTACTTACAATAAATCGATTATAGAGACAACTGGAGAATTATGGATTTATTAATAGTGCTAATATTGTTAAAATATTTTTTAGGAACACAAATTATAAGGCTAAATAATATTTTTGTTCTAAACGTATGTCCCTAAATGTGGCTCCAGGTCATTCACTCCTGAACTTATGGTTGCCTTTGACAGAGGTTCGGGCAATTCCTCCTTCACTGAAGATGACTTGATGGATCCCTTGGACTTAGTCACCTCTATTGGAAGTGCTGATTTTCGGTTTCTGTAAATATATATATATGGAGAGACATAGAGAGAGGGAGAAAGAGTGGGTAAGAATTGTTTTTCCGTCGTATATATACATATAAATACGTTTACATAATTTAACGTCTGTCCTATGGCTCATTTACCAATCTCTATCAATCAACATATAAATAAGTTTACATAATTTAACGTCTGTCCTATGACTCATTTACCAATCTCCATCAATCATGAACAAAAAAATCCTCAAAGCAAGCGTATAAAAATACTCATTTTGATTTTCTTAATCTAACTTGTATTCAATATGTTTTCTGATAAAGTACAACAATATAATTCTTTTTCTATAATCTCTTTCTGTGTCGTCTACATTTATATATAGTCAGCTCACGCACAGATGCATGCATCGTGAAGTCATTGAAATGAATTTTGTGAAGTCATGGAAATAAATGTTATGAAGTCATTGAAATGAATGTTGTGAAGTCATTAAAATTGATGTTGTAAAGTCATGGAAATGAATATTGTGAGGTCATGGAAATGAATGTTGTGAAGTCAAGGAAATGAATGTTATGAAATCATGGAAATAAATATTGTGAAGTCATGGAATAGAATGTTGTGAAGTCATGGAAATGAATGTTGTGAAGTCAAGGAAATGAATGTGGTGAAGTCATGGAAATGAATGTGGTGAAGTCATAGAAAAGAATGTGGTAAAGTCATGGAAATGAATGTTTTAATAAAGGACCTTTCTAAAAATAAATCTTTGAATTGAACAAATGGACCTAAACAGTAAAGACTGATTAACTTACGAATTTAAACACGTGGGGGAAAATTTCAAGAATAAATGACCCCACGTGACCAGTCGTGATCATTTCATACATCGGTCAGGTGACTTAAAAGCATGGTAAATATTTTTACTACACCCCAAACATCATAATGCTAACTTTATCTAATCAGAGCCATCAGTTAAACATTAAAGACATTGACTGTTTATCGGAATTGGCATTCATGGCTCAGCATGGACATACATTGACCGCATTAATGGATTTATAACTAAGGGAACGTATTTCTTTTATACCACGTGATAACATCATCGGCTTTAAAACAAAAACATTGCTCCGTCTAAATCAGTGGTTCTCAGTCATATTCCGCGACTGTACACCACAGTGTACGAAAGCATGTCGGCGAGTATCCCTCACACGCAGCAAGCTGGTGACCTTTCTTTAAAATTTAGGCTGTTTTAAACGAAAATTTGTAAGTCGCTGCATGCCACTGCATAGCCTTTCCCCGTACCACCTTGGGGGTACGCGTACCACCGATTGAGAGCCGCTGGTCTAAATGGTGAAGGCGATGACCGCAAGACATGTTCATGATGAATCGCAATGCATTCAATCGACAGGTACCATACGTACCGCATGCGCATGAAGATGACAACGGCGATCACTGGGAAAAGTAAGAACAGCAAGTAGGTCAAACGAAGTGTGCCTCCTTTATCCACGTGTACGGGTATTGCTGAGAATAAAATAATAACAACAACAATACACTGAAGCTAAATTGATCATTTTATTGTGTCTTGCCTGTGGACGTAAAAAATAAAAATATACATAAGGTTTAGTCTAAAGCAGTGCTTATCAAACTTTTTGAAGTCACGGCCCCCCTTTGAACGCCAATCAATATGTCGCGGCCAGACCCCTCAGCCGGCGCCGCGCGCCGGCTACGCCGCCGAATTTTCGTCCGCCGTAAATCCGCCGAAAAATATGTGGCGCGCCTCATTAGCCGCCGTATTTCGTTCGCCGTTATATTAACTGTCGCATTACTTAATCTTATTGGACATGACCTTGCTGACCATATCAGCTCTGTCTTGAAAAGCTTTTCTGTTGATCAAAAAATACTAGCTGCCATGTTGGTGTTGCAATTATGATAAAGACTTCAAAGCTTTTGAAGGTTGACTCTTATCAACATTTTACAACACACGTATTGCACCTTAATACTACCGACAGCATCAATAAAAATGAAGAATTTCATGACCGCAATTACAGAAGACGATGCAGCATTCACAGAGGATAAAGAAATTGTAAAGACCCTGAAAGAAGGCATGTCTTAAGTGTGTGAATTGCTTCTTGTAGATGATCAGCTCAGTGCATCAATAATGGATGCCTCTGAGAGCTGCCGAATCAACCAGCCCTGAAAATGGATGGCGCTAGAGCGTCGGACCCCTCCCCGTGCATGTCGCCAATGGTGAACTTTACTTGCCATCGGTCTTAGTGCATGAGGGCTGGAGACGCCAGTGCCTTAATGTCTTGGCTGGGATGTGTTGCTTTCGGCAACTTCCCCCAGGTGGAGCCTTAGTGTCAGACCTCCCCGTGCATGTCGCCAATGGTGAACCTTACTCGCCATCGGTTTTAGTGCATGAGGGCTGGAGACGCTAAGTTCAGTGTGTCTTGGCTGGGATGTGTTGACCTCGACAACTTTCCCCAGGTGGCCCTTAAAACCCAGAACCTCCTAGCGGTCCGGGCGGACAACGGTAGCCTTGCTCTGGGCTAACGGCTAATCTGGGAGCACGAAAGTGCACAATTGCGAAAAGCGCCTCGCGACTGTGTGTGGCTGGCACCCCAGCTTCCCAGTACTGGAGCGCGAGGACTCTTGAGACGCGGCTCCACGACCCCCTGCTCTTGGGGGGCCTTGAACCGCTTCGGACCATAACATGGCACTGAAAGTGAAGGTTACGAAAAAACGAGATCCGTACGGCGCGGAACCCTCGACTAATAGTCTCGAAAAACCCATACCCTAGGAATGGGGAAGGGCTTGCAAAACGTAAATTGGTGACATCGGCTATGACGCAGGCCAACACATTCGGAGTTCTACAGTACGCGTGGCTGGTTGGGGCTGTTCGTCTGGAACCTCTAAGGCTTGCACCCGGCCGGTACTATGGGGGCTAAGGTCATCCCTAGGTGCCGGTCGGCCTCATGTCTGGCAGAAGACAATAAAGACTGCCAAAATATGACTGATACGTTCGATCCAAATAGAAAGTAACATTGGGCATCCTTGCTCTGGGAGGCTCCCTGCTCTGGGAACAATGTGAAATCTAAAAGTGTCTCTTAGGTAATGCCGCTACCTACGCCACCAGCCCACCCCGCTCTGGAGGGCACCTGAACGCTCTTAGGTGAATGGTGGTGGGAAGCCCGCAAGGGAACTGCTAAACGCTCCCCCGCTGCAGGACGAGCGCGGGAAGTGAACCCTGGTGTACTCGATACTGTGACCGAACGCTGGTATTGCACGGAGCCAGCCCCTCGACGGCAGATCGGGGTTTCGAGGAAAAAGGTACGCCAACCCACTCTCATTCCGAGAGATCAGACATGTCCGGCGGTAGGCACGCCCCGGCACTGGTTTAACCTGGGTCGAGGCAGGGGAGGCAACTGAGCTGCTCTGCTTACTTGTCAGACCACCCAACCCGCCCCTCCCTGGGGCACTCGAAAAGCAAATGGATAAGGATAAGAAAAGGAATAAAGCGGGTCTGGGCAGCACCCAAACATGCCTCGATGGATGGTTAGGGGGCGGTAGGGCCGCCATCGTAAAAAGCTCGACTACTTGCCCCGGTGCCAAGATTTCAGTTGAAAGGTCTGGCATCGTAAAAATGGCTACTTTCGACCCAGCTCGAGAACCACTAAGGCGGATCGAAGGCACTGAGTGTCCACCGCCTGGCTTACCGGAAAAGCGAACAGATGGGAGTCGCGTCCCATCACAGGTGAAGGCCAAGCTAGGTCAGGCAAGGCCCCTGAGAACGGTTGATTGCTCTGTCAACCCGACCCAGGTACGAATGACCGCTGAACGGCGCTACGAGGGAATTCGCACACCCTCACAAGAGGCTGCGGCAGGTCGAGCCCAGTCCCTGACTAGTGTTGATTGCTCTGTTGACACGAAATCAGATCGCACGACCACGCGGAGACGAGGGGGAGGCAGACCCCCAAAAGTGGCTGTGGCGGGTCGAGCCCAGTCCTCGGGTAACGCTGGCTGCTCTTCCAGCGGAAAACCGATGGTGACGACCAGCGGGGTACCAAGAACGGGGCTGGAAAGATGGCTGGCTCTGCCGCTGGTACCTGGCTTGGGAATGAGATGTAGGGCGGAAGGTTGTCGGCCTCTACCCCTGGGGAACCCTACCATGGGCAACCCAGACACTGTGCGTACCCCCGAGGTACACCCCGACAGCGCAGAAATCGACCCTGGCAGGGTAACAGAGAGGGGAGACAGCTGTACCCCTTCTATGGTGCCCCGCTCGACAAAAGAGACTGGGAACTGTCAAGCCCAGCCCTCGGCGATAAACGCTGATTGCTCTGTCAGCGGGAAGCCGAAAGTCATGGACCGCAGGTCACTGTTAACGGGTGTAGCCGAAAGCTCCCCGCCTGAGGTGGCCGGCACCAAGACTGACATAGGCAGGGCACTGCCAACGGGTGTAGCCGAAAGCTCCCCGCCTATGGTGCCCGGCGAGACAAAAGAGACTGGGAACTGTCAAGCCCAGCCCTCGGTGATAAACGCTGATTGCTCTGTCAGCGGGAAGCCGAAAGTTGAGGAGAGCAGGTCACTGTTTCCGGGTGTAGCCGAAAGCTCCCCGCCTGAGGTGGCCGGCACCACAACTGACAAGCGAAGACTTGGGAAACGCTCTGGTAAGGCTCAATTCAGGATTGTCCATCTGAATGTCCGGGGTCTCATCCCCAAGAGCCTAGAAGTCGCAAAACTTTTGAACGAGAATGACGTGGATGTTGCAATGTTACAAGAGTGCATCCTTGGACTTAGGACAGTCCACTTCACTGGCTATTCGTGCTTCCGTTGTGGGTGCAAGAACTGCAGGGGATTGGTGACCCTGGTCAGAAATACGCTAAACGCTCAGCCGAGCAGCGCCCACGGCTCACGCGGGAAAACGGATACGCTTGCAGTGGATGTTTATAAGGATGGGAGGAAGTACCATTGTGTAAACGTGTACAATCCCCCCCAAGACGGAGCTCAGTCTAATAACAGCTGAGGATACTCTGCTTGGCACCTTCGTATGTGGTGATTTCAACGCCATGTCTCCGACATGGGGCTATGAACGCACTGACGCGGCTGGCCAGAGGATTGAGGAGATTTGTAATATTACAAGTCTAGTTCGGTTGCAGGACCATGAGTCTGCACCCACCTTACTGCACGGTGCGAGTGGGAGCGAAACGAGACCCGACTTAACACTCGTCTCGGCTGACCTGGCCTGTAACACCTCTTTCCGCGTGCTAGATTGCGTCGGTAGTGATCATAAACCCGTTCTCGTCTCAGTGGATATCCCTCCACCTGAGAGAAACCCAGGAGCTAAGCACAGGTGCTGGGTTTATTCAAAAGCAAATTGGGACGCCTTCAAGGTAGCAGCTGACGCTGCCTTGGAGAGGGTAGATACCGAGTGTGGAACAGTCGACGCTGTGTACAAGGAGATCACTGAAGCGATCTTAGGTGCCGCACGTAGGACGATCCCAAAGAGCCTACCGAAGCGTAAGTTCAGACCATTTTGGACTACAGCCCTTGCAAGGTTAGTTCGGCAAAGACAAGCCGCTCGTAAGAAAGCTTGTCGATTGAAAACGGCTGAGGCGCGCCGCGAGTACAATAAACTAACTGAGCAAGTAAAAAGGGCGTCTGCTGAGGCCAAAAAGCAGAAATGGACTGATACTTGCGAGAAGTTGGATCTAAGGGAGAGCCAAAAGACATGGAAATTGCTGAAAGACTTGACCCAGGCTGGAGCAATTAGAACTGGTGCTCCGATGCAAACGGACTCAGGCCTGACGGCTAGCGATAGCAAGAAGGCCGAAGTGCTTAACAAGCACTTTGCAGAGGTCAGCAAGTCGAGTAAGAAGAGTACATTGTCCAAGGCACTGGATAAAGTCCGTCGGGTCAAAGAGAAGGCTGAGTTTGGCACGGAAAATCGAGACACGTTCAGAGCCCCATTCTCTGTCAATGAATTGGCATACGCAGTCAGGAAGTGTCGCATGAGAAAGGCCCCAGGTAGTGACTTGATCAGTAATGAGATGATCACACACCTCGGGGCAGCGGGACAAGCAAAGCTTCTCCAGTTTGTCAATCGCACGTGGTTGACAGGAGAACTCCCTCAGAGGTGGAGGGAGGCTGTCATAGTGCCGGTACTTAAAAAAGGGAAAAAGACTGACCAAGCAGAAAGCTACCGTCCTATCTCCCTCACTTCATGTGTTGGGAAAGTAGCTGAACGCATGGTCAATCGAAGGTTGATGTGGTTCTTAGAGGAAAAAGGGCTCATTACCCCAAAGCAAGGAGGCTTTCGGCGGGGTAAGAGTGCGATGGACATGGTCACACTCCTCGTCCAAGAAATAGCCGACGGCTTTCAGAAAGCTGAGTTAACGGCGGTAGTTTTCCTAGATCTCAAGCAGGCTTACGATCGAGTCTGGCGACCAGGACTATTGTTGAAGCTACAGCGGTTGGGTGTCACCGCTGAGATGTACATTTGGTTACGCAGTTTCCTCAGTAATCGTACTATCACGACACGCGTTGGGAGCAGCGTGTCGAGGAAACGGACCCTCGAACAGGGTCTTCCACAGGGCTCTGCCCTCAGTTGTACATTGTTCCTAGCTTTCATCAATGACCTGCCTGAGTTTCTGGGATGTAAAAGCCTACTGTATGCCGACGATTTAGCGATCTGGAAGACCGGAAAGAGTGCCTCAGTCCTTGAGAGAGCACTCCAGAAGGACCTTACTACGGTCGGCTGTTATACTAGGATGTGGGGGGCTAGAGATTAACGTCTCGAAGACCGTCTACTCGCTGTTTACCATGGGCACGAGTATCCTTAAGGAACCATTTAGACTGGAGGTAGAGGGTGAGGTTCTTGCTCTGGAACCTAAGCCCAAGTACCTGGGAGTGACACTTGACAGGAAGCTTACTCTCTGCACACATCTGTCGGAGGTTGCCCGCTGCGCCTCTGACAGACTGAACATTGTCAAGAAGTTGGCGAGCACGACCTGGGGGCTCGAGCAGATGTCCTGAGGTCGCTGTACATGGGTGCAGTAAGGTCTCAGATTGATTATAGCCAGGTTGTGCAAGTCTATGGGTCTAAGTCCTCTTTAGAGGCCCTGGATGTTGTACAGAACCAGGCTCTCCGGCTGATCACAGGCACTTTTCGAACGGCACCCACAGCAGCGGTGGAAATCATGGCAAATGTGCCACCTCTAGGTATTCGTAGAGAGCAGGCTGTTTTGACCGCGTATGAGCGGTTCAAGCGGCAGGAGGAGACCTCTGTCCTAAGGGAGATGGTCGATGGCTGGGTGGAACGAAAGCGGCTCTCGATGCAGTCTTTTATGCACCACGCAGTAAGACTTGCCTCCGAGATCAAGCTGCCGACTGACCGCCTAATGCTAGAAACTGTCTCAAGGCTCCCGCCTGGCGAGGCTCTCTACATGCCTGAGGTACGCACGACCCTGGTCGAAACCAATGCTGGGAACGCAAAGGATCACCGAACCATCACGGATGTGGCTTTGGAGGTGATTGAAAACTACTCGGGGAACGCTATACTGGCCTATACTGATGCTTCTGTATCCAGTAGAGACGGTCGGACAAGCGCCTCGTTTGGGGTTCACATCACTTTCTCACAAACCGGCTTTGTGAAAGACCATGCTGGCCTATGTGGGTCGCTCTGTGCTTACGAGGCAGAGATGACAGCCATTACTGAGGCAGTGGACCACATACGAGAGTTAATCAGTGAGGGTACTTTGCCTGCTCTGGACATTGTCATTCTTACTGACGCGCTCTCTGTTCTCCAAGCTGTAAAAGGGACAGGAGAATGGCCGCTTCTGCTGGAAGCCATGCTGATGGCAATACAGGGTCTTGTGTCCCAACATAGCGAGCATGTGACCCTTCAATGGGTTCCCGGGCATGCGGACGTGCCCGGAAATGAAAGGGCAGACGGCATTGCCAAGGCAATAGTCCAGTCGACAGATACCCAAGTGCTGCCCGTGAGTGCAAGAAAGAGCTCATTCGAGGCAGCACGTTCCATGATCTGCCTCTTTGGACAATCGAAGTGGTTCTCGGGCTGGGCTCATGGGGTGACCGGACTAAAGATCCGGCAAGTCCTAGAGCGGCCGTCCAAAACTGACCCGTGGTGGGAGCTCAGGCGTGTCGAGCAGGCGCTAATTGCCCAGTTCCGAACTGGGCACTGTCCTATTGGCGCGTACTTTGGGAGGTTGAGGCCCAATGTCGACACCCTTTGCAGACACTGCAGGGAAGTGGAGGAAACCGTAGATCATTTGCTATTCGAGTGCCCCGGACTGGCGGACCACAGGGTGGACCAGTCCGGAAGCCTGCTGGCCATTGGGCTCTATGGCAGTCTCCAGATGTTGAGAGACACAGCAGGTCTGATCTCACGGGCTCTAAGAGACTAAGTCTCAGCCCGCAGATAAAACTGAGAGAGTTCAAAGAGAGAGAGAGAGAGCTGCACTAACGCCATCAATGACAGTCATAAACACAATGATAAGTCAGTAAAGGCATCATGTCCAACGCGTTGGAATTCAACATTGATGATGATTCAGTCTATGCTTGACTTTAAAATATGATGATGATGACAAAATACGAATGATAAAGCTGTCAACTCTCAACCAGCTTGAACATCGATTTCCTGTAAATGAGAACATTAAGCTGCATCAGCTGCTTGATCCAAATTTTAAATCATTGATTCCACGGTCAGAAGCAACCGCAATTCTGGAGAACGCAATTCAGTCAGCAATGGCCCGTGGATTCATCATGTCTAAAGCTGATGTATCGCATTCGCAGCTAGTTAGTGAATATGTTTCTGAAGAAAGCTGGTGAACTACATCGTGTTTGTTTTATTCAAGACAATTATAAACTGATATTTTAAGTGCTTATTAAGGTATTGAGTGACAGAAACTGAATGAGTGGAATGTATTCATGTACTGTATTAGTATGACAGCATATACAACTGTTTATTTCTGTTGTTTTAAATAATAAAACTTTTCCCCAAGTATTGTTAAATTGTTTTATTGCTGAAGTTTTATCAAATTCAATATTTTCTAGGCGTCAGCCGAATTTTAGCCAAATATTTCGTAATCTGCCAAAAATCAGCCGAAAATCAGCCGCAAATGTCAATTTACTCAATTTATGGTCAAATTCGGATACGCCGGCTATCAGCCGAAAAATTATGTCAGCCAGCCGAAACTTAAAAAAAAGTTCGGCTGGCAGGTCTACGGCTAACGTATTGCCCAGTTTCGTACTAAGCATATTGTCCTATTTGTGCTTACTTTGGTACTAATCATTGTCCTATTAGTGCTTACTTTGGTTCTAATCATTGTCCTATTTGTGCTTACTTTGGTACTAATCGCTGCATACAAGCTGAGGAAACCGTGGAACATGTTCTATTGGAGTGCCCCGGAAAGAATTATCCTACTTCGCGGAAATTTATCCCTCGTAATAGAATTTCTGCAACAAATAAACAGCAAAAAAGGAAGAAGAATATATATATATATATATATATATATATATATATATATATATATATATTTACTATCTAAAAATATGGCTCTTAATCCTCTTATTGAACCTCATGTGTGGCTACTCCTTCTGTTTACTGTGTCATTGACCCCCCATGTGTGGCTACCAGAGGTGTGCGGATCTTGAAATTTAGCGTCCGCGTCCGTCCTGCGGATTTCTATCAATGATCCGCGTCCGCGACCGCGTCCGCAGAATCTTACAACATTGGTCCGCAGTCAGTCCGCGCGTCCGCATTGCTGAAATTTAGTTGTTTAAATGACTTGAAATTTTTTTTATGGTAACGCTAAAGAAGATCCGCGTCAGTCCGCGAGTCCGCAACTTAACCATACGAAGCGTCCGCTGTCAGTCCGCGGATTCGGAAAAGTCTGCGGATCTGCGTCCGCAAGCGGACGCGTCCGCTGTCCGCTCATCTCTGGTGGCTACCCCTTCTGTTTACTGTGTCATTGACCCCATGTGTGGCTACCCCTTCTGTTTACTGTGTCATTGACCCCATGTGTGGCTATCCCTTCTGTTTACTGTGTCATTGACTTCCCCCTCCCCCCATGTGTGGCTATCCCTTCTGTTTACTGTGTCATTGACCCCATGTGCGGCTACTCCTTCTGTTTACTGTATCATTGACTTCCCCCCCCCCCACGTGTGGCTACCCTTCGTTACCGTGTCATTGACCCCAGTTGTATACTCCTTCTGTTTACTGTGTCATTGACCCCATGTGTGGCTACCCCTTCTGTTTACTGTGTCATTGACCCCCCTCCCCCCATGTGTGGCTACTCCTTCTGTATACTGTATCATACGTTGTTTTCATATCTTAATCTATACAGTCCTAACCTATATGTTAACATTTGCTGCTACAAGTACATAGTTACTATTCATAATGCAATCATCAAATATAGATGTGTATGCAATGTCTTTCATAATGCATACACCAGCCGCCTGGCTTTTTATTAGAATGTCAACAGACAGAGACAGCATGTCGTGTCATTCGTCTTATATCCAATTACATGTCTTACACCACGACAACAACAGCGACAATGAAATCGTTGAGCCGGGGATGAGCTGTAACAGGGGGGTGGGGTGGTATAGGTGGGTGGGTGGGGATGGGTTCCAGCTGAGAGCATAATAATGTTATGACTCGGGAGAGTTCCATGAGTCACACCTGTTGATATCCTGTCTATATCTCTCACACCATGATTGATGTCAGCACTCCGCGGTCCTGAGGAGAGATTACCTCTCACTCTCGGTCGCTTAAAACTCCTAATCTGGATCCTGCTCTCTCTCTCTCTCTCTCTCTCTCTGTCTGTACAGGATGACACACTTCGCGATTATGCATACAATGATTCCATAACGTGTACTGCGTATGTGAAAACACTATTGTGTTTGAAGTACCTAAGGAAACATTATTGTGTTGGTGGTCATACCTTAAGGAGTCATCGGTCAAAGTCATTACGTCATTGTTATGGAGCAGTGGTCCTCACTCCATTTGTCCAAGAAGAACGCCGCAAAAGTACTGAAGCCACTTGTAATATACTTACCAGCCTTTGAACCTTTGTGTATTTTAAGTGCTCCTCTTTGGATTAAAGAAAAGAAGAAGTTTACTGAAGTTTAATATTCTTTGTGAACTGTCAGTCAAATAAACTAAAAATAGATCACTACCGAACAAAAGGTGCGTAGTATACTTAGATACCGTGTTTTTATATAGATGAGAAAAAACATATTTCACGCACTAAACATTGGACCAGAGCAGTAATATTGTCCACATAGTAAAACGCAATTTGGCTAACGCTTTATTAAAAAAAAAATAAACAGACACAATAGTAGACAGAAACATTGTTTATGATTTGGTATCTTTATTAAGTGTTTTAATTTTAATTTTAACAGTGGGAAAAACAAACACTGTAACCCTGGCCCCCCCCACCCCCCAACCCCACCCGGGTAAAAGACTCGACTGTCGACCTGAAGGTACCTGGTTCGATCTCCGGTAAGGACCTAGGATATTATCAGGTCTTTTGCTGAAGTTCCCGATAGATCTCCCTGCTCGGGTATGGTGGGGATGAAAGAAGGGCACATATTAACCGTCCCATTAGTGATTTATAGTCTCTAAGAGATTTTATCTCATCCTTACAGGGACTTCACACAGACCCACCCCACCCCACAATAAGTTATAAGCGTTGACAGGTAAAATGTAATTTTGTGACGGATGAAATGTTGATTGTTTCTAATATAATTTTTAGTTGTCTAGATTTAGCAGTAATGTATTTATCTACCCCAAGGCGTCCCGGCTATCTAAGGTAATAGGGCATAATAAGCCATTAGGAACAATTTAACAACCTTAGCATTCCCGACCAACGCAGAATACACTGCTAGTACATAGGCGGCGTTAATTCAGTTTAGGAAATTATAAAATGCTATTTAAAAATGTGAAATTGTGAAATGTACATCACATTAATACAACCGTTTAATACTTTTGTACATTGTAGTGTAATACTGTTTTGAACAGCATAGTACCTACCTGGCATTTCCTACCACGGTTATCTCATGGCCTTAATGGACCATCAAGTCCTGGGAGTACTCTAACACATCAAAATGAATAATATTAAAACAATTTTCAAGTTAATAATTAGGGTTTTCATAAAGCACATTTAGGGGGACGGGTGGTCGTGTTATGTAGAGCGCTCGACTGTCGACTCGGAGAGTCAGCGGGGTTCGAACCGCAGTAAGGACATTGGTATTTTTTCAGGTCCTGGTGTAAGTCCCCAAGTCCACCAGCTTTAAATGGGGTACCTGACGACGCTAAGTTGGGGGAGAAGGCAGACTGGGCGTTGTGCTAATCAACGTTAACCACACAATCCCTTCATAGGGAAACAGTGAAACAGATGAATTCTACACTTCATCTGCACTGATGAGCCCTTATGGCCAAGGAACTTTACTTACTTTTAACATTACATTAATACCAAGGTTTAATAATTTTTCTAATTGTAGTGTGTAATGCTGCTGTTTTGAACAGCACATTACCTACCTGGCCTTTCCTACCACGGTCTTAATGGACCAAAGCAACCCCGGGGTACTCAAATGAACCTGAACACAATAACATGTTAACAATTGGTGTTTTCAAAAAGCACATCAACAGACAGGTTATCCTAACATGGCCGATATAAACGCGCGACAATAACACAAAAATATCAACACGGATGGCCGATTGCTGTAGATACTCGATTGTCGACCTGAGAGTCCTGTTCGATCCTCCAGGTGAAATGTGTTTCAAAAAGTCGTCCCACAAGTCCACCAGCTAAGTGCTGTGCTAACCACACAATCCCTTTATATGCCGAGGTTATAGGAAACAGATGAATTTCGAAGGCGGGAACTTTACTTTCTTTTTTCTATCAAGACAAACTAGTTCAATCGCGCCCGGCTTGACGTGTCCCCCCCCCCCGTGAGATGCGTTGACCCTCGGAGCTATGTATCGGCCGTACCCTCCACCTCCCCATGGCCCGGCACACAACGATAGCTTTGTTTTTTTGAATCCCCGCAGATGTACACACACCCTCTCTGACACAGATGTGTAAAAGTGTCCCTGTCAGGATGAGATGAAATCCCTTAGATCTTATAAACCACTAATGGGACGGTTTTATGGTGCCCTTCTTTCATCCCCACCATAGCCGATAGTGCAATGGCCATGGAGGCACCACGGGAGATATATCGGGAACTTGGCCAAGACCTGAAATTTCCTTGGTCCTCACCGGAGATCGAACCAGGTACCTTCATGTCGACAGTCGGGCGCGTTACCGCACGACCATCCGTCCCCATCTCCGACACAGATAACTCCTGACATATTTCGTGTTGTTTTTTTTTGGGCACTGGCCCCTTATGCGTTTAAGCTTGGAATACTCCTCACCGTCCTGAGTATCGACGAGGACGTCTAACACAAGATGTAGGTGGAGGGATGGAAAGAGATTGACTGACTAAGTCTTGGCCTTGACTGGATTGTGCCCGACACCATTCTATCTATCATGATTCTGGATGTAGTTGAGATTCTACGTATCTATCCAGATAGATACGCGTTTAGCCATTAGCTGCATCTGAAATTATTTTCTATGAATGCTTTTTTAAACACGAGACCGTCTCTGCCATTAGCTGATATGAAATTTACATTAATGACTCTAACAGACACAGAAAATCATAATAATGGTCTGCTTCTGTTAAACGTCTCTCATCGCCTGTTCTGCATTTGTCCATTGTAAAACCGATCATTTTATCTTTCGGTCCAAATCGGGGGGAACTCTGATTCACTATCCACGATGAGCCATAATACCATCTAATGTTAAAGCCAATTGACTTGTAACAATAAAAGTACACACAGAAACATTTCATACGTATCACCAAACAACACAACCATTCATATGGCTCAGTGACAAACTATTATATGGAAATATACAATAACCAAACAACACAACCATTCTGATGGCTCAGTGACAAACTATTATATGAAATATATGTATCACCAAACAACACAACCATTCTAATGGCTCAGTGACAAACTATAAGTGAAATATATGCATACCCAAAACGAAGCTACCCATTCATCATATCTTATCGCTTGGCCCTGTAATAGGATATTACTTCATGAAAGTATTATTTTATTATTCGAACATACAACACAACTTTTTCTAGTTCATGTTTTAGAAATTAAACAGGACTGGCATATTCGTCCCTACATAGAAATTGTTTTGCTCTTTGCTGCTGTTATGTTTATCTTTGAGATTTACTATTGGTCGCGTGTGTATTCAATAGGTGGTTCATGACTTAATAACATAAAGAACTCATCCCATGATCAACGAGAAACAGACAATTTCAACACCAGGGGAGGGTAAACGAAGCGAGACTAAATAAATTCATCACACAGTTCCAGACCGTACTGAACAGTTATTGATTCTGGAGGGGGGAAGTGGATTTTCTTATCTGGCGCACACACGCAAAGGGTTCATTGAAATTTAAGTCACTCTGTTGTTCGAAAAGGGACATAATCGCCCCATTCAAGTCGGGGAATCGCCAAATGAGAATTTCAGTCTATAACAGATCATTTTGTGGAAATATATTAGAAGCCTTATATCGGTGGTACTCCATTGTGTAGAGTTCTACTAGCTGCCGTTGCCATGACACCTCAGACTGCTTTATGCATATTGGCTGAATAGAACGAGGCTCTTGTATGTTTATATAATAGCACCTTAGGCGGTGGTGATCACCGATAAAATTCTTCCACAATTTACAGCTTTACGGGCGGATTTTTCTTAAAGGGTTGCTAATGTTGTGATAGATGATCCACCAATAGATTGGTTAATCACTACTCCCCCAGTCCTCCTCCAACATTAATAACCATTATCAAGTCCATGCAAGGAAGATATGTTTATCTAATCTCAAACTACCCCCCCCCCCCTGAGTCAGATTCTGCAGCTCCCAGGGGCATTGCTCCTCCCTACTATAGTCGAGTTTGCACGGGGGCTGTATTCTCTCGGATTCTTGAACCCATGAACTACATCATGCAGTTTTTACGAAAAACTTCATCGCTAACGAGTCACCTCGTTTATAACGTTATTAGATCACTGATTTTCAGGGATTTTTGGTCAAAATTTTTTTCTAAATTAAGTGAAGTTTCGCTATTTAATTTTTTTCAAAGCGTAATTAAATCAGATGTACTAATTATATATATATATATATATATATATATATATATATATATATATATATATATAGGGTTGCCATATTTTTCACGGACCAACCGGGACAGTTCTGAATTCTTTTTACTTTAGGGTTTAGGGATGTCGAGTATGGGGGGGGGTATGAAAACAGTAATGTAAAAAACACTTTGAAAATATAGAATAGATAATCTTTGCTATTTGTATTCATAATGGTACACAAACATGATATTTTACAAAACAAAACAGTTTTCTTCTTGTTGTACCACTCGTATTTTTCACTGTAAATTTGTATTACTACTGTGTTACTTTACCAAAAATGTTACTGATCTTTACACAAGAGCAGATTAACTAGCTCTCTGATCTATAATTTTGCTCAATTATTTTCAAGAAACTGTGCCCTGAATCTAAACCGGGACGGCATTTCAACAACCGGGCGGCATCACCGGGACAACCCAGTATATCAGGGTTTCTCCCGGCCAAACTGGGACATATGGCAAGCCTATATATATATATATATATATATATATATATATAATCTATTTTCTTATGAAAATAAAATAGTATGCCAACTATTGATGAACATTGAATCACGCTGTTAGCAACGTCACAGAATGGAAATAAAATCTCTTTAAGTGCACATAAAATCTCTTTGAGTGCACATAAAATCTCTTTGAGAATTCTGTACTCAAAAATCTCTTTGAGTACACATAAAATCTTTTATCTTTACTTTGAATCTTTTCTCTAGAGGGGATTTTTTCAGCCATTAGAGTTTACCCTCGACGGCTGCTGTTTTACCTAAACCTTGTTCGCTACCCTTTATCAGGGGTCTTGGTGGTACTTAACTTCATTGTGTATTCTTGCTGACTTTATTTTATGAACAAACGCTTTGTGTTTTATATTTACATTTATAACGTAATCCGTTTCCTTTGTTGTTTTTTTAAACCAGTTGGGGTGTCCACCTTTATTTCTCGCTTCGTGGATAAAGTCGCCTGACATTTGAAAAAACTGTCGATCAAGTTTATGTTGCTCGAATTTACTACACAGTCTCTGGAAGTTGTCCATCTTTCAAGGAATGTAAATACAATACAACAAACACAGAGAATATATATATATATATATATATATATATATATATATATATATATATATATTCCAAATAAATAAAAAAGATTTAAGGAACAAAACTTTGATTGACAGTGTGAATAGTTAAAAAATAAAAGACACTGCAAGACAGGAAGGGTGGTGATTTGGGGGTAGTAAGGAGGGGGTGTTCAAAATTCTTGGCAGACATTACAACCGACATCTCCATCGTGTGTGAAGTCCCTGGTAAGGATGAGATGTAATCTCTTAGATCCTATAGACCACTGATGGGACAGTTTTATGACGCCCTTCTTTCATCCCCACTATAGCCGATAGGGCAATGCACATGGAGGCACCACGGGAGATATGGGGGTACTTAAACCATGCCATGAATAATTTCCTTGGTCCTCACAGGAGATCGGACCAGGTACCTAAGTCGACAGTCGAGCGCTTTACCGCACGACTATCCGTCCCCTTCTGTTTTCCGTCAGCTTCATTCATTTAATTTCATTCTTTCTCTGTCTACAAACAATCAATCCAATATTTTACTTCATCCAAAGTAAACTTGGCATTTTAAACACGAATATCATATGATCGATTACATTACTATTACTTAAACTGATCGATTTATCCTTTTTATATCCTCCGATTCAAATTGTTATGTAATGTACATCATTTTATGTCACCTTAGTAATCGATAAATAATTGTATCCTAGTTGTCCAGTGGTCAGTACATTATTTTATTTCATCCTAGTCTAGTGGTCAGTACATTATTTTATTTCATCATTATTGCAGCGGTCAATTTATTACTTATTATGTCCCAGTCCAGTGGTCAGCACATTATTTCCATTTCATCTTAGTTCGTGGTCAGTACATTATTTCATCCTAGCTAGTGGTCAGTACATTGTTTTATGTCATCATTAATGCAGCGGTCAATTCATTACTTATTCTGTCCTAGTCCAGTGTTCAGTAAATTATTTCATTTCATCTTAGTTGTCAAAATTCACGACATATTACATCCTAGCTATTGGTCAACACATTTTTATTGTGTCTTAGTGTGTGGTCCATATTCACTATTGCATTTCATCTTCGTCCTAATTCATATTTTTTTATAATTATTTCTACCGGCGGTAATTCTTTTTAACTTTCCGACTAAAATTTCATATTGTCACAAGTGTCCAAAGTTTTGGACCTCTTTCGTTGCTCTATTTTCAACTTGCTTCAATGGTCAATCTTATAAATTGTTCTCTTTAATGACATTTCATTCAACCAGGAAGTGACTAGTCTGTAAAGGCATAAGCCAAAATAAAGCTTTCATAAAATATAAAAGCCAAAAAAGACTATTAAGAGAGCAATAAATTCACACATTATGTTAAATGTCTTTGATGATCAGCGGTAATAAGCTTTCTTTTTCAATTTGCTGAGTTGTCAGCAGGGTAGGGGTGTGGTTGTGGTGTGGGGTGGGAGGGATGGGTGGGGTGGATTGGGGTAAAAAAACATAGCAGTAACAAAATCCAGCCGCAGCTGGCCGAGTTCAATAGAGTTATAATGACCTGTTTAGTGCGGACACAGAGAGGGCTCAATCACCATCACTTCCGGTCAACGGTATGGTTCCTCATGTTGGACTGGTCACTAGATAGAAGGCTGGGGGAGGGGGCGATGGTATTTATAGCTACAAGTGGAAAGGCGAAAATGGGATTGGTGGGGGAGGGTGTGTGTTGTTGACGAATGATATAACAGATTGGGTGAGCATCAGAGAGCGTAGGATAGTCTTACAAAGACGTTTATATCGATAGAATAAATCGACACATAGAATATATAGCAAGTTAGATAATAAACAGACAGATAATTAGATCAGTAGATATACAGACAGACAGTAAAGTGCCCTATTTAATTGTGTAAAGGAATGTTTATTGTATGAACTGGTTTATAAAGAGAAACCTAATTCATGTCCATGGTTCATATAATTTATTGACGACACAATAAAATATAAACAGAATAAATCCAATATAATTCACAATGACTGACAATCTCCTCCACTCAGTGAATAAAATAAACACAACTGATTAACTAAAACTTGAACTGTACTGTAATACTCTATCTCTCTGTACTCAACTGAACTGGAACTGCTGAACTGACTCGATTGACTGACTTCTTTGACTAAACATCGTCTTTATATAATTTACTTGTTCTCTAACTCGAATGACACTCTGATTGCTTCTCTCTCTCTCTCTCTCTCTCTCTCTCTCTCTCTCTCTCTCTCTCTCTCTCAATTAATTAGACAATCCAATTTACAATAAACATCATATTTATATTCTCTCTAACTATCTAGAATCTTGACCCCGTGACCTCATGTTGACCTGGTTATTGCCCAACATACACACACACACACCTGTGTGCGTAATACACACAACTATACCATAACATATTGTATGTTCATAGGCCCTGGCGGGTAAATTCGGGTCTCCTGGGCTACCAAAAAGAATTCCGAAAGTTTTCATTGACCCCCACAGATTTGTGAAAATATGTCTGGCTGTGTCTATTAGTTTGTGAATACTAGTAGAGTTTGCGTACTTAAATTATATACATCTTTTGAAGTGTCGGTGTGAGAATTATTTAGTCAATTTTTAAGTTATCTTGTACTACATTTTTTAATTATATCAGAACTTTATTTTAAAAAAAATTATTAACTAAAAGCTTTAATTAAAATATTTAGAGAAATTTGATGACTAAAAAATTTTAAGCAAGGGCGCCAATCTCGAATATCAGCTGCATTCCTTTAAGTTTTGCAAGTGAAAATCAGTGGAAAAAGTACTGATTTTTTTCTTTTGTTTATCAATATGTTTAAATTTTCAAATATCCAAGTTTAGATATCTGGTCTAGAAATCTAGTTTAGAGAACGACTTCAGAGATCTAGTTTATGGATCTAGTTGAGAGAACGAGTTTAGATAAACTAAGCAGATCTAGTCTAGAGATCTAGTTTAGAGAACGAGTAACTATCGGTAATTGATGTCCAATATCCAAAGACATGACTATTACGACACAACTACTGCCAGACAAAGCGAGCTGAATTAAAACGTTTGAAAATGATATGTGTGTGAGTTGTTGTTTTTTTATTTACGTTTTCTTACATGTTTAAAATACGTTTGTGAATAGAGAGAGAGAGAAATAGGGATAGAACCATTCCGTAATGTAAAGAGTATAAAAAGAATTCATGAACGTAAACTCTCTCTCTCTCTCTCTCTCTCTCTCTGAGCTCTCTCTCTCTCTCTCTCTCTCTCTCTCTCTCTCTCTCTCTCTCTCTCTCTCTCTCTCTCTCTCTCTCTCTCTCTCCCTCTGAGCTCGAGGTGTTAACATAAAACGTTCAGGTGTTAACATTAAGAGTTCATACATATCGTTCGACGCACGTCAAGTCATATGTACACACAGACGAGACACAGTCCGGTTATTAAACAGACAAGATGGCTTACAAACACATGAAAGCTCAAACAAACACAGCGGAGAAATAAAAAATAACATATTTAAAAAAAAAAGTTGTGTTGTTACGTTTTTATTTGAAACGAAAAAAAATAAACTGAAAGATAATTTACTTTTTTTTAATATTCTCGACAATTCTCACGTGGGGAATAATAAACGAGAGTTGAACGTTACAAAGCGTGATATCCCGCTGCCATTTGAAAATGATATGTTTTTAGATTTTTAACATGAAGGGAAAAAAAATTTAAAACCATATAATTTAATGATGCCAGTATTTTACTTTGATCTTTATGCAAAAGCTGTAGATGAGCGAAAAATAAAAAAGATATTTAGATCTGACATAGAGACATTATGTTAGACAGGGTAAATATAATCCTAATGAGAGCAGATTTTATGACATTGTACAGCAGTTCTCAAACTTGTTGCGTTTCGCGACCCTCATAGACCCACCCGCTTGCACATAGCGGCCCAACTGTTAAAAACAGCACCTAAGCCTGTTCCATTCTGACACAGGACGTGTTAGAGCATTTTCGTATTATGTATCAGCATGTATGCTATCTTTCAGTAAGTATTTGTAAATTTTGGAAATGTTTATAAATTCAATTGTGTAATGCATATATCTGAAAAAAGATATTAAAAAGACGTTTCTTTATATTTGAAAACAAAAATTATTTTCTTAAATCTAACTACAAGTGGTTTGTAGTAAAATGAAATAGGACTCATAATTGAAACATTCTAAATTGTAGTCATTTAATCGTCCGAAAACTCCGTCAATTGTTGTTTGATAACTATATATTATGGGTTTTATAAAAATACGGAAGTAAGTCATGTTGAATAACTGTTACAAAAATAAATTATGATTACGCCCTTGATTAGCTTTTATTATTTATATTTAAAATATAAGCAAAACGGTACATAAAAACCCTTATATTTTGGCGCTGAGAGATCAACGCGAAATAAACTTTTGATGTACACTTGGCAGGCCAAGACCTACAAAATGATATATACATCATGGGTCTAGGACTTATGGTTGCTTAGATATAGGGCGCTCCATTGTTAATATAGCTTATATAGTTTATATAGTAAAAACGGTACTTTATAAGCTCCCCTTTTACGGCCCCCAGAAATCCGATCGCGAAATGGACTTTGCTGCACACATGGCAGGCCAAGACCTACACAATGATATATACATCATGGGTCTAGGACTTATGGTTGTTGAGATATAGGTGATGACGGACAGACAGACAGACAAAACGGGGACAATAGAGCATTTTTTTCGAAAATGCTCTAAAAAGATAATAAAATGTTAACATTTATTGTACATATTCTTGATATGAACATTTATGCAGAACCCTTCAAATCAACACGCGACCCACGTTTTTTGAGTAATCACTCGTATTAGAATATTTCTGATACCAAGTAATGAAAAAATGAAAAAGAACGATACTGCCGACTAAAGGCAGGGAAGGCAAACTTGCGAAGCAATTTGTTTTCAATCTAAGGCAGTGGTCCCCCCCCCACACCCAACCCTTTTTCTCGCCACGGACCGGTCAGCTTTCGATACTTCATCGCGACCCAGTAAGGGAGGAAAAGAGGGGGTGTTCGACCATGGGCACAGCCCCACAATCACGATAAATAAATAAAAAAAGGAAATAATTTTAATGTTTGTGGGGCGGCTCCAGCAAATTTCGTTCAACGACCTGTAATGGTAAAAGGTCAGGGTTGGGGGACCACTGGTCTAAGGCACCACTTCCAGCCTAATGTTAAGTGGCTTTGTCAGGCATTTGCCTACGCACCCTTCCCCCCCCCCAAAAAAAAATATTTCATAGTTTTTGCATGAAGCCGCTAAAAGAATAAGAACGGCCATAGTACAGATCAATTTAAAAAAGTATAAGCACTTATGAACAAAATAAATAAAGAAACAATACGTTATATGTATCCATTAACATTTCCAGTGCATTATGTAACGGCAAAATCAAGATCGTAAAATCTCTCTTTAAAAAAAAAATACAATGAATAAAAATTTTAAACGCTTGCATAAATACTTTGAATAACAAATGAACATTAAAAATGTTTATTGTTTTATACGTACAAATAAACAGGTTGGGGGTAAGAGAGATAATTGCCTTCACATGTTTGGTCGGCTTGACATCGTTTATTTATAATATTTGATTTTATCTTTTGATGGCGTCATCCGCTGTACATTTCTGTATATTGCTTGTATTCAAAGCACAATTATAATAATTGATTATTGTTGGATACGTGAGATGTTTTGTGATGAAATAGGGCTTGGCATAATAGGTACAATATGGCTGAAGGTTTCCAATTTTACAGTATTGTTAAAAAAGTTCATAAAACTTTAGAACCACTGTATCTATGTTTAAGAAAACAAAATTACCCCTAAGCTATTTTATCCTTGACCATTACCATCCCCCTCCCTGACTACCCCCTCCCAACATTAAGGCTCATCCCTCCCATGTTCCCCCAACCCACTGTCAGCCAACGCCCCCCCCCGAAATCAGCACACAGAAACATTCTTCAGATTGAACGTTGTTTGTGTAACCTCTGATTAGAACATGTTTCAAGTTAAATAGATGATACTGACAGGCAGGTGCAGTCACGATTCAACCAACACTGGGGTGAGGGAGAGGAGGGGATAATGAGTAGGAGTGGGAGGGGGAGAGGTTATTTCTGGTCAGACCTGTCCGAACAGCGTACAAATGACTTTTTTTCGGAAAAGGGGTGGTGGATAAAAGTGCTGTGTTTACTTTTATGTTGGTTAAAATCTGTCGATTTAAAAGTACACAGACAAAGTTAGGTAATCACCACTTGCCCAATGGAAAGTAAGATCGGATGATCACCCTTAGTTCACTCTATGCCCGAAATGATGATGTGGCTACACTGGAGGTTCAGTGCTAGTCGTCTCCTGATAAAAATTTTCATGCTGTTGAGGATGTGGCTACGTTGTAGGTCCAGTGTTCGTGGATGTGGGGATGAGGTATAGCCGGAGTTTGATGGAAGGAGTCTATAGGCCTCGCCCCAATTGCCAGCCAGTGGCGTAGCGGGGAGGGTCAAGGGGGCATCATGCCCAGGGCGCTACTCATTAAAGGGGCGCCAAATGGTATATTTGACTTATTATATTATATGGTTTTCGAATGGGGGCTAAAAAGGTAATAGGCCCCGGCGCTAAGCTCGCTATGCCACTGCAGCTAGCATGACGTCAATCCTCCACTGCGCTGTTGTTTATTCCCAGTTGTTGTTGCAACATCATTTCATGTACCTCTTGGTCTTGACGTACAAGGTGGATGATCCAGACCGGATGTAGGTCATGTTCACAGTTGGAGACACGCTTTCAAATGATATTAATAATAGTTAATTAATTAATCTCATACAAATACGATCCGTGTCAACTGAGACCATATAGCAAAATGTATGCCCGAAGACTGCTTGTATCTCACAGTTTGCAATTAGCCGTGTGTCACCTTGACATGCATAATGATAATGTAATATAAGTGATATTTTAGTTTAATATTTAATTATAACGTTATGTTTCATTGTGCTGTAACATGTTATACTGCAGCGGTCAGGGAACTGCAATTACTCCCAAATGGTAAAAATGAAATATTTTTGGGGGTAAATAATAACTCAGAGTAAAAAAGTATATTTTTAATTTGCTATGGGGTAATATCAACTTACACAAAATATTTTGGGGCAATGATTAAAAAAGTTTTCCGACCGCTGTTATACTGCTGCTTTATTGCTGTTGTTGTTATTAGAATCAAAACTTGCTGTTTGTTTGTTTGTTTATTCTTGCGGGAAGGTATGGGAGGGATCTTGGGCTGATGCAGTACCAGTTCTTATGGAGGTTACGGCCTTGGTGGAAACAGCTGTCTGTGCTCTGGTGTCACAGTAAAAAAATTCAAGGCAATCATGGAATTGTGGGAACATGTTATCTTACCTGCGTGATTTCGATATAACTACTTCGGTAATGAGCCTATAGATTATGGGTGATTTGATAGTATTCAAGTTTAACGCAAACATTGTTCGTGACGATCGACAAATTGCTAATGTCTCTCTAGGAGCGGCCTTAATTATGATATCCAATTAAAAATAAAGGCTTTTTTTATCTGTAAATGTTTATTACAAGTCAAACTTTTCTCATTGTTTGGTTGTTTTTTTTTTTCATTGTATTAATTTGCTGTGTATGAAAACATTTAACGAGCGGAATTTTTTTTTTTTTAAAGAGAGCAGGGGGATAAGGTAGAGATAACTGAAGAAATTGAAATCCTGACGCTTGTTGTCATCAGTGCCGTTGTTACGTTTGAGGTAGCGGGGAGAGGGCAAGGCAAATTTACATTTAGGGGCCCTGTGGAATAATACATCCCTAAGAAAAACGATGTTATTATTCTGATTAAATATATTGGGCCCCTTGTGATCTTTGATCATAGGGGCCCCTTCGACCTTGGATTTTTTTCAGGTCCTGGTAAAAGTCCCCAAGTCCACCCAGCTTTAAATGGGTACTTGACTTTATGTTGGGGGGAAGGGGGTAAAAGCGGCTGGGCGTTGTGCTAACCACACAACCTTTTACATTCCGATGGTTGTATTGGAAACAAATGAATTCTACACTTCATCTGTCACGATGAGGCTTTGAGGCTAAGGGACCTTTCACTACTACACCCTCCAAACTATCCAACAGGAGACATCTTTTGACCTCCTGTTTCTTTTAAGGCCGCCCAAGACAACACTCCACAGTATATTATTATGTTGCAGCATAATTTACAATGGTGTTGCTTTAGTGACATGTAAAACTAATCAGCATGGTAATGTACTGACTCACTTGTACTGACTCCACTTCAGGTACTGACCCCACTTTACTGACTCCACTTGTACTGACTCCACTTGTACCGATCCCACTTGTACTGACCCCACTTGTACCGGCAACATCATCGGAAAAACGTGCTCCAGATGTACTATTCAGTAGTGTTCATTCAATTATTTTGAACCTCGTAAATCACTTATAGCCAAAATAAACAGTTGACCTATAAGTATCAAACTGGCCTAAACAAAAAGGATATACGTTTTAATAACAGGTGAGGCCAACTATTCGCTGCTGAATCGGAGAGGAGATTGGCTACCACAGCGCTCTAAGCTTCCACAGAGATGGGCGCTAACCAAGTCTATAAGCCCACAGAGATGCACGCCACCAGCCCAGTAAGCCCACAGAGGATGGACGCCACCAAGTCTATGATAAGCTCATACAGATGGGCCTCACCAAGCCTATGCCCACAGAGACGGACTTCACAAGCTCATCAGCCCACAGACGGACGCATGAAGTCTATCAGCCCACAGAGATGGACGCCACTAAGTCTATAAAAAAGCCCACAGAGACAAGGCTAACAAGTCTATAAGCCCACAGAGATGGACGCCAATGGTCGATAAGCCCACAGAGATGGGCGCCACCAAGTCTATCAGCCCACAGAGATGGACGTATGAAAGCATGCATTGTCCCAAACGACCTTAGCGGTTAGGCGTAAAAAAAAATTTACTTTAATGTATATTGTGTTTGTTAAATGTTATTGAGAAGATATTTGTATTGGAAAACATATATGTAATTATACAGGGCCGGTCTTACGAATTGCTGGGCCCTATATTAACAGATGCTTGTGAGGCCCTCTTCTAATATTTTTGTACAATAACAACTATTACTATAAATGTAATTGCGGGGCCCCCACAGGAGCGGGGCCCCAAATTGAGCACCGGTCAAATCGGCCTAAGCCTCGGCCCTGTAAATATCAAATAGACGAGCTTTATTTGCTCGGGTTACACTTTTATTACATAGTCAGGGGAGAAAACAGGAAAACCATCCAATCAAATTTCGGAATTAGAGGTGACGAAATCTAGGTTAAGACCTTGACCTCTTAGAGAAATGTATCACCGACCCATCCACCACCGGCCAACTACACCACTTTACCATGTGAGCCTTAGCTACTTAGCAGAATGAACCCCCAAGAGAAATTAATGTTTGCATTGATATACATACAGATCACAGACTGGGATAGGGACGATTCTCAAATGATTATCAATAGAGACCAGCTGCACATACACCCCACAATAGTGGTGTTTGTCTAGTGGTGATGTTGTTTGTACATTATTTGGTTGGATTCTTTATTTGTTTCGTGGTGGTTTCATGTTAACTTTTTCCTAATTCTCCGGCATGCTACTCATCTATGATAATTTCTCTATATACTTTACACATCTCACATAATCGTTGTGACTATTATATATATATGTATATATGTATATATATATATATATATATATATATATATATATATATATTACTAACATGGTCAGTTTGTCTGCATGCAGGGGGCGGCACTTAGCATTGAGTTAAATACGTACCCACCATAGGGGAGTATCAAATGTATGGGGAGGTCTAGAGGTGTACCCTCATACACGTGAGGAGTGGGCCCTTTTAAGGAGAGTTTGTGTACAGCCACCTACTACTGCTATATGTAACCTATCATTGGCTACCTTCCATCACTGCTATATGTAACCCTATTGGACACCTAATACTGCTATATGTAACCCTATTGGCCACCTACTACTGCTATATAACCCTATTGGCCACCTACTACTGCTATATGTAACCCTATTGGCCACCTACTGCTATATGTAACCCTATTGGCCACCTACTACTGCTACATGTAACCCTATTGTGCACCTACTACTGCTATATGTAACCCTATTAGCCACCTACTACTGCTAATATGTAACCTCATAGCCACCTAATATCATTACAGTAGAACTTGGCTAGCCACCTACTACTGTTATATGTAACTGTATTAGCCACCACTACTGCTATATAATCCTATAGCTAAACTACTACTGCTATAATCATTGGACTACCTTCACTACTGCTATATGTCTTGTTCAAGCTGTCGTGCTCATCTTTTTTTTTTGTATGTCTCTTTTTCTCTTTATCATTCTCTCTCTTTATAAGTCTTCATTCAAAAAAGATTCTTTTCCTCTCACTGTCTTTCAGCCTCTCTCTCTCTCTCTCTCTTGCTCTCTCTCTCTCTCTCTCTCTCTTTTACTCTCTCCCTCTCTCTCTTTCTCTCTCTCTCTCCATACTTTACCTACTTCTCACCCCATGCTTCTGTCACACACCATCCCCTCATCTCCTCAGTTTTAATTTCTGAGAGATATAATGACTTCCTTCCCTCCCTCCCCTCCTCCATACCCCCACTCCACCTCCACTTCCCGAAGATCATCAAACCCATTTGTGAAGGGAGAAGAACTTGCTGACCGGAAAGTGATGATGATAGAACTCTGCCATAGATGAATCATTAAACACCATTGGACCCCTGCTAGCTTTGATGACCACTAGTTGTATTTGATTGTTGCTGGGTTGTTGCCGAATTGTTGTTGGAGTTGTTTTTTTTCATCTCACTTACTTGCCCCCTCCTTTATTTTCATTAACTCTGTAACTTTTACAATGTTCCGAGAGCTCCTGAGTAAAACGAAGATAGATTGTCGTCATGAAACAACTCACATTGGTTTTTCGCTAATACTTCGATCTCTGGCTGTTATTTTTTTTTTTTGGTTGGCTTGCACATCAATGTAATATCGTGGGTATGTGGGTTTAGGGTTGTCTTGCACATCAATGTAATATCGTGGGTATGTGGGGTTTAGGGTTGGCTTCCACATCAATGTAATATCGTGGGTATGTGGGGTTTAGGGTTGGCTTCCACATCAATGTAATATCGTGTATGTGGGGCTCAGGGTTGGTTTACAAATCAATGTAATATCGTAGTTATGTGGGGTTCAGGAGTCTCAAATTGTATTCACTGAACGTTTTATCATGTAAAGTAACATTTCAAGTTTCCCCCACTTGCTTTTATATCCAACCTGTGACCACACAGAAAATTCTTCAGCACAGCGACCCAACGCGGCCGCTACACTCTAAGATTGTCAGTTAAATCAAGTTCAGCCAACTCAGCTAAAGGAAGTTTCAAGTGGTCAGTAATAGTGTACTAGTCTCTGTTTGTTTTTTACCGCTGGTGTTGGAGGAGGGGGTAAGGGGTAGTAACAACTGTGATCGTCCGATCATTATTTCAGAAAGATATATTACACTCCCAAGAACCCTCACCCCAAACACACTCACATACACACACAGAGTCTCTCACACACGTACGCCTACTTGATTAAATGATTTTTTCCTCCAGATTTTAAAATTTCCATTTAAAATGAGACCCAGACGTTTGTTTCCTGATTTGTATGAAACTAGGTCACTGTTTTAGTGGTCAGTTCAAAGGCATTTTAACTTTACAAATAAACCTTAAGATACCAATCGCATACTTGAAGCTAGTAGTTTATCATTATAAATTGATTCTTCCCTCAAATATGTAACCTAATAAGCCACGTGACAATTTCATTTATTTCTTGATAACTTCCTTTTAAAAAAAATGAATTGTACTTTAGATTTTATGAAAAACTCTACACTTATATAGGAGGGTAGTCGTGCAGTATAGAACGCTCGACTGTCCACCTCAGTGCAGGGGCGGATTTTGGGGGTGTGGGCCGTGGAGCATGCAAGTTTAGGTAAGACATCATTAAATTATCGAAATATTTTTTTGTTCTAAGACCAGTTTTTAACAATGAAAACAGTTTTGCCCCCACCCATCAAAGTTGTTCAGATCCGCCCCTGTCTCATTGAAACTTTGGAATTTGTTCAGGTCCTGGTGAAAGTCTCCTCAAGTCCACCCATCTGTAAATGGGGTACCTGACTTTTAAGTTTGGGAGAGTAAGAGTAAATATGGCTGGGCGTTGTGCTAACTCGCCAATCCCTTCATATGCCGAGCTTACTGGAGACAAATGAATTCTACACTACATCAGCCCCGATGAACCCCTTGGGGAACTTGCTTTAATAACAGTTATATATTTTGTTTGCTGCTAATATGTATTTATAACATTTATGTGTGCTTATTTACTATTTAGCTATTAGCTAGATTAACCATGTACACAAAACGAGCGCGTGGACACAAACCACAGCGGTGTGTATGTTATGGAGAACGTAGAACCGTCCTGCTTGGGTATATTAGAGTAATGGATACAATGTATTACAGAAACAGGCAGAGGCGGATTTAAGGTCAGGTGAAGTGGGCGCGCGCGCCGAGGGCCCCGGATTTTTTAGGGGCCCCACATAGCCCAATTTGATACCCATTGATATGTGTCTCTTTTTCTAAAGGGCCGCATATTTTCTTCCGCGCCCTGGGCGTCAACGGACATACCAATCGCCCCTGGTTGGCAAATAGAACGACGGTCACAGGCCTCGTGCTTAATAGAGGGGGCCCCACGATAGCAGCTTCTATATACGACATACAGACCTTAGTTACGGTTCTAGTCTCAGCTTTCACACACCCACATATAATTGCTTAGACCGCCTCTGCCACTGATCGCCTTAAATGTGTCGGATAAAGATTTTGTTTTTTTTTCTTTTTTTCAGGGTTAAAAGAGAGATGGAATTAAAATACACATTTCATAAATCATAAGTAGTATCCTCCAATCAAATATCACATTCAACTAGGAAGTAATAGACATTCTTCTTTCAATTAAAAATAAAAAAAAAAAATGTACGCGACACGTCAAGAAAGTAAATAAAGAGTTCCTTTTGTACGAGGCCAAACTATTGCCGCTAATAAGAAAGGTAAATGTGCATTTATTCCGTAATACGTTCGCTAACTTCCTAGTTTATTTGAAAGGTATTATTGACCAATCAGATTCTGTACTTAGCTCCATAACAGAAAGTGTACAAAATGTATATCATCTAGAGAGTTTATAAATTGATTGATTTCGGCTTTGATTTTTTAATAAACCCTTCAAATATCAGTTCGGAAGACTGTTTAGTAAGAAAATCCACTGAAGTAAGTCTGGATAGAATTTTATAGCAATAAAGTGATCAAATTTCTAATTTTTTTTTTACTGTTTTTTATGATCAAAATATTATTAAACTTCATTATTGTAAAGTAAAAAATACACTATTTTTTTTTTAAATTTCAAGTTTTGGCGATTGAAAATGAAACAAATGGTTCAATGGTGGACTTGCAAGTCCACTATTATTTTTATGATCTTAACTTCTACTGCAATCTGCCAGCAGTTTACAGGTAACTATTGAAGATTATCAGTGTTGAATCCCAATTTTATTAAAAGTTTACAAATTACCTTTTGATACTTATTAGAGACAGATAAAGCTAATACGCTTGTTAATCTTAATATTACTTCAATCTTTATTTCGAAAAGCTATTGTTCTATTGTGTGAAAACGTTTTTAATTTTAAAAAGTGAATAAAAATCTTTTTGATGACCAACTAAGAGAATAAAAACGTGTTGAACTTTTTTTAAACAAAGTTTTAAAGGGCACTTCGATTCGGAAAAATGACCTGTCCTTTTTACTTTCATAACAAAACTTTTTTTTGAAAAAAAAAATCTATTAAAAACATCTTTTCACTACATTTTACTTCTTGCTTGACATTCTTTTTGTTTCAAATTTTAAAAAAAGACCAGTGTCAAGTTCAAATCAACCAATGCAAACAGTGCATCATTGTATACCAAAAACAGCTGGAAAAAGGGAGATCAGTCAGAGAAACACTGAGTGCAATTTTCATGCTGTACTCGGCTGCTGCATACTTTTTTAAGAGACTAATTGGGTGGGTTGTACCAGTACTGTTGATGAAGCGGACCGAAAGGACGTGCGGTTTAGGCACTGCTGGGCAATCGGACTGAAAGTCTCAGATTTGAAAATTTTGTGTATGTCGCTGTAAAGCCCAACAATTCCACCCAACTTTAAAGGGTACCTGAGATTAGTCGGGGTAGCTAGGTCGTTGTTTTGAATCATCTACGTTTGTATCCCGTGGTGCCTCTATGACAATTGCACTTTGGCCTTTTGACGGAAGGAAAATAGGGTACCAGTAATATCGCCCAATTAGAGATTTAAAGAGCACATTTTTTACAGAGACAATACAAAGAACAATATTACAGCGATGCATGCTATTTATTTTACCTAGAGTAGATAAGAAATCTGTTGTTTTATCCCAAAGATTGTGGTGGTCAACTAAAATCGTCTTACGGCATCATACGATCCCCGGGCTACCCATCCAACTACCCAAACTATGCTGATTGTCATTGGATCATTACAGCCAATGGAGGACAAGTGATTGACCTAAGGTCAGCCATTAGGTTTACATGTAGCATTTTAAGTTGTTGTTTGTTTTTTTGTTTTGTTTGTTGTATATGTAATATTGGAATAACTGAGTATATTATTACACATCCATATTGCGGCCAGGTTTTATCGCATCGACGTCGAGGGAAACAACGCATCTTGCAATGACGCCATTCACGTCTATGACGGAGAAAGCACAAACTCGATGCGATTGGTCACGTTGTGTGGCTCTAAGAGCCAATCAGAAGTGTCAGATTTGAAACTGAGATCAACGGGAAACAAACTTCACATCTTCTTTAGTTCCGACTATGATGGTGTGAGGCCAGGATTCATAGCCACTTACTGGACACAAGGTAAATGTGCATCCGACTAAAAAGATAACATACTAAGTGTTGTATATCATATCTGAAAAATCCCTACGCCAACTTCTTCATAGTTAATTAATGTTAACAATCCATTGAATACCTTATTTATTCGCATAATGTTTTTTTCCCTCAGTTGTACAAACAATATCCCTTTAAAGAACATAGACAAAGTGCAAAATTCCGTTTTTTTAATAAGCATTTAATTAGTTTCACTTTCTGTTCTTGTTAAGTGAGAAGGCTACAAGTGTATTCTACATAAAAATATACGATTTGAATGTACATATTAATAGATAGACTGTTAGCTACATTGTTTGACATAATTATGTTTAAAGTCCTGAAATAGATTGACTTAACTATTTTCAGCTTGTGCACCATATACCTACGGTAGAGACACATGCAACCAACAATGCAACTGTGCCAGAGACAATTCCATTGGCTGCGATACAGTGTCGGGGAACTGTTTATGTAAGCCTGGCTGGAGTTCGACAACCTGTTCTACAAGTAATACGTTGCTATATGTGCTGGTGCTGTTATTTTTGGCTTCGCTTCCGTCAAATGCTTTACCTGTTTCGATTTTTTTCTGTAAACTGCATTGTGTCCCTAGTTTGAACAAAAAAAGTTTGCCCACTCTTTGCTCAAGACATTTTTAGTGGCTTTAATTTTACACCTGCGATCTGTCTTAGGGGCCCCCACCATTCCAAAAAAAGAAAAAGGGGGGGGAAAATTTTTGTAATTAGGGGGAAGGGGGGGGGGGGAGAAGAAAAATGTTTTTTTTAAATTTCATATACTTACTCTATCAAAATAATAAGAAAAAAACACACCTTGCATTAATCTCATGTGTACAATAGAGCAGTGCTTCACAAAGTGGTGGGCCGCGGCCCCTAGGGGGCCGTGGACTGTTCGGAGGGGCCGTGGAATTTCGAAAAATTATTAATTTAAGCAATCTAAACCAAAAAAAAAAATAGGGGGGGGGGCAGCGACATTTTGATTGGCGTTCCAAGGGGGCCATGACTTCAAAAAGTTTGAGAAGCACTGTACAATAGAGGACAGAAATAGACCGGGTTGATGAATTTGGTAAATTATGACTTGATGCTGTTAAACTGATACACACTGATACACATGATCCATATATGAGCTACTATTTACTATAAGTTGTAGTGATTGGTATGTACTAAGAACTGTATATATACTAAAGTTAGTTTTTGTTTACTGTAAAAAGTAATTATTCAGTCGATTATTAACTTATTTCGCTGTGTCTCTATTACAAAAGAAAAAAAAAACAATTATTGTAAGTTGTACATGTAACATTAAAAGGTAACAAGCGGTGGACATCAAGAGCAACATCAATGAATGCACTAAGCGTTTAGTGACTGGTTTTGTTTGACCTACTTCAATATATGTCAAAACAGTGGTCCCCAACCCGTGGTCCCCAACCCGTGGATCAAAAAGGTACTGGGCCGCCTAGGAAACATTCATAGTCACTGCAAAGTACGGACATATCTAATAGCACTGCTGCTATCAGTGGCGTAGCGAGGGGGGTGCCGAGGGGGGCCATGGCCACGGGCGGCATATCCAAAGGGGCGGCAGCAATCACCATTCTTTTTAAGAATAACTAAATAGAGGGGAGGCAAATTTCCGATTGGCCCCAGGCGACGAAAGCCCACACTAGGCCACTGGCTGCTATGATGCTTTTTTAAAACTTTATTTTAAAGGTATAAATCAACGTTAATTTCTCATCTACAGCTGTGTGTAAAGAAAACAACTGCACTTACCTATGTAGCGTTGCTACAACCAGCCCATGGAGAGAACAATGCACTTGCCCAGCCTGGATGAGATCGGTGCCGAACAGCAATGGACAAAGTTGCGTCAATCTTTACGGTGAGATCACTAAGTAAACTCTGTCTTTAACCAATCAAAATATATAATAGTTAAAATAAAAAAAAAGCATTCGTTAGGTTTAACAAATGGTGTCACCATGGTCATCTACCTTGATGTCAGTCTGTTGTAACTAATCTATAGGAGCCGTTTGTTGAACTGTTAAGATACATTTCTGTTTATTACACAATGCATAACAAATTAAAAAAACAAATCTTTCTGAAGTTATATTTTTTTAGAGCATTTTCGAGAAAAACTGCGATACATATATCTTTTAATGGCATTATTGTATTATACTTGAAAGTTGCATTATTTTCGTAATTGTCATACAAGAAGTTTGTGTATTATTTGCAAACACACTTAGAAAAGAGTGTTACATGCTGCAAGTAATATTAACTGTGTAGTAAATTACAATAACTCCAATAATAGGCTAAAAATAATGAATCAACCGAAATATAGTTTTGACAAAGAAATGCGTTTTATTTACAAAAAATCCTATTGCTTATTTTTCAGACTGTGGCTCTAATATATCGGCATTTTCTGGCAAATTGGCAAGTCCTGGTTACTCAAACGGCTACACCAATGACATTAATTGTCAGTGGAGAATTTCAACAACGGCCGGAAATGTCATAGCTTTCAGGTAGAAAAATTAGTCGCAATAAAACTAAACAAGTAACATAAATAGTATTTGTACACTAGAATCGCAATAAACGTAATCTATTTTTAATATAAATCTGCCAAATTGCTATGTAATTCGGTCATATTCTAATGCAATTCAGTCAAATTGCAATGTAATTCGGTCATATTCTAATGCAATTCAGACAAATTGCTATGTAATTTGGTCATATTCTAATGCAATTCAGACAAATTGCTATGTAATTCGGTCATATTCTAATGCAATTCAGTCAAATTGCAATGTAATTCGGTCATATTCTAATGCAATTCAGACCAATTGCTATGTAATTCGGTCATATTCTAATGCAATTCAGTCAAATTGCAATGTAATTCGGTCATATTCTAATGCAATTCAGACAAATTGCTATGTAATTCGGTCATATTCTAATGCAATTCAGTCATATTGTAATATAATATCTGGCATGAATAAGAGTACATTATCATTTGATTTTGTTTTCTTTGTGTTGTAAAAGGTTCAACGACATTGATCTTGAAAATAACACCTCATGTAATTATGACTCTGTGGAACTTTTTCAAGACCTCACCTCAGGATCACAATCTCTGGGGAAATTCTGCGGAAATACCATTCCAGGAATTGTTTACAGCCAGTCAAACAATCTACGAATTGTCTTCAAAACGGACGGCTCTGTCGTAGCTAAAGGATTCTTTGCAGATTTTTACTCCCTAGGTATACTAGGCGTTAACGTAAAAAAAAAATTTCATATTCTTTGACCATATGTAAATTTTATGAGAAATACTCGCTAACACCTAAGATTTATGACACCATAGAATGCATCAATTGAGCATTTGTTTAAACTCATGAGTCCATGTTAAATCTATCTGCATAAAAAGAAAACGTTATTTATCCGATGTAGATTAGTAATTATGTTTAACAGATGGGTTAATCATTAAATTATTGGATTGTATCAAAGTGAATATTATTAGAGACTAAATGTCAACACACAAAAAACAATGATAGACTAAATTAAACAATAAATGCGATAATCGGCAACGGCAATAATAGCAATAATTATCACAAATTATTTCAAACGTGATTCACAAAGGGGCGCCAAATGTTATATTTTATTTATAATATTATATGATTTTCGAATTGGGGGGGGGGGGGCGCTAAAAAGGTATTTTGCCCCGGGCGCGAGTTAAGCTCTCTACGCCACTGGTGACCAGGATAACAAAATAAATATGTTGAAGAGTCGGGACTAAATAATTTATGATTTTACTTATTGTCTTCATATGAAAACTATAAAATACGTAGTGACACTTACATTTTATGTGATGAAACACTACCTGGAATATAGGCCATTGTGAAATAAATATAGTACATTTTTAGAGCATTTTCGAGAAAAAAATGCTCTATTGTCCCCGTTTTGTCTGTCCGTCCGTCTGTCCGTGTACACCCTAGATCCTCAACAACCATAAGTCCTAGACCCATGATGTATATATCATTTTGTAGTCTTGGCCTGTCAAGGAATGACTTTTTTCCATTTCGCGATCTGACCTCTCAGGGCCGTAAAAGGGGCCTTAGTACCGTTTTTTACTATATAAGCTATATTAATAAAGGAGCGCTATATCTCAGCAACTATAAGTCCTAGACCCATGATGTATATATCATTTTGTAGGTCTTGGCCTGCCATGTGTACATCAAAAGTTCATTTCGCAATAGGACCTCTGAGGGCCGGGCTTCAGGGCTCCTAAGGAGCTTATATATTATATATACACCTTGTACGTTCAATAGCCCGTTCATTTGGTGCGAAATACTGCAGCACGTAGTTTCACCAAGATTTATTAAGAAACTCATCAAATGAAATAGTAAGCTTGTGTTCTGAGTTTAATTGAAAGTATCAGAGCTATGCAACAATTGACGGAGTTTTCGGACGATTAAATGACTACAATTTAGAATGAGTCCTATTTCAGTGACCACAAACCACTTGTAGTTAGATTTAAGAGAAAATAATTTTTTTTCAAATATAAAGAAACGTCTTTATAATTTTTTTTTACAGATATATGCATTACACAATTGAATTTATAAACATTTCCAAAATTTACAAATATTTACTGAAAGATAGCATACGTACTGATACATAACATGAAAATGCGCTAACACGTCCTGTGTCCAGAATGGAACAGGCTTAATTGCTTGTTTATTTGTGTGTGGTTTTTTTTTAAACCACTAAAACAATTATTCTTTTCATGGCCGTGGAGTGATATGATGCAAAAAGGAGCGGTCGCGTCTTAGAGGCATCGTAAAGGGGGGGGGGGCACATTATGAGAAACAAATAAATTAAAAACAAACTTGAATCGCTCAATAATAAACAGACTTTCGGTACCGATTTTGTTAAGTCGGTCTTTGACGTTAGATATTTAACAGAACGGTATAGATGCACTCATATGATGAAGAGTCGATGTAAAAAGAAACAATTTATTCTCTTACTAAATAATAAGTAAACACAACAACAAAAAAGAAAGAAAAAATCAACAACTGTAAACTATGACGTCATTGCAGAACCTGGGAGTAAAGCAGGTCAACTGTCTGGAACCGGTCATCGTCAAGTTGAAAATTTGAGTTTCATATTTATAAATAGATGGGTAGATTGTCATCCTCGCGTTATTTGAAAGTGTTGAGCCATTGTGAAGTGTTGAAAAAAAAAGTTTATTCTGACAGGGGGATTTTAAACCGTAAAGAGCTCCTCAAAAGATGGGTGAGAGGGGGAAATTAAGAAGACTTGGATAATACGGAGAAAATCTACCCCACTGACTTACAGTGATAAGATTTGGCTGACACTAAGTTAAAGTACTAGTATTGGACTGTAGTGAAACTCACATTCAGACTTATGTCGCTAATAAATGTACACCTCTCCACCATCCCTCCTTCCAGTATTCCAGTTTAAAAATACAACATAAAAAAATCGGATCCGCACGAAACCAAAAAATAAATCTCGCCTGCCGACTAGGATATAAGCATGTTTTGCGGGGTAACTATAGTAATATACACATTATTTAATACTGGCTGTAACCTGCAAAACCTTTGCATAAAGTTATATCACCTTAGGCTTGATCGGTAGGCTAGGTTATTTTTTTGGTTTCGGGCAGATCCGATTTTGTCTTGATCGTATGTTAAACTGGAATACTGCTGTATTAATTCTTGACTTTCGATTTAACGCAGAACACGAATCGCTATTATATTATTAGATTCTCAGAGACTCATCCTTATTTATATGTACTTAAATATCGTAGTTCATCTTTTCTTAGCTCCATCAGCTTCGACTTGTACACCAATAACATTGACTGGAACTTCTGGCTCTTTCACAAGTCCAAACTACCCTAACAACTACGTAGACAACACTTTTAAGTGTTGGATTATTTATGGAAGTACAATATCATTACGGTAATATACATTTATTTTTTATAGTTTCAGTAATTTTTATTTTTTACAAAAGCCTTTGGGTTTAATGAGGACAACTATTTTTTTTTCATCTTTTACGCTTAAATATTAAATTATATATTTACTAAAAGCAACATTGGTAATATTTTTCATTTTAAAAAATGTTTTTTTTTTCTATAAAGCTTCTCGTATTATGATTTGGAAAATTGTGGCAGCTGTGGGTGCGATTACGTGCAAGTTTTTAATGGACCCAATGGGAATTCCCCATCGTTAGGAAATTTTTGCGGAAACACCATTCCAAGCGTAACCACTGGGTCCAACGGACAGGTATTTACAGTTTTTTAGAACTGATGGATCGGTCACTAAGAGAGGATTCTATGCAACCTACACCACGGCTGGTATTTTTTTATTATTATTAATTTTTCGTTTTTTTCACTGCCCTCCCTTTTAAACCGTATTATGTGATGAGCTCAGTTATCATAACTAATTAAGAGTTGATTGAAATTTCACAATTGTTAACTTGATTTTTTTTTTAAATAACAGAGAAACGTGATAATTATCCTATATTTTCTACAGAGTAAAGATTTGACTTTTTCTCCCCTTGACTATCTAACCTAGTACGCGCGTATTACTTTTCTTAAATCTTGTCATTTAATATTATAATGGGAAAAATGTTATAGGGTAAATTTTCGATCATTTGTGTGTATTTTTAAAATGTTAACAATCCACCATCTAATCAAATAAAAAAAAGATATATATTTTTTTTTTCCCATGGCTCATGTATCAATCTGTTGTCGTAATTTCGTAAAGCGTTGATGATGTTTGTTATCTTCCTCATTCTTTACAGCTTCTTGTGGTGGTGAACTAACTGCATCAAGCGGAACTATAACAAGTCCTGGTTATCCAATACAATATGTCAACAATTTGTTATGTGCTTGGACAATAGAAGGAAGAAACCTCCAGACAATATCATTTAGGTATTGATAGCAATATATTGTTTACAGATTTCTAAAAATGTCGATTTTTCTCTAAACGACTTATTCCGACATTTAGAAGTTTATAACTAAAACACTTTATGGGAAAATCGAGAAGTTAACAGAAGCTCTCTTTTCTTAAAGAATCGGAATATAAATTGCATATAAATATATAAAACCATTAAAAACAAGACACGATAAAAACAGAGTGTTTAAAACTAACCGTTTTCTAAGATATATATATTTTAAAATTTTGCAATGCAAGCGTGGTTTGACCTACTAGCACGCGGTAATCACGCGCTAGCATAAACCTCTATCTGAAACATGTAGAATTATTGATGCAAGGGATGTAGCAGCCCATTTATTGGTGCCGTTTGTCTTAGTTATATCCCTTAATTCATTATGAGAATTTTATTTGTCTCAAACTTGTTAAAAATAATAAAAAAAAAAAATTAATTGCAAGATTTATTGTTGAATCATGCACTGTCAAAATGCGTTAGCTTGTGGGAGAAAAAAATGTTGTATTTTTTTTAGAATTACAGACATTGCCATGGAGTCACCCACGGGTTGTATTTATGATTATGTGGATGTCTATGACGGAACAACTACGAACAACCCGAAAGTGCTGCATACATGTGATAACAGATCTTTAACTGTCAGATCAACAGGAAGCGTCATGTACGTCATCTTCAGAACAGACGGCTCAGTCACTAATCGCGGTTTTTCTGCTACTTATGAAATCTTAAACGGTAACGAAAAGGAATAGGCCTACTTTGACAATCCAATTTGTTTTAGTTAATCCTTTTGGCTTTCTCTCTCCTATTTCTCTCTCCATATTTCTCTCTCTCTCTCTCTCTCTCTCTCTCTCTCTCTCTCTCTCTCTTTGTATCTCTCGTACGGATTCTTCTTCCAATAGTGTTTATGACTGGTCTCCAAAACAATCAAATAATTTTGCAACATTTATTCCTTTGTTTATCCATGTTCGGACTAAATTCGGTAAATATCCATTAATAAAGTCACAGCCCTATAATTGCAACTTTAAATATTAAATCGTGTGATTATTTTTACAAAACCCAAAAAATATTTTCAGACATATAAAAGGGCCACAGGGAAAAACTATCTGATTGGGCACATTATGCATCATATTTAATAGAACAGGTGAATGACTTGGAAAGGGCCCATTTAGCAGTGCAAGGCCATGAGCGGTCACGCAGTTTGCTTTCCATACCAACGGCAATCTTTCCTTTTACTGAAAATTTCACTAGCGAATCAAATTATAATTATTTTAATATCACACCATTGTTTAATTTGTCTTTAAACTTTAAAATAATGTAAACGTATCAAACACAAGTACATGTCAGGTTTGTTTCTGTTAGCCCTAATAATTACAGATAATAAAATTATCTAAACATGCAGCCTACGCATTGAAACTGATTAATTAAATTTTTTCAGAATGTGCACAGTGGACTTACGGATCTGGCTGTACAACACCTTGTCCATGCATCAGGAGCAACGCACTGTCCTGCAACTCGCAGACTGGTCAGTGCATCTGCAAGAGTGGTTGGACAGGTAGTGACTGCTCGCAAGTGAGTGACCCCTGTCTGTCCAATCCCTGCCCCGCTGGTCTTCTCTGTTTTAAACAAGGCTTGTCATTCACCTGTTTATCTGGGTTAATATCTGGTAAGGATTTACACTTTCGTTAGGGTTGTGTTTTTTAATTAAATATATAGTTTTTTTCTTTCCATATTTATATTTTTACTTGCGGAACACGAGATCGTATTAAACTATGAAGATATTATGTTAAACTAGCTGTACCCTATAAAACCTTTGCATATAGTTATATTCCCTTAGGTTTATTTCTTTTCTCGGACAGATCCTACTGATCAAGCCTAAGGGTATATAACTCTATGCAAAGGTTTTGCAGGGTACAGCTAGTACATTTTATAATAATAATAATCGCAAACTTTTTTTTTGCTAAGCCATAGCCAAAAAAAAAAAACAACAAATGAGATCAAAGATAACTGAAGAAATACAATTTGTTTTCTGAGATGTAAACCTACTATCATATTGTGGGGGAAAAAATTGGAAACAAACCCAAGATTTTCAAATCATTACACATTTATTTACGTGACTTTTGAAATAGTGTTGTAACATATCTTTCATCCATTTTTTCACTGTTCAGCTTGTAACTCGATAATAACTTCAACGTATGGCTACATATCAAGCCCTAATTACCCCAGAAATTACTACGACAAGACTTCCTGCACGTGGACAATATCTGGACCACCAAACGCCATTGTGACTCTAAAGTAAGTGACTCATTGTCAGTTGTTTTAGCTATGTATATCTATTTATTATAAACAGTCTGTGACTGTAGTACCTACCTGTATGGATATGGTTTTATTTATTTTAAAACAAGTTTAAAACAAACACATATAAAAATAAAAATTCACTGCGAATCACTCAAGTATAATACATAGTTATATACAAAAATTAAAACCATACAGATATATGTATAAATTATCAGGCCAATGCCACAATTGGTTCAAGTTTAACGATGTATCAGTTTGCTCAGATTTAACAATATATCAATTGGTTCAGATTTTACAATGTTTCTATTCGTTCAAATTGTACAATGTATCAATTCATTTAAATTTTTACAATGTATCAAGTTGTTCAGATTTTACAATGTATCAATTGGTTCAAGTTTAACAAAGATTCAGTGTGTTCAGATTTAACAATGTATCAGTTTGTACAGATTTTATAATGTATCAATTATCTTCCATAAGCAATAATTATTTTCTTTACATGACTTTAAATTTTTCATCAAACAGTTTCATGGCCTTTGATCTGGAGGTAGAGTCAAAATGCTCATATGATTCGTTACAAGTATTTGACGGAGCCAACTCACGTCTATTAGGTAAATACTGTGGGTCCGGAATCTCTACAGTGTTGCGATCAACCACTAATATAATGAGGCTGGTTTTTACCACAGACAATTCAGTGACGTCGAAAGGATTTCTTGCTTCATTTAACGTGCATAGTAAGTTCTGCAGTTTTCCCTAATTACAGTGATATGTTTCAATAACTGATAAATGTTAATGTGTATTAGTTTTATGGCAAAGGAAAAAAAAACATTACTAAAAAAAATATAATACGTAAATTCTGAACAGGTTGTGCTTCATTCACTTATGGAAGAACTTGTGAATCCACTTGCAATTGTGTTCAAGCGAATACAGACAGTTTTGACAACATCAATGGCATATGTTTTTGTAAGGCTGGCTTTACAGGTGCCAGGTGCTCAGAGGATGTTGACGAGTGCCAAGCTCAAAGTACGCTTGCCTTGTGCCCTAGCAACTCTCTATGCCAGAACACGGTCGGCAGTTTTAACTGTGAATGCAAACCTGGATTTGTGATGAATAGCTTGAGGCAATGCCAAGGTAATTCCATTCATTATCTCATCTTTTCTTTTAAATTATTTCATCTACGTGCAGTATACTATGAATGTTTGGAGTAGGGAAAGGGGGTGGGGGGATGGTAACTATGCTGAACACATTTAAGATGTACTTTATGCTACAGGTATACAGTTTTATGTTGGTGTAAACTCTTATTCAAAAGACAAAGGATGTTGTTTTGTTCATCTTTCCTTAAAAGATAATATTTTTAACATCTTACTTTTACTATGTCAAGATGAACAACTTTCCATGTGACACTTAAAACGTTTCAACAGATTATGTCTGACACCATTATCCCTCTTTTTGAGGTTCAAGGGTAATCTGGAAAAAAGTTGTTGCTATTTCACACTTACTGCCCAAAGTGTAGAAAACAAAATCTACCTTTTATCCCTCGAAAAATATACCATTGCTTTGTTGTCTTATAACGGTTGCTTTTATGTCTTTCATCGTTTTGCTGTGTTGTCTTCATGCGTGTTGCTTTGCTGTCTTCTAGCGTGTTGCATGCTGTCTTCTAGCGTGTTGCTTTGCTGTCTTCTAGCGTGTTGCTTGCTGTCTTCTAGCGTGTTGCTTTGTTGTCTTCATCTTTGTTGTTTTGTCGTCTTCTAGCGTGTTGCTTGCTGTCTTCTAGCGTGTTGCTTGCTGTGTTCTAGCGTGTTGCTTGCTGTCTTCTAGCGTGTTGCTTTGTTGTCTACATCTTTGTTGTTTTGTCGTCTTCTAGCGTGTTGCTTTGTTGTCTACATCTTTGTTGTTTTGTCATCTTCTGGCGTGTTGCTTTGCTGTCTTCTAGCGTGCTGCTTTGCTGTCTTCTAGCGTGTTGCTTTGTTGTCGTCATCTTTGTTGTTTTGTCGTCTTCTAGCGTGTTGCTTGTTGTCTTCTAGAGTGTTGCTTGCTGTGTTCTAGCGTGTTGCTTGCTGTCTTCTAGCGTGTTGCTTTGTTGTCTACATCTTTGTTGTTTTGTCGTCTTCTAGCGTGTTGCTTTGTTGTCTACATCTTTGTTGTTTTGTCATCTTCTGGCGTGTTGCTTTGCTGTCTTCTAGCGTGCTGCTTTGCTGTCTTCTAGCGTGTTGCTTTGTTGTCATCATCTTTGTTGTTTTGTCGTCTTCTAGCGTGTTGCTTGTTGTCTTCTAGAGTGTTGCTTGCTGTGTTCTAGCGTGTTGCTTGCTGTCTTCTAGCGTGTTGTTTTGTTGTCTACATCTTTGTTGTTTTGTCGTCTTCTAGCGTGTTGCTTTGTTGTCTACATCTTTGTTGTTTTGTCATCTTCTGGCGTGTTGCTTTGCTGTCTTCTAGCGTGCTGCTTTGCTGTCTTCTAGCGTGTTGCTTTGTTGTCATCATCTTTGTTGTTTTGTCGTCTTCTAGCGTGTTGCTTGTTGTCTTCTAGAGTGTTGCTTGCTGTGTTCTAGCGTGTTGCTTGCTGTCTTCTAGCGTGTTGCTTTGTTGTCTACATCTTTGTTTTTTTGTCGTCTTCTAGCGTGTTGCTTTGTTGTCTACATCTTTGTTGTTTTGTCATCTTCTGGCGTGTTGCTTTGCTGTCTTCTAGCGTGCTGCTTTGCTGTCTTCTAACGTGTTGCTTTGTTGTCATCATCTTTGTTGTTTTGTCGTCTTCTAGCGTGTTGCTTTGTCGTCTTCTAGCGTGTTGCTTGCTGCCTTCTAGCGTGTTGCTTGCTGTCTTCTAGCGTGTTGCTTACTGTCTTCTAGCGTGTTTTTTGCACACACCCGCTGCGCCCGACTAGATAAGGACCCTGCTAAGCCCAATTTAAAGCCATTTGATATGTCCATCTTTTTCTAAGGCCCAATATTTTCTTCTGCGCCCGGGGCCTCAACTGACACAGGTCCGCCCCTGAACCTAGAAAACTCCAAAACTCATTCATTATTTAACATTCTAATCTCAATTACAAGCGAAATGCATTACTGTTTAAATACATTAGCCAAATCAGAAAAAAAAACTAGATCCGTATCACTTCCGTATGCCGGTTATGGAGGATTACAAAAATGACAAACTACAAAAATTTTCAATGAACAGGTTTGAAAATCATAAGGTTATTAGTCTTTGAGTCTTATGATAAAATCCTAAGTAAAATAAATGTTTACTTTGTGTAGTTTGTATGTATAATTATAACTTTTACAAATTGATGATAAAACTATTTTAAAATTCAATGTTCAGCATTTATTTTTTTTTTAGGAAAAAAAAAGGAAAAGAGTGTTGCGATTTTCTGTTCGGGTACACTCATGAATTAGATGCTAGGATTTCATACATTACTTTGTAAATAAATGTATTGATCATTTTCCTCTTAAGTCAACAACAACTGTAAGAAGCTGACGTCGTGTTCACACTCGTGCTACATCAACAGCGCTGGTAAAGACCAGTGTACTTGTCCAGACAATATGATCTTGGGATCTAATAAATTAAACTGTGCAGGTTAGTGTGATGACATAATGTAGATGTTCTCCAATGTAGGCATTCATGGACACGTGGGTTTGTTAGTTATATAAAAACAAAGATGTATTAACAGTCTTATTTGCAATGTAACCTACATTTTAAAGTAGCCCATGTGAAACAAGAGTCTTGTGTGCGTACAACTGACCCCAGTTGACCGAGTTCAACGTGTAATGGCGACGACGTGTCAGTAACAAACAATAGACCATGCGTTCTCCAGCGACCATCTTAAAATTTTTTTGAACTCATCTTCCTTTTTTCCTCATACGCGGTGCGTCTCTCCTTATAAGAAGTGAAGACCTTAACCTACCCCGGGGGCCAATTTAACGGATGCTTGCGAGGCCCCTCTTCTAATTTTGTAGACAAGAGCCATGACTGATAGTGAAATGCTAAATGCAAATTGAGGGTCATCTGCCATGCGCGAGCCCCAATTCGGAGCAATCGGTCTATTGCCGGCCCTGTGTATGTGTGTCACCCTGTGTCCTCTCTAGGTGTGTGTTTTTTATCCATCACTGGTACTTGTTTGACTTTGTCTTCTCTTCGTGTGTCCGACCACTTGAACCATAACATGATTCCTTTTACAGACATGCCAGCCTACACTTGAAGTATAGGGTGAGCATTTTCCCGCCTAAATTGTAGGTGGAGGTCCTTACTTGGGTATGCAAGTTTATGTGGCAAATGGAACAATTTCATCCTTCATCTCAGGGCAGCGGTGATCGACCGGAGTAACAAACAGTTGCAAGTTATATCCCTACAGTTCCCCATGATTCATATATGAATCAACCAGATTTTCTCATTATTATAATCTTATTATTAACTTTGGCCTAAAAAGGTGAATGTATTTATTCACATTAACTCGGAGGGATGTAAAATTACCGAAAAGTATGCAAAATCAACTTTCGCTTTTTTATTTCCAATCTGATGTAAATAATAATTACAAATATAAAAAATAAATAAATTGGGCACCAATCCTACCATTTGCAAACACACTTAACACATTTGAGCGACATGGACGACACCATATAAGAGTATTAGTCAAACACACATTTGTGCGCCGGCAATAAACATTATCATTTCATAACGCTTATCTATGGTAACGATTAAACTAAGAACGAACATTTCTGAATCATACAAATTGTTTTCTGGCTGTAATAATTACAATCTTTGAGTTTAAAATGTCACATCTCAAAATATGTTGAATTTAAGATGCATGACTTGGGTTTAGTTTGATCTTTGCATTTCTTAAAAAAAAACTTTTTGACACTTGAATGATCGGAACACACACCTTCTTGGCAAAAGCCAAACTTTGTGTGATCAAAGACGTGCAACTAAAACTGGTTCAGAGGTGAAAAAAAATTCTCACCGACCACGTTCCTCTTTTACTAAACATCCAAATGCAAAAGTTTACACTGTCGTGTTTGAGATACGATTCTTTGACTTCTGTCAGCACGATTATCACATGTTCTTAGTCACTGAGACCACCACATCAACTATAAACCGACTCTGTACCCAACTTCATTCAAATAGAACTTCTAGAGTGAAATGAAGATATACTTTACCTTATTCTTATACAGCAACCAGTTGAATCCGTTGCTTTATGGAGGAGCGCTGCTTAACATCGACTGTGTAAAAATTGACAGAAAAATGTTACGAAAATCGTAGGTAAATCTAAATTCGAGAGTCGTGGTTATCGAAGTTTTACTTTGCCAGCTCTAAAATATGTGAAGAGTGGCCATAGTGTTGTGATCACTGGAATCAATATCGGAGATGAAATACCAAGCTTTGTCACACTATCTACCAACAAGTGTGGGTCTTAGGGTCGTGTGGTAGAGCGCTCGACCTTCGACCTGAGGGTACCTGGTTCTATCTCCAATGAGAACCAATGGATTTTTCAGGTCACTTTTAAATTCCCCCACTATATCACCCGTGGTGCGTCCATTGCCATTGCACCATCGACAATGGTGGAGATAAAAGGAGGGCACTGCAAAAACCTTCCCATTAGTGTATCTGAGAGATTTGATCTCATTCTAACAGGGACTCCACACACACACACATCAATGAGTAGGCTCCCAAAAACATTAGTAAGAATAATCGCTTCTTAATTACTATGTTAATTAAATTATGGCATTTGACATTAATTTAGCTTGACTGGTATAATACTGCCATACCCTGGCTCAGACAATATTTTTAGGAAAAGATATGGTAAATTATACTTTTGATTTAAATTATTTTATTATCAATTAAGGTTTAAATATTAAAAAAAATGTTTTTTTTTATAGTTCCCTTTTATCCATATGGTGAAAATGCATCCGACATTTTAATGAACAGTAGTCACAAGGAAAGTGCAATTGAAAACTATTACAGCAAAGTTACTTTCGGGGGAGCAACACCTTATGGCACAAGTATGTGGAGAGAAGCTTATGTAAGTATATAAACAAATTAAACAGACATACACATACACACACTTGAGAATATGCATTTATGTGTCCAAATGTAGACTAACAGAATAGTTGGACTTCTAGATTTACGCTCATTCTAGACCAAACAAAAAATCGCTCTACAAAACCCAGAATTGTAGACTTCTCAAGACAAATTTTACACACGAACTGTAGTTTCTACGTAATATAATTCATATTCATATGGCCTGTCTAATAAAGTTATTGTGATCAAGTCTAATATTCTTGTTAATTTTACTATTTATCTACTTCCAGTTGTAAATTTGTCAATTATGCTAAACAACACACTGTAATAAATAGGTAACACCATATTTCATGTTATGAAAGGAATAACCGAAAGAGGCCATTTTAATTGTAGCTGTTCATATCTAGAGCAGTTGATGTTTTTTTGGCCCCAAAATAACGTAACTCACATAGAAGAACATGGTGTTATATCTATCCATAAAGTATTCTTGTATCTCGTGCCAACAAGTAGTTCTTCTCGTTATTTACTAAATTCTTTATTTGTTAGGTTCTACATAACGGTGTAATCAGCTTTACTTCGCCTGCCATCTCAAGAGAACCAAACTTCAATTTGATCTTAACACTTAACCCAAACATTATTGCCCCTTTCTGGGCAAAAACAATTCCCAGTAAAGGTTCAGTTTTTCATCATCTTTATGAAAAATGTGATGATCAAATTTTTAAAAATCCCAGTACATCACCCATTTCTCCTACCAAGACATCAGTCATGGAAAGAGCAGCCAGAGATGTGAAGCAATTTTTCAATTTATCAGAATTTGATGTCTCTAGGGTCCTTGTTACAACTTGGCAAGATGTTCATCCCGAATCAGAAACGGTAACTTACTGTTTTAATAAACATGTAAAAAAAAGGTGAAACAATTTAATAGTGTGGGTGTAGTTTAACCTAAATTATCTTAATTAAAGAAGAGTTACAAAACTTTAATTCCTTCAACAGAATAATGAAAGCGCAAGCTTCCAGTCAATTTACATCAGTGGAAACAGAAAAATAGGAATTGTGAACACAGATCAGTTTTCAGGTACTTCTTAAATATATATTAATGTAAAGAGTTACAAAACATAATAATATATCACTTTGACTTAAAAAAACTAAATTTATATCGTCTAGTTCCACTGTTTTGTCAAACAAAAATAGTCTTAAGTTAAATTAGTCTTAGGCACTTGTTACTCGACCCTCTAGAGGGTCGACTACTAGCATATGTACGGTCGACCCGTTAATAATTTTCCGGGGATTTTCGCGCAAATTGATATCTATCTCTATCCCTAACCCTATCCCTAACCCTAATCCTGAAAAAAAAAATTCTGAAAAAAAATGTATATATGTCATGTTCCTTATACCCTAATATAATGGTTTATCTGGTCTTCTAACAAGTGCGTAAGTCTTAAATGTTGTTTTTTTTTTATTCATATTTACAGATGAAGAAACTGCGTATGTGATATTTATCTACCAACAAGATCAAATAAGATGGCAACAAAAAGAAGATAGAGCAATTAAGGTTGGTATTGTTAGGTCTGGACTCATCACAGATATTGGAACTTCGTTTGATCCCATAACAACTCTTAGCAGAGTAAATGGAGAAAAAACAGGTAAAAATATATTTCAAGTAATAAACTTTATCATTCGTAAACATTTAAAATTCAAACATAGCTAAAAATGTTTATTTTCTGTAAAGAGCTTTGAAGAAATATTGGCTATTGTAGTTAATAAGTACTCATGCTAATGCTTTATCATAGATAAAAATGTAAAAGTATATGCTTATAGTATAAGTAACTCAATTTGAAGGTTTATACTGTTTTAAGGCCTTCCTGGAGTGTGGGCTTATGAAGTTTCCAGATTTAGAAGCTCAGAAATAAGATGTCAAAGGTATACCTGCAAGCACTCACCACTTCTTACCAATCAGAAATATAAGTCAGATGTGGAACAGCTCTACAGGTGTCCCTGCACCCTAAACCTTCTGGACAGAGGATGGGAGGAAGTTAGAAGAACTAGCGACACCATTTGCTATGCTCTCAGTTCTGTGGTCAAGAGAAGAATTTTACAAAACAACTTTAGAAACAGGGTATAAAAAAAATTACTGACAACCATTTATCAAAAATAATATCTACTTATGAAATACTAACAGTACATTGTTAAATTCTAGTCTGTCTGTTATCGTTTTTTTTTTTAATTTGCCCTGCTTTGGTAATGTGATAAAACTAGTTACAATTAAAAAAAATAGTTTAAGATATAATACATACTTATTATAATTTAGTATACACTATTAATTAGGCCTATATATATTAATAAACTAAAACGTAACAAAATATAAATGAAGCACATATAGAAATTAAATATTGGTAGTTAAACATATAATAATAATATATACTCAATTAAACTAAACAGAATTAAGTGAGGGCTTGTCCATTTATCATGCCAGCAAATGTTAGCACTTTTTAGTCCAAAATAAATGGCTATAAAATTTTCCATCTCAAAACATATTGTACCAATTTTAGATGGCTTAATGAATGCTCTGCCAATATGTGACAGAATATGCAGACTGATACACATATTAAGAAGTTTCAAAATTGAATTTGTTCTGAAATGGTAAACCATAGTTCCTTGGAAGTTAATTTATATATATATATATACATGTGCTAGTATACCTTATACTAAAATTCATCTAAAATACACCATATTAATATGGAATTCATTTTTTCTTAGAGTTCTTATTGTATTTGCAACAAACTTTCTTTATACAATTTCAAACACGTCATATGGCTCATTTTCCTAAAAGTTGATATTGTTGACGCTATAAATCTTCAACCTTCCCCCATGTCAACAACTGTCAACAACCCTTTCCCCTTAAGTTTTTACATAATTAATGGATGAGCTCTAATATTTACAATTTTCTTTTGCTATAACATTTTACTTTTTTTCCATAATGAATTCTCTTAGTTATGCTGCTACAGATGGAGTTTCTCCAACTATATAAATCAGCAGCAGTATGAAGAATCACGCAGACAGGCATCCAATATTCATAATTCTCCTGATGCTGGTCATGTGCTGGTTGCTGACCCTTGGTCAGACAGTAATAATTACCTGTCAGCTTTGGAAAATATTGATGCTCACAATTGGTGTTGCAAAGAAAGCAACTCGGCAATGTGTGGAAGATTTCATACCATTTCTCCTGATGCTCAGTGCACATACATGATCCCATTCATACCTGGTAAGCCTTTATGATGACATTCACACAAAACTTATTCCTTTTTTTCTTCAATGTTTTAGTTAAAATAAGAATAAATAAATAAAATGTAAATCATCTGTCATATTAAAAGAAAGATGGTGTATTGACAATCGTATATTAATATTGAGGCATGTTTTTCAGCTTCTGTCTTCGGAGACCCTCATTTCATCACTTTAGACAATTTCACTTATACAATGAATGGCTGGGGCGAGTATGTTATGATGAACGTATCCAGGATGAATTTTATGCTACAGGTTTTACAGTTTTTTGTATATAGTTGTACACATTTATGCAAAATATAACATGTTTTGTTTTAACCTTTCATTGAAAAATCATTTTTTAACAGCTTGACATCTAACGATGAACTGAGAATGATGCCTTAATTTCATTTATGTATTGAAATTTTCTTATTAACTTGCAAATTTAACTTCCATATATTCCTTGTGTCACGACTGGATGAGATTTATCTTTTATATTAAACATGTTAAGCTTAAAAATTAATTTAGCCCATTTCAATTAAATACACTGTATTTGTTTTATAAATTACCTTATAAAAACGTACAGTTTTATTACTAAAGGGATCATTTGAGGACTCTGGATATTATTTTAGTGATCCTGCTGGAACTATAAAAACTTATACATGTAATTTGTTGGGTTTTCTTTTTCATTATCCCTCATCAGTTTAAAATAATAAAATTTAAATACAAAAAAATCTTTGAGAATCTAAAGAAAATATTAAGGCCCAAACAGGACAGAGCTTAATATGCCTACATCAACTTACAAGTTTCAATTCTAGTCTTATCATTTTATTTTTTTTTTAAATATTGAAAATATAAAACAAAAATTATTTCACAAACCTAATTCTATATCTTTAATTTTGTTGAAAATATTTCATTTATTTTTATACAGTATTCATCTGGAATATATATATAAACATCAAAACATCTTAATTAATAATAATATATGGATTATTTTGTTTTACTATTGAGGACTGGAAAAGCAATATCACTAAATGAAAAATGCAGCATTCTAGCTGTAACCCCCCACAAACACACAGACACAAATAAATATATGACAAATAGAAGAAAAGATCTGATGTCCTTAAATAAAAACCACCCCCACCACCACTTACCCACTCCCCACCACCACTACCCCCATCTCCTTGCTTAGTTAAACAATTCTGACATTGTTGGCATGATATGCTAAGGGTTATAATCATCCTTTATAATTAACAGGCAAGAACTGACAGAGCTGAAAGCAGTAATGGCACCAAATTAAATGCAACAGTGTTTACAGCTTTTGCTGCTAAAGAAGACAGATACCCATCATTCCAAGTGAAGTTGGCAGCTAACAGAACATGTATACAGTTTGATATATGCAGTCGATTCCGCTTAATTGGGACACCGCTTAGTTGGGACAGCCACTTATTTGGGACAAATCTCAAAGAAACCAAACCAAGAAGCCAATAGTAAATTTGTATTTTTTAATTGGGACAGCCGCTTAATCGGGACAAAATAGCCTCAGTCCCGATGTGTCCCAATTAAGCGGAATCGACTGTATTTATAAATATTATTACTGAAGACTCTCATGCAGCCTCATAACTGTTAATGTGTTACAATTACACATTAAAGATAATTTATAAATATGTTCAACAGCCACATTCTGCTTCAAAGCAGAACTGTACTTTGGATCTAGAGGCCTTGGGTAGAGACTTTTAGGCCATTTTCATGCCATATTTTCTATGGTCAGGGCCCCTGAGCTAAAAAAACAGACAAATGTTTGAGGGGAGGAGGCATATAAGTTGTCCTAGATTATATAAGGTACCCAAGATTTGCAAACAACAACCATGACATTTTTTAAAATTCTAATTTTGCTGATACTTAGAGCTACTAAAAACATTGGGTGGGGGAGAGGGGTGTAAGGGCATGTGGTAAAGCACTCGACTGTGGACATGATGGTCTGTGGCTAGATCTCGGATGAAAAGCAATGAATATTTCAGGTCATGGTTAAAGTCCCCACTATATATGTGATGCCACCAAAGTCATTGCACTATCGGCTATGGTGGGGACAAAAAGAGGGCACTATCAAATTCTTCCAGTTAGTGGTTTATAGGATTTAAGAGATTTCATTTCATCTTCTTAAAAACATTAGAATATCTCTGACTATAGCATTTATTAATGAAGATACCACTACACTGGATCTGTAATTATACAACCATTTTGTGGATAACATTATGTATGAAGCTTGATTTTAAAGCCTTTTTATACATATACTAAATGATTATTTCATTACTGAAAATTCAATGGTTTATATTTTTAAATTTGAAATTTAAGTAAAAAATTATGAAAACAACGTTTTATTCATTTGTCAAGTTAATTCTTGAATCAATGTCAATCTGCTTGAAAAATAATAATAATAAGCAATGCAAATAAGCATTCCTGCTATTTATTTTGTACTGTAGGGTAGACAAAAATTAAAAAAGTTCTTCAAATTTAAATTTTAGCCAGCTGTTCACGATTACACTCTGCAAAATTTTTCCGATGCTTTTCAACCACTTGGAGCAAAATTGTCTTTGTTCTTCATTCTTGGTGATACTGTCATTGAAATTTTGTATCAATGCTACACTTTGCTCTGCAGAGTCATTGATACAAGCCAGATTCTTTACAAAATCTGCTGCAACTTTAAAAGATGGTGTATCTGACCAGGCTTTAACAGGAACATCTAGAAAACTGGCATCAATGTTGGATGTTTCAAAAAATGTGGTAGAAGCTTGACGCAAATCAACAACACTTTTTGATAGTGTTTTTATGAGATGCGGTCCACGTTCTGATTGACATTGTCCAAACAAGGCCAGTTTTTTCTTTGTCCGACAAAAGGGTTTAAATAACTCAAGCGTCGACAGTTCGGACTCAAGTACCACAAGTGACGCACCATCATTTTCAATCCAGTCGATCGAAGAATAGCATCATCATATTCGTATAAACGCTTTATCAACAATATATCATTCACAGGTGCATCTGCGGAGTGAGCCTGCATGAAAACCATGATTGAAGATAAACACATATGGTAAACCAATTAAAGCGCTGATTACCTTGTAATTCTCGAGCTGTTAACTGAAAGATGGTTTCATTGCCTGCAAACAATAGATCGATTTTTCAATGCATAGATTGCTTTCGCCATCGACTTTGCCCTATGTCGGGCACCAGGTCTGCGAATGCTGACATCAACCTCCAACCCAACCATTTGTGCAGCAAGCAGAAGAAATTCCAAATAATCATCACATGAATGACTGACCTCAAGTTGACATTTAATAAATTCTTTAATCGAATCAGACACGATTATCAAAGGGGCGGATCTGGCTTCGGGTGTGTGGTTTAATTTGGCCATTTTTTCTCGAAACCTCTTAAAAAACAAAATCTCTGGTTCAGTGGATGGTCCAAGACAAACATTGAATGCATCGGAAAGGAGTACTTCCAACATGTGATGACGGCATGCCATCCATAATAGATTACGTCCCAGGGCTACTTCTAACAGAGTGCAAGCTCCATTGAGTCTTCCAGTATTGGAAGCCGTAGTGTCAAAGCACATGCCGATGACCATAGATTTGCACTTTCATGATTTGATATGTTCATATACTGCATCAGCAGCTACCCATCCTGACCCGGATGCTAACTCGGGAACACCAAGAAGCTTTGTAGTGCCATCGACAAGTGACGAGAGCAGGACAGGTAATCGATCGCCGTTGATGGTAACATGTCCGGTAACATCGGGCAATAGCTTACCATCCCAATGTACAATTGATTTTGAGGGAATATAGTCTTCTTTTATACATGCTGCAGCTTGTTGACGACAAAGCTTGCGATGACGATGCATTGTGCTCATGGAAAATACTGTGTCAGATGTCGGAACACCAGCTTCGTTGAATGCGGATGCAAGTATCATTGTTGATTTTCTAATGCTGGTGTTCGTTCTGTCCAGCACTGCAGCAATTTTTGGTGATATGATGCCTGACAATTTAGCATGCTTAGTTTAAAAAAAAATTAAATCTTCAAAAAATATGCACATTGCTTAAATTTTGCACATTAGGTATTTTATATGTTTTCTAGCATTTATTACATTTTCTAATTAACAATCACACAATTTCAACTCTAGTTAATGGTAGCAATGAGATAAACATAAGTATATTTAAACTTCATTTTATTCAACTATGGCATGCAAAAACTGTAAATTATTTGAGCCATGATTCGTCTTGATTTTTATGTTGGCCTAATACTGGAATTTTAAAAGCTCTTGGGGGACCTCTAAATGTTGTTCAAATGAGCTACAACTTCACCAATTCACTCATTGTACCCAAGAGACACATTTCAGGGGGTGAGACACCAAAGATTTAAAAAAAAAAATTTTCGAGCATTTCTGGGACACCCTAATATATATATATATATTTATACATGTATACATATATATATGTATATATATATACATGTATACATATATATATATGTATATATATATGTATACATATATATATATGTAAATATATTTATGTAAACGTATATATATATATATATATGTATGTATACATATATATATATATATATATATATATATATATATATCATTTAAGAAAAGACATATTAATTAGTCTAGTATATATTTTCAGAATTAAAGAATTAATTGTTGAGTTAAATCTTTGCATGATTACTATTTTCTGAACTAAATCTTTCCATAGGTGTAACCCTAATAATTCATCTGGAGGTTAGAAGTCTAGTGATCAACATAGAAGTTGATAGATCTCTTCACTCATTAACAAAAGGCCTTCTGGGTAATTTCAATGAGAGATCTTCTGATGATTTTGAATTACCAGATGGGACTATCTTACCCAGTAACATGACAGAAAAAGATATTTTAGAAAAAATTGCTGCATCATGTAGGTTTTAAGACCTAGTACAGTTAAATTAATGATAAGACTTTAAATCATTCAAATGGTCAATTATTTTTAGATAATTGCCGAAAATTTAAATGGGTTTACTGTTTATTAATCCACTAAGAACTTATTTATTTTAAATGAATTTATCTTACTGCAGATAAAGTGACAACAAACAATTCCGTATTCATCTATGAGACTGGGAAAACCACCAGTGACTATCAACATCCAGAGTTTGTTCCACTGTTCACTGAAAGAATCAACCAATCTAGTTTGAATGAAGCTATTCAGATTTGTGGAACAACTAGTGCTGAATGCCTGTATGATTATACTGTTACTGGAGATGCAATAGTTGCCCTAGCTACAAAAAATGCAAAGATACAAGCTGTTACTTATCGAAACTTCTTGGGTAACCAACAACACACACACACAATTATAATTTTAACGAAATTTAGAATGCTGATTTATTGATTCGTTATAATGTTTGGTTAGTAAACCTTTGAACTGGGCAAGTCATATGATAAAGAGCTAAGCAAAAAAAAAATTGTTGTAAATGTTTTTAATCTGGAGGAATTTTCTATAAAAAAAAAAATAGCAACAGTGTAAAAAAAAACATATAAAATGAAATTGTTGGTTCTGTGACATGTTTTATGAGATGATGATGGGAATTACTTTGGGATTTATTGATAGATGTTCAATATCATTTTCTTACAGCAAACACTCCACCTACTATACAAATAATCAGCCTAAATACAATGGTCAACGGCAGATGGCTAGTACAGGATGGAGTGAAGAATGTACTACAACTACTTGCAACTGATGCTGACAATGACAACATAACATACATCAATGTCTACAACAGTACTTCTGTCACTGTATTAGCCAATGGAACTGTGGAATTCCTCGTCACATCAAGCAATCCAGTTAAGCTAGGGTAAATTCTTGTTTATTCTTTATAAAAATTTTACTTGCAGACATGAATGCTTCAGTACTTCTAATTATACTTATAGGAAAGAAGATATGGTTGATATGGTAGTTTGCACACTTGCCATCAAAAACAATTACAATATATATTTTATATCATGTACACCAACAGTGAACCAAATATAATTTTCCTCAATAACATTCTGTTAAGCAGTTTTAGAGTTTACTTTTCAGCTTATTTGTCATTTGTTTTATTCAATCAAACATTTTTTTCTTTTTGGTTCAAACTAAAATGTTTACTGACTTGGATATTTCTTTTAACTTTTTTCTACCTTATGATTTCCAATTCAGGTATTGAGAAATATAATTTTCCCATTCCACCTCTGGTACATAAAGTTTCAATATTTTGGACTACCAGAGCTAACACCATTGAATTATCCTGTCAATATTTCTGATTCAATTTGTTTTTTTAATTTTTCCCCTTCTTTTTTTACATGTCAAATAACTATTTTGCATTGAAAAGAAGTATGGATAATATTAAAAAGACTAGTTAATAAATTAATAACATACAGTTCTTATATATTTCTTTAATTAAAAACAGTAAATTCAATTTTAAGAGTAAATAATAATTCAATGAAATGTTTGTTACATAGTTTCCAAGCAAGGGATGCCAAGGGAGCCTTTTCTGTCATTCTCAACATACTGATATCTGTTTGTCCATCCTGTAATGGACATGGAATGTGTGATCCAAACTCTACAATTGAAACCGAGTATTTGAATGGTGCATTTCAAATTTTGAGATGTTTGTGTTATCCTGCTTACACTGGTAAGTATATTTAAATGATTTTATAAGCGTTTAGGCTTTGACAAAAATTTTTATACAAAAATAGAATACTTTTAATAAATTTTGTTTCTTTTTCTCAAAAAAAAAAACAGGTTTATATTGTAACTCAGAGCTGGATGGTTGTGAGTCCAAACCATGTTCCAAAGGACAAAACTGTACTGACCTAACTGCTGCACAGCAAGGAAATTCATCTATTGGATATGCATGTGGTCCTTGTCCTGCCGGTTTCATTAATGTCAACAGGACATGCATAGGTACCCTGTGTTATTGTTGGGTTAACATGCTATTTAAATGGACGCATTCATTTTAGCTCATGATAAATTGTGAAATTTTACATGGCGGCAGGTATAGGTGGACACCAGAAAATCCTGGTTCATTGACAACTGGGACCTTTGGGCTCCCGACCTTCACTCTAATAGGCTCAAGTTTTGTTGCTATAAAGCAAATAAGTGAAAATGAATTTTGAAAGCAGCTGGGCCTTTCTAAGCTCATAGCCACTGACGAGTGTTTTGGTTGGGCCACTGACGAGTGTTTAGGTTGGGCCACTGAAGAGTGTTTAGGTTGGGCCACTGACGAGTGTTTAGGTTGGGCCACTGAAGAGTGTTTAGGTTGGGCCACTGATGAGTTTTTAGGTTGGGCCACTGACGAGTGTTTAGGTTGGGCCACTGACGAGTGTTTAGGTTGGGCCACTGACGAGTGTTTAGGTTGGGCCACTGACGAGTGTTTAGGTTGGACCACTGACGAGTGTTTAGGTTGGGCCACTGACGAGTGTTTAGGTTGGGCCACTGACAAGTGTTTAAGTTGGACCACTGACGAGTGTTTAAGTTGACCCTCCTAAGCAACCCCCATGAACTCTTAAGGTAGCCTTGTCTCAAGCTCTTTAGTGTGGAGTTGTCACATATACTTAAAGTAATACCATGGTAAATTTGAACATGTCTCTAATGTTCATCATCATCATCATTGTCCCTTTCAAGGTTTTCTCTATTGGGAAGAATTGTGGGACACTGACGTGGAAAAGTCTCTTCATTTCTCTCTTTGCAGCATGATTCTGAATAAGATTGCTACATTATGTCCAGTCCATTCCTTATTGTTCGCTAACCGATTCTTCTTGGGGTGGTTTCTCTTCCAGACTTCTTAAAGTGTACTTGCATTAAAGTATTGCTCAGGGTATGAAAATAAACTTTCACTTTCTTTAGTGCTGCCAGAAAATGGTTCCTGAGGCTCCTCCATGCCTCTAATCATTTTCCTTGACATGTCAGCAACATGTTTGCTCCTTGTACTACATCTTTGGTTTATGCTCTCAGATGATTTGCCCAGAAATCATTGCTTGATACATAACCTAACTATCTCTTCATATTTATCATTCGTCTGCTTTTACAATATATAGGTTATATAAATATTCAAACATGAGCTTTTTTTAAACAGTAAATAAAGCCATTTGGAATGTATTTATTTCAAGAAAAAAATGTATTTAAGAAAATTCAGAGTTAATTCATGAATACACACACATTCTATAAAACAATAATTTCAAGTTAGTATCATAAAATATAAAAATAATAAATGAATAGTGCAGTCTACTCAAATTGTGTGTAACAAAACAAACCATACTTTGTAGGATTTTTTTATTTGTCACTTTCTTAAATATACAAAAGTAACTTTATAACTGTGCACTGGAAACAGCTGATGTTTTTTTTAAATATTAATATGTGTAACAGAGATAATTTTACAATTTAAAAAAATGCCATTAAATATATTGTAAGTTATATCCATTGGCCTAAAACTGAAATTTGGAAAGCTCATCATATGTAAACAATGAGATTTTCTTTTTTATTTATCCTTCAGATATCAATGAGTGCAGTAATACAAGTCTGTGTCATCAGATGTGTGTCAACACTGAAGGTTCCTACAAATGTCAATGCTATGAAGGCTATAACATCAGTGTACGGGACAACAAAAGATGCACAAGTAAGTCATGGGTAATTTTTTATGCTAACAGTGGCATAAAAAAATATTATTTTAATGTTCATTGTTGCTTAGTATATATTTTAGCTACTGTGTCATAGTTTTAATTTGCTTAGTGAAGAAATAAGCGGATTTAACCACTTGTGCAAAGGGTTCTTGCTTGGGGCCTACTGCCTGGAGGGCCCCAGAAAGCCCAAATTTATACAGAATGTATAGCCTTTTTGACGTCAATCTTGTTTTAGATTCCCAAATTTTTTTTCTGGGCCCATGGTCTCAACCAGAACAACTGATGTTTTTGTTATTGATTTTTTTTTTTTTTTGCTATTTGGCGATATTTCAATTTTTCGTTTATCTTTTAAGGCTCTATTTGTTTATATTGTTAGTCTCTTATCTGTTGTTTAGTTATCAAATCAATAATTACATTTTGCTGTGTAGCCAATTAACAACCTACTAGCATTTTACCTTGCAGTTAATCATTACCTCATGATTATAAACAATTCATTTGACAATTCTATTTTAAAGTACAAATCAAAGCCCAAATTGTGAAATATCATTTCCTTCGCCTATAAATTCTCTGCCAGTGGAGTCATTTTAATGATAACATACTGCTCAATTTACATTTTTGACTCTTTGTTTTTGGAATACGTCAGTAGGATTCGTGACCCACTTGTAAAGAAACTAAAAATGATAAAAAAAGGAAAGCATATATTCTCTATAAATAATTATTAAATTTTTTGGTGGTCCAGTTCAAATTGGCTCACAACCCACCAATCTGTCTTGACCCACCACTGGCCCTGTATTATCATATTTATTATACTTTTAAATCAGATTTTACCTGCAGCTATTGTAACATGAATAAGACACTTTCCTGCAACTCTACTTTTGAAACCTGCACCTGTAAGCCCGGTTGGGGAGGTCAGTACTGTAACATCAACTTGAATGCATGCACCAGAAACTCCTGCAGGGATGGTTTACTCTGTGTGGAAAGGGACAATGGTTTTGACTGCCTGTGTCACAACAGTGCTCAACCCAGTGCTTCTGGCACCTGTGAAGGTATTAAAAACTTTTGTTACATTCAACTGTCTTACTCCATTCTAACTTATTTTATTGTTGATTATTGAGGTGTAGAGTAAGGCTCTTTTTTTTTCCTCCAACAGATTGTAACAGAACAATCACAAACTCTGGAGGAGTGATAATGTCTACCAACTATCCACTGAACTATCCTAACGATGCTCACTGTACTTGGACCATTCTAAGCAATCAGACAGGTGCCATAGTTACACTCAAGTAGGTACACACATGATTTCTATCAATACTTTAATGAGTGTTTGTGTATTCACAGTTGTCAGCATTGATATACCTCATTGTATAACAACCAATATTCATCAAATCCAAAACAAAGCTCAAACAAGTTGGAGTATGAAAATGTTTTTTAATGAATATGCTCTAGAATAGGTTGCTTTGTTTTATTTTTTGAGAGTTCTTTATCTCAAGCATTAAGCTTCTTTTAAGCCTTTTATACAATTTGTCAAAGTAACAAATATATCAAGTATGATTTTCATAAATGTTTATGTTGGTAGTTTTATGCTATTCCTCTTAAAAAAAAAAAAAAATAACACAACTAAGTGTGGTTCACTGTATAAAATTTCATACTTGTCTTTAACTGGAATAATTTCTTTTTAAGATAATATATTTTGAAAAAATGAATGTTGTTGTGATTCATTAAGTGGTTGATCAATTGTATATAGATAATTTCAGAAAATACTTCTTAGAACTATTTGGAGTGTGAATCAGTTTTGAAGATATTTCATTCAATTTTCTTTACTTTACATATTTCTATAATTAAGGTAGTCATTTTCATTGTTATTTTTTTAAAAATCTTTAAAAAGGTGTTTAAATAATTTCTTTTTGTCAAGTAATATTTAAATATTATAGACAGTTATTTGTCAAAAATATTTTTCAGCATTCTAATAACAAACTGACAGATACATTAAAAAAAGATACATAAATATGAATGTTTTTTTGTCTCTTTAAATAAATAGTATAACAGAGTATGATGTAGAAGGTTGTCCATACGACTATTTAACCATCTATGATGGAAACAGCTCCAGAGCAAGTCAGATTGGTCAGTTCTGTAATTCAGCCCCTGGATTAATCACATCATCAGGTGGTGCCCTACATCTTGTATTTATTTCTGATGATTCAACCGGTGGAAAAGGTTTCATAGGAACATACACAGTTCAGAGTAAGATAATTTTTGTCAAAACTTCTTATGTAACTGTTTAATTCTATAATTAAATTGTTTTAAGCTGTACATTTATATTTAGCTATGCACTACAGACTGGATCAAACTATAGGTGGCTCCATGTCAAACCAAGTTGTTTGTGTCGTCTTATTTCAGATTTGACTACTATGGTGGGGGGGATAAAAAGTTGCTCACTATATATTCAGTTGCTTTTACTTGAAGATTTTTGCCAAAATAAGTTTATTTTAAGTTGTTTAGTCTTTTAATACTGCAAGGACTTTATCCGTTGTTCACCTTATGGTTGTGCACATGTTTGCGTGCACACAACGCACCAATCTAGCATGTATTATATGAATAGAGTGAACAAATGTATTGTTTAATTTGCCCATATACTGTAATGTTGCGCACAAAAAATATAACTTCCTTCTAAAGTTCCACAACACCAATATCCTCAACTGCACACAGCCTTCAGAAAATTACTGAAAACTTTTTTCTTAATTACATTTCATCAGCAGACCTTATGCATTTTTTATGTCTAATTTAGCCTCCTTGCTTTTATTATTATTAGTTTTGCAATAGGTATTTTAACCTGTGGCACATTATTGATAAGCTAACGCAGTCAATTCTTTAGCATACAAATTACTTGGATTTGTTTTTACTCAGTTGAAACAAAACTTGCAATATTGAGAGCCACTTAGGGTACAATAATAGTCAGTGCTAGTAAAAATGCATCGGGAATGGATGGTCACACAGTATAGTGCCCGGCTGTCGACCAAAGGGTCACTGGTTTTGATCTCCTGTGAGGTCATGGCTCAAATCCCAGCTTTATCTCCCATGGTGCCTATCAGATATGGCCTGGATGAAAGAAGGACACTGCAAAAAAACATTCCATTAATTGCTTATAGTATCTAAGAGATTTCATCTCATCCTTGCAGGGACTTCACACACACACTAAAAATGCATCATTGAAAATTGTTTAAGTTGTTGGTAGTTAAATTCTGCTAATTATGAGATAAATTGGGGGCCTTTGTATTTTGTGACTAAAGAAACTACCCCAGGTCCCTTTCCTCAGGGTGTCGGCAATAGGAGATGCTTTAGTGTTGCTTAATGTTTTTTGCTCTTAGTTAGCCTTTCTTTTGACCTGTACTTTCATTTGCTAAATTTTGATCAATAGAATATGCCGAGGCTTTTAAAATTATTTATACTGTAAAAAAAACATATAATGCAGATCTCAGCTCCTCATGCACTGCCACCACTTATATTATAGCCAATGACTCATAACCTCCTCCATTTCAATTATACCAAGTTTCATGTAATGATGCATATTGTTGAGGCTAGCTTCCTGCATATTTTATGTTAAGTAACTAGCACTACTTAGAGAAAGCTGTTTAATTTACATAAAATATTAATGAATACAGTATTTCAAATCCAACAGCCTTAAGATAAAAATTATTGGAATTTTAAAAACTTCTCAAATTCTGATCTAAACCTTAAAAAACTTTGAATTACAACATCTTAACCAGACATTTAAAAAAAAAAATTCTGTTTCTATTTTTTACTTTAAGACAAAGTTCTAAATAAAATAACAAAATTAACAAAAGAAATTTATAAACAAGCACCATTTGATAAGGTCAAGTGGATGATGTAAACATTTTCGGAAATTATTTGATACTTCAGAGTAACCTACTGTGAAACTAATCAGGTCACATGATGTGACAGGCTTGGTACATCTGTAGATGTGGTAGATAATTTGTCAAAGATGGCTTTCATTTTTTAATGTAAATTATTTTAGATGTTTTTTTTTAATCTCTCGATAGCTAAATGCAAATTAAAGAACTGCTCTCATTCCTGTGAAGTAATTTCAACCAATCCCAGAATTGAGCAATGTGTTTGTCCTGAATGGTCAAGACTGGACCCAAATAATAGCAGCAGATGTGTTGAGATTAATGGTAAAAAAAAATGTATACAACGAAAATGTCATGTTTTACATAACATAATTATATGTTATATGTATATAATATATATATTAACTATTGTTATTTTCCTTTACGTATTTCAAAAGCTTGTAACACCACCATTACTTCTTCATCTGGCTACATTGTAAGTCCTGGATATCCCAACTTGTACCCATCAAACACAACTTGCTATTGGATAATCTCTACCTCATCAACCAAGCAAATCCTTTTGAGGTAAGATAATTTCAAACTTGGAAAAAAGTTGACCTTGTGATAGTGCACAAGATAGACCACCAAAAATTTTTCAGTTTAATTATTTGAGATCCTTTTATCTCAATTTTTGTAATCAGGTGATGTCCTTAGGTTGCCTAAACTGCATTGTTGGGATAATTGAAAAAGGCTATGAATCAGTCTCTAGCAATTGTCCTAACCAGGGATACAGCGCTTCCCAGGAATGTTAGATACAAATTTACCTCATTCTGTTAAATTCAGGGATAAACTCATTTCTTTTAAAACACATCAGAACTGAATCAACATTTAAAAGAGTAGGGAAAGTAATTCCTCTTTTTATACAGTCGGCTAATGTATAATGCAAGCTCTATAATGAGTCAACAAATTATGTATGTAAAAGTTTAAAAAAAACAAAGCCTTATTGTTCTTTTGTACTCTATATAAATGCTTTAGTTGTAGTTAAGCAAATTTAATCAAAATGATAATCATCCAAAATTAATAACATGTCCCCTTTTTTTAAAGATATTACTACATTTAATTATAGTGCAATAGATTACCACAAATTATTGTTCCCATTCTAGCCAAAAAAGATAATGCAGCAGATAATTCTAATTTACTAATTGTAATATAGACGTAAATTAGCCAACAGCTCATCCAAATTGTCTTAGCAGTTTAGCAGTTACAAATATTTTTTGCCATTGTACATGTGTGTCATGTCAAAAGGCATTAAACTTCCATCCTGGCACTTAGTAGTATAGTTATTTGGTGATGTTATTGACACATTTTGTTGAAGAGCTACTCCCCAGCCCAAAGTATAAAAAAAGAGAAGCAAATCAGAGAAAACGTTTCTATTCATGCCATCTATAGAAGCATTAAAAATGATGCTAACTATGTTAAAAAAAAACACATAACTGAGGTCTTTTTTATGCGAGGGAAAAGTTCAGAAAAAAATGAATCATAAAAAAAAAATTGCATTAAAAAGTCTATATTTTCTTTGCGCAAAATGAAATATATGTTCCCAAATTTTCTCATTTTGCTTAACTTGTTGAAATGTGTGACATTTTAAAAAAAATAGATTTCTTAACAAATTCCTTCTGAAACTTAAAAAATAGTTTAATCTACCAATAACACATTAAATTAAAAATGACTGGTAAATGTTGACAAAATTTTGCACCACGGAATCTGGAAAGATAGCTCAGGAAATTTGATTTTAAAGGAATATGTGTTCTTCCCTTACTGATTTTTCTCAATAATATAATATAATTTGGTTTTGTCATATAAATGAAAAGTTGTACTGTCTTTATCATATTATGAGACTAAATTTCATTTGGCTTTGGGATTGTCCTTGAACACTGTCCCGCTCAAGCTCACTGTTGCAGCCTGCTATGTCTGGCAGAGAGGCGGACACGACATGCTCCCCCTTAATCCATGATGCCAGGATATACCTTTGCCTTGCCATTGTGGCTTATCAGCAGTAGACACACCCTGCTGGTCTAAGCAAGTGCTAAAACCCTTTTTTTCAGCAGCCCCCGGGCTACGTAGTCGGCATACTTACCCTGCTAGTCTGTAGGCATGGCACACATGTATCATGCAACACTTAAAAAGTTAGTTTGGCAGGCACTCTACACCATGTCATGCTAGCGTTACCGGCACACATTTTTAAAACAATGTGTTTTTTGAATTTCAATGACTACCTTTTCATGATCTTCCGCACACAAAAAAAAGTTTTACATTTTTTTTATCTCTATTTGGAAAAAAACGCAGAACTTTAATTTTGCATTCAAAAAATCTCCATAAAAAAGACTGTCATCATGAGAGAGAAGCTCAACTATTCACACAATACACAAATACACCTATCACTAATTCTATTTAAAATTACATCAGCTAAAATATTTTTTAAATTGAGTTTAAAATTTATAGGAAGGTTCACATACCAATAATAATTATTTCGTGCCTAAATGAATTTAATTCCCAATTCTTTTAGCCTGTAGCTTCATTTCAATTTGAATTGAAAACAATGGTCTAAACAATGCCTTGTTAGTCTGCCCAGATTTTTTTTTAAAAAAAAAGGTCTTAACAATATTTGGTTGAAATTTAAGATGGGTGGGTGGTGGCTATCCACTTATTTCTCCAGTGTGAAATTACTTATTTGTGTTTGTGTAATTTTTTTTTCAGTTTCTCTGACTTAAAAATTGAAGAGAGCACCAACTGTGCCTATGACTACATCAAGGTACTAGATGGCAACAGTCTTCAGTCTCAGAGTCTGGGTCAATTCTGCGGTAATAATTTACCTGTCTCCTTAAGATCCCGTGGATCTTACATGTACATTCTGTTTAAATCAGATGACTCCATAGCTGGGAGAGGATTCAACGCACAGTTTACTAGTGTTCAAGGTAAATATTTTTAGTAAAAAAAAAACTAGTTTAAAAAATAGATTAATTTTAATGTACTATTTAATTGTAAAAAAAAGTAAAGTTCCCTTAGCCCTGGCGGGCCATCGGGGCAGATGAACTGTAGATTGCATCTGTTTCTATAACCTCAGCCAATGAAGGGATTGTGTGGTTAGCACAACGCCCAGCCGCCTTTACAATTTAATTGTACTAATTGTAAATTATTTTCTCCTACCAGCCTCCTCAAATGTACTACAACTCAATTGATGATGCCAAATTTCAGCAACTCAGTGAATAGAAATTGTGTCCATCATGTTCTTTTGTTTAATTTGCTTAATATATGTGTATACATTTTCATTAACTTAATATATTAGCATAAAAGATTTTTGTATTAAATAGTAATTCAAATATAATTGAATTCAAATGAAAGTATTAATCATTAATTTTTTTCAATTAATTGTATTTCATGTTACATTTGTATGTTTGACTTTTGAGGTTACTCATATAAATACATGTATATTTTAACTTTTCTCATACAAAAATATAATGATATTGAGAGTTGATACTTTTTGTAGTAGTAGTAATTACACCAAATTAATTGTTATGTAATTATAATGAGACGTTGTATATAAAAAAAATAATGGTCAAAATTATAAACTTTTTTTTAACTTGTTAAATGCATTTGTTACATTCAAAGCTCTTCTATTAATGATCATTTAAAATGAGTATTTTTTTTTTATTTAAACGACCTAGATTTATCAGTAAAGTAATAAAACATTTTTATCCAAAATAATTTCTTGTGCATTTATTGTTTTTTATAAATATTTTAAAATCACATTAGAAAAGTATTAGCATGATTTGTAAAAATTAATTTTCAGATTATAAAAGTGTCCTAGGATATGTCATTGCTTGTATATGGACATTTTTCCAGGTTCAATGTCTTGACTCATCATTTTCATAAACTGTATAGCAGAGGTGGGGGGGGGGGTTAACAGTTATTGAGGCTCTAGGGTGGGACTTCAGATGAGTGTCAAATGTTGTTACAGCCAGGTAACGAAATCTTAAAGGTCACTACTTTTTATAGTAAAGGTTGTATAGTTACTAGATATCCCATTGTATTGGCTGTTATTATCATAAGATCAGGAAGCTTTGTTATGGATAGGCGACCTGTGGTGTAAAAAAAAAAAGGTCTCACTGCACAATTTATTAAACAAGATTAAATCCTAAGATGTATGAAACGTAAATTTTCATTAACGTTCATTTTAAATGCTCAAGAAATGTTAGATTTTAATTACAATCTGTACAGAATATAACTAAAAAGCTTTTTCAAAATGAAATACGGTAATGAACTGTGCTATATAATACTATGATAATTATATAATATACTCAGTAAGAAAAATGATTGTGCTGTGTAGACCAGCGGTGTGCGGTTCTTGAAATTTAGCGTCCGCGTCCGTTCGCGGATTTCTATCAATGATCCGCGTCCGCAGAATCTTACAACATTGGTCCGCAGTCAGTCCGCGCGTCCGCATTGCTGAAATTTAGCTGTTTAAATGACTTGAAATTTTTTATGGTAACGCTAAAGAAGATCCACGTCAGTCCGCGAGTCCGCAACTTAACCATACGAAGCGTCCGCTGTCAGTCCGCGGATTCGGAAAAGTCTGCGGATCTGCGTCCGCTGTCCGCTCATCTCTGGTGTAGACTAAGAAGAACTAACTTTTTAAAATCTCTGACTAAAATCTTCTAACCTAAACTCAGCTAACTCTACACTCTACGATTGTCTCCCTCTAACTTCAGTCTCCAACTTTTAAAGTTCTTGTCTACGTTTCTTGTATCGTTTGGACATCAAAGCCTGACTCAGACTTTCTTCCCTGAGTCCAGTAGCACTTTGTTGTCGCTCAGTGGCCAAGGTGAGAGTCGCACCTCCGTCCACCTCCCAAGCACATGGTCTCTTTGACTGTATTATGCTTACCACATGTCGTGTTGACCCTTTAGGGGTTTGGAATGTAGGGAACCTGTTGTGGGGGGGGGGATAGTTCTTGTATTTGAGAGACTGGCCCTAACACTACTATATTTTATTCAACACTTGTATTTTCTCATCCGCACATAAACATTCTAAATTAATTACTTTAAAAAAAAAAACTATAAAGAGATGTGTGGTGTCTTATCATTGATCAAATTTACTGTGTTTCCTAAATCGCCCAAAACTCTCAGTGTCCAGTACTGTCCACTATTGCGTGCAATGCCATGAGTGGGTGCCAATGGGTGGATATGAACTAGAGTTTTGAAACACAAGAGAGATCTCCTGTCTAGGATTCTGTCGATGAAAAATCTAGTCCAAATAAAGAAACAGGAAACAACTCTTAGTTGTTGGAAATGGATATCAGCATACTAATGCATTATTAAAGCAAAAGTGTTACAATTAGCTTTAGAAATTATCTGCCGTACTATTAAATAAATCGTACGTGTAGATAATGATATTTTTTACCCTACATAAATAAATCTAATGCGTTAGATAAGGAATCTATCATCTTTATTGTAGAAAAAGAATGTATATAAATGAATGAATGACAAAACCCCAAGCATACAAAACCCCAAAAATATTAAGATCGATTATTGATACTTATATATATATATATATATATATATATATATATATATATATATATACGATCTTGACGATGGGCTTACGGAAATGTTTGTCGATATGGGAGATCCTGCTGTCAACACAGTATAAAAATAGGCATATTCCTATGTTGTTTTACCTAAATAAAAGGTTAGCTTAAAACCACTGTGGTTATTATTCTGTTTGTTTCACCTTCTGCTATAATATGTGTTTTCGGCGTAAGAGTTAAAAGGTAGAATAAAAATACGGTCAGTCTTGAGCTAGGGCTAAAACTATTAATTTTGTTTGTTTTCCCTGGTAAGAAAAGCTTCTTGTTGATGTAGAGCTAACAAGTGATTCATTTTTAACCATCGTGGTTTGAATGGCTAATTGGGGCTCTTTGAAAAAAAAATCTTAAATCTTTAGTTAAAATCTAATATTTTTCATACATTTTCTGGATAATTTTTCTAGAAAAAAAGTTGGCAGCATTGCATGTAATAGTTTAATTGGTCCTTGAGTATATTTTTAGCCATAAAACATCAGGATGTTTACAGTAAACGTTACGTGAAATGATTAAGCATTCATAATTGCACTGAAGACAGTTAAACACTAAAAAAAAGTACATACACTGTCTATAAAATTAGTATTGATACGTAAAGCCCTGTAGCCATGGGCGTCATTCAAGGTACGGATTGGGGAGGGGAAAGAAATGGGCTCGTCCCTTAATTTCGTCAACAAATTTGATGACATTTTAGACCCCCCCCCCTCTCTCCTTCCCGTGTATAACTTTCGGTTAACCCCCCTCCCAACCTAGTAAAATGGAATAAAGAAGTATAAATAAATTATTCCCCTCATTTCAAATGTAACATGAAGTATCAAATTGTAAACTCCGCCTGCTAAAAACTAGAATTGAAGTCTAATTTCACTAGTATATTTAACGAGTTTTAACAAAAAAAAATTGTAACCACATACCCAAATTTAAAATATCATATAATAGTATGTGGCTTATTGTTGAATGTTCGTTTTACTATCCGGTAAGCAATTATTACGTCCACCACACAGGGCCGTAGATAGCTATTGTGGCGCCCTGTGCAAGGAATTTATGGCGTCCCCTCTTTAACAAACAGTTCAGAAAAGTGTGAAACACTTAACAATATAAAATCATTTTTAACTATTCATTTCATGATAAATTAGTGTGTACTATTTCCTTCGTATCTTTATTGTTTTGTAAATAGTGTTCTCGCATGTCTTTCTCTCCTCTCAAATAATAGGTCTGCAACATCCATCTTTAATCATTGTCTGTAGCCCTTGCCATGATTTCATTCCAGTATTTTGTATACTCTAGATTGCCGCTTATAAATTTCTAAAGGATTATAACTGTAGTGCTTTTGGTAAGTCCTTACTTGCAGTGACTTGCTTACTTAGTCACACATTGACAATAATCTTAACCAACTTGCCAGCATGGGCCTATACATAAATGAGAAATTAATCAAAGGTACTATATTGACTGCTTCATATTAATAATAAGATCCGACCAGCGTACTCTGACATATCTTGAACTAGACTTCAGTTACTTAAATGCACAGTGCACTCACTGCTGCTGCTCTTGATATCCATCTCTAGTGTATATGTGACTTTTCAATACTACATATACAACTGAAAATATTTGTTTACATCGACTGAAGTCTGCCATATTAGTAAATTACTGTAAACAAAATTTAAGTTCAGTGTGTGAGCAGTTCATAGTACTTTATGCAAACATCTAGCCCTATAATTTGCAGCTGTTTTGTGTGCCTGTACAATTTCTATACAGTGCTCGATTTAAGAAAAAACCAGTGCCGCTGATAAAAAAAAATTCTGCAGAGCGTGGGATAAATGTCTATGGTTTCATCCCCGGCAGGTATTTATTATCTAAAGCAGAGCCGGGGATGACAGGTCTCAGTGCCGGGGATATCCCCGGCATCCCCGGCGGTAAATCGAGCACTGCATCTATAGGCCATTCATTGTTCTCACCTTATAATCTGTAGTTTGACACCTACAGGTCATCGCTTACCATGTTTTCTTCTTATTTCATCAACCTTGACATTTTTATGTTCAAAAGGGATCGAAGCGAAAGAGCAGTGTGAAACATATGACGAAAAAACACAGATTTAGGTTTATAATCTAAATAATACACTCTTAGATTTGATTGAATGGCCGGGCCCAGAAGCAGATCAATGGAGTGATTATAATACTGTATTTCTACTAGCATACATTAAATGTAAAAGTTATCGATGTAATGAACGGAGTGGAGAGCGTGTCGAGTCAAACTGCATAATGGGCCTTATTTGACCCGTGGGCCGTTGATTGCCTATATCTCGTCTAGAGGATGAAAACTGTTTGCAAGATTTCTATTTCCGCTCCCGCATTAGCTGGGTGCCATGTAACCCCTCAAACAAGCTTACGACTATCCGGCATGATAATCTATATTTATCCGCAATAAAATAAATGAATATAAGAATTAAAAAAATATACTAAAAAGCTTGCAGAAAAAAAGTGTTTTTATGTATTACTATTTATAAGGCAGTTAATTATGATGTACAGATCTACGGCCTTTGGCAGTATCGGGAATGATCGAATGACATTGCGCAACTTTAGATCGAATAGTCGAAAGTCTACTTTGTCTCTCCTATAAAATAGTATTATATAGTTAGATTTTAAATAGTAGTTAAGGTAAATGGCATTAAAATAAAATGTGCTAAAGAAAAGTGCTGTCCATGGTTATTAAAAATGAATGGTTTCGCTACATATTGTACTGGTTTTAGATTGCTGAATAAGCTCTATTCCCACCAGTGGCATAGGAAGGGTACCTCGTGTTGCGCAGCCAACTAGAAAAGGGCGCCAAGAGAGAACTATTTAATGTTTTCGCGCTGTTCAGATTTCGAGGATCATCAGAAGTACATTTTTTTCCCTTTGACACTTGTTATGGAATTGTTGTATAGCTATACTGAAATCTATCGTTAAACAATCTAATATTTAAATGTATTGTTATAACTCTGCTTCACACCCCTCGCCCCCCGTTCGCACCCCTGCCCGAGGTGAATGATGCAATCACTTTTGTACGCCTACACATTGTTAATTCGGTCATTCACTCCCCCCCCCGCCTTAGTACAAGTGATGCAATAGTGTTATTTACCACCTGCACGCCCACGCAATGACCTTCACCCTCCATTTTGGCGGGAAAACGATGGATTTAGCGTGGGTGAGACTGCCTATAAAAGGAACTGTGATGTGAGGAGAAGGACGGACGAACACCTGGAACGTTCGAGAGGAGAACGACGAGCGACCAGGTCTGTTGATGCCGCGAGTTCGTTATCAGCACATCGCCAGCGATAGATAACACGTAGACTCGTTTCAACTGGATTAGTTGTACGCATAATGGACTTTGTTGTTTTGTTTTAGCCTGGACTATTGTAACCTACTCTTGTAGACTGTTGAATAAATCTTGTTATTCAACTATTGAACCCACGTGTCCTGTGTGTCTGTCATTCTGTAAAAGATCAAATCGTAACAGTATGTTAAGATCAGTGGATTCTATGCTGAAAACTTTACTGGCTACTTACATTGAGAATAGTTGATTACATATATGTAATGGTTAGTCTAATAATTGCATCCTTTGATTCAGTAAACGACTTAACATATTTAACTAGGCAAATATTGTACAGGTATTTAATATTATGGATGTTACATCAACAGTTTTTCATAGAAAATTTAGAAAGATAATTTACGGTAGTTTATCACTTGCATTTTCTTCCAAAAAATAGTTTAATAATTTTAAATATCTGCAGACTGCCAAAACAATTAAGATAGAACTTTATGATAATAAATATCTGCAGGTTACCCAAGCAATTCAGATAAAACAGTATGATAATACTCTCACACACATAACTCATTACACAAATATCATCACCCACATGGATAGATTGATTACATAGGGTAAAAGAATCGAGATGTCCAATTGTATACTAAAGTACTCCAAAGTGCTTTAGTATAATTAGTCTCCTCATGACTGAGAGTATTTGTAAACAAACAAAGGTCATGACAATTTAGATAGTACATGTTACGTGCCTTACCCAAAGTTCGAATTATATATTATACATTAAACGGTAAGCTAATTATTCAAGAGCAAATACATTAATGTATGAAAATGTACATCAGACAGAACAATCATTTTAGCCCATTAACATATATTCGGTTTCACTTCTATCTCAGTTTTTTGAATCTTCTCTTTTTTCACACATTGTTTTTTTGTAATGGTATTTCAAAGACAGTAATAATATTTCTTGCAATCAATTAGGTATGAACTATCAAATTACAAGATATTCGTTATAATCTAAAATATTTAAATGTAGTTATGATTAGATATGTCGAATATTGGCGTAAAATAGGTAAATAGATAAATAAATAGGTCAGGTAAAGATATCTAAACAGAAAATAATACTTTAATGACGTGATATAAAATATTGTCTGATATTTACCACTGAAATTCATGAAATAATATGAATACTCATAAACTATTATACATATAAGCTAAAAAAATCTATGGAAAATGATTTTTAGGAAAATATATAAGTCGGAAGACTGAGAAGAGATGTCATTTACTGCTTTGTGGATCGCGAAACAGTATGGTTTTCTTCGTGGATCGCGAATATTAAAAGTTGTGCAACCGTTTTAAGTCTACCTTGGTGGAAGGTAAAAGACAAAAAAAAATACTTTTAAAAAGTATTAACAGTTAGTTTTCTGAATTTAATCATTTTTTTAAATTTCTGATCGAAAAGCTTCATCACGAATAATATAATATACCGAAATTGGCAGCTTTTTTTAATTATTTTTTTTTGTCTCTGATGTAAATAAAACAAACTGTGTGAAGTTAATATGGTGATAACTTATTCAACCTGTCGCTTTAATTTTTGACTAGGAAGTATTGTGTGAAATATAAAAATAAAAAAAAAACAACCCAAAGCGATTGTGCATAATGCCCAAAGAAAAAAAAAATAGTTGTCTTATGACAGTCAGATCTGTATGAAGTTCAAGGTTGTTATCTGATATGCATAATAATATTAAATTATAGTTATAATAGGCATGCTAACTTCCTAATCCTGGTTGATTTAAAAAAAACGGATGAATCATGTATGACATATTATGGGTATCTTGCATAACAAAACCACAAAACAAACTTAAGTCTGTCAGTATATGAGTATAAATAGACTCTTCGAACTTTATTTTTTTTATTTATTATAAAGAGTAAATAGTTTGCATCTGTCATATGCGTTTATCATAAGTCCCATAAAAAGTGCACTAAGTATATACAGACTGTTAGTTAATTATATGCAGGCTGTTAGTTAATTATATACAGGCTGTTGGTTAATTATATACAGGCTGTTAGTTAATTATATACAGGCTTTTAGTTAATTATACACAGGCTGTTGGTTAATTATATACAGGCTGTTGGTTAATTATATACAGGCTTTTAGTTAATTATACACAGGCTGTTGGTTAATTATATACAGACTGTTAGTTAATTATATACAGGCTTTTAGTTAATTATACACAGACTGTTAGTTAAATATATACAGACTGTTAGTTAAATATATACAGACTGTTAGTTAAATATAGGCCTATGTAGACTGTTAGTTAAATATATACAGACTGTTAGTTAATTATATGCATTTAGTGACATACCTTAAGAACCAAAATATTCTTTAATCACATTATTTATTTATTTTAAATTATTAAAATAATATTAACGATTCTAATAGATCCATATCCCTCTAAGAGTCTCTAGAATCAATTTATTTGTAGGCCATGTTTATTTTAAAAAATACGTAATTATGCAATATTGGCTATAAAAATAAATACGTAGCTATTTACCTTTCCCACCCCCCTTCCCTCCCTTTGCCCACAGTCTTTGTTGCACCTGAATTCCACTCGGTCCATATCAAGCACATTAGGCCGGAAAGTAGGTAGCTTAGATGGCCACACCTAGGGTACTCAGCCAGTTTGACTCGACACGCTCCCCACTCCGTTCATTACATCGATAACTTTTACATTTAATGTATGCTAGTAGAAATAAAGTATTATAATCACCCCATTGATCTGCCCAGCCATTCAATCAAATCTAAGAGTGTATTATTTAGATTATAAACCTAAATCTGTGTTTTTTCGTCATATGTTTCACACTGCTCTTTCGCTTCAATCCCTTTTGAACATAAAAATGTCAAGGTTGGTGAAATAAAAAGAAAACCTGGTAAGCGATGACCTGTAGGTGTCAAAATTGTAAGTTATGATCTGTGTCATACTGGTAAGTGTAGGTGTCAAAATGGTAAGTGATGATCTGTAGGTGTCATAGTGGTAAGTGATGATATGTAAGTGTCATACTGGTAAGTGATGATCTGTAAGTGTCATACTGGTAAGTGTAGGTGTCATAATGGTAAGTGATGATCTGTAGGTGTCATAGTGGTAAGTGATGATATGTAAGTGTCATACTGGTAAGTGATGATATGTAAGTGTCATACTGGTAAGTGATGATATGTAAGTGTCATACTGGTAAGTGATGATATGTAAGTGTCATACTGGTAAGTGATGATATGTAAGTGTCATACTGGTAAGTGATGATCTGTAAGTGTCATACTGGTAAGTGATGATCTGTAAGTGTCATACTGGTAAGTGTAGGTGTCATAATGGTAAGTGATGATCTGTAGGTGTCATAGTGGTAAGTGATGATATGTAAGTGTCATACTGGTAAGTGATGATCTGTAAGTGTCATACTGGTAAGTGATGATCTGTAAGTGTCAAACTGCATATAAAAATGACTGGCCTACAAATTGTGCCCATGCACACAAACAGCTGCAAATCAAATTGCTAGATGTTTACATAAAGTACTATGAGCTATTACACACTGAGCTTAAATTTTGTCTACAGTATTTTTTTTTCCAATATGGCAGACTTCAGTCGATTGAAAAAAAAAGTATTATCAGTTGTTCATGTAGTATTGATAGGTCACACATACACTAGAGATGGACGAAGAGCAGCAGAGGTGAGTGCACTGTGCATTAAAGTAACTGAAGTCTACTTCAAGATATGTCAGAGTTAGGCCCGTATCGTGCGGGGGGGACCAGGAGGACCGGGCCCCCTGCAATTTGTCTGGCCCCCTCTGCTTTTTTGTTCTACTTAGTAAAATGTATTACCTGCCCCTCCCCCCCCCAGCTATTGCTTGCCCCCTGCTGTAGAATGCCTGGCCCCTGCTGTAGAATTTTCACGCTACGGGGCTGGTCAGAGTATGCTGGTCGCAACTTTATTATTAATATGAAGCAGTCAATATAGTACCTTTAATTAATTTCTCATTTATTTGTAGGCCCATGCTGGCAAGTTTGTCAAGATTATTGTCAATGTGTGACTAAGTAAGCAAGTCACTGCAAGTAAGGACTTACCAAAAGCACTACAGTTATAATCCTTTAGAAATTTATAAGCGGCAATCTAGAGTATACAAAATACTGGAATGTAATCATGGCAAGGGCTACAGACAATGATTAAAGATGAATGTTGCAGACCTATTCTTTGAGAGGAGAGAAAGGCGTGCGAGAACACTATTTACAAAACAATAAAGATACGAAGGAAATATTACACACTAATTAATTTATCATGAAATGAATAGTTAAAAATGATTTTATATTGTTAAGTGTTTCACACTTTTCAGAACTGTGGGTTAGAGAGGGGACGCCATAAATTCCTCGCACAGGGCGCCACAATAGCTATCTACGGCCCTGTGTGGTGGACGTAATAATTGCTTACCGGATAGTAAAACGAACATTCAACAATAAGCCACATACTATTATATGATATTTTAAATTTGGGTATGTGGTTACAATTTTTTTGTGTTAAAACTCGTTAAATATTCTAGTGAAATTAGACTTCACTTTTAGTTATTAGCGGGTGGAGTTTACAATTTGATACTTTATGGTTATATTTGAAGGGCGGGGGGGGTATTATATTTATACTTTTTTTTCCACTTCACTAGTGTTGGAGGAGGAGGATGAACCGAAAGTTTTACACGGGAAGGGAAGGGTGGTCTAAAATGTCATAAAATTTGTTGACGAGCCCATTTCTTTGCCCTCCCAAATCCAAATCTGGAATGACGCCCATGGCTACAGTGCTATACGTATCAATACTACTTTTTTAGTGTTTAACTGTCTTCAGTGCAATTATGAATGCCTCAGTATAACACGTAACGTTTACTGTAAACTTCCTGATGTTTTATGGCTTAAAATTTACCCATGACCCAATTATCAAACCATTACACACAATGCTGCCAATTTTTTTCTAGAAAAATTATCCAGAAAAGTATGAAAAACATATAGATTTAATTCAATATATAGCTGTTAAGATCGCACTCCCCTTCAACACCACAGGTTCTCTATATTATGTTCCCTCATCCTCACCTTTAAAAGCTGTAGTCAGCAGAGCGCAGATCAAAGCGGCCATTAGCTTAAGAGCTGGACAAAGGTGCAACTTCGCACCTGCAAACAGATTAGCCACTGTCCGTCTCGCCAATCGGTCAATCTGTTTCAACTAATTTATCTTTCCTTTTTTTTTATATGTCACAAAAGTTCATCTTGTTGCTACCAATGGTAATAGAGAAGGATGATTTATCATTCGTTATGTTTTGGACTCAGTAATATAAAAAAAATAAAATGGTCTTCATCATAATGATAACAAAGAAAAAACAAAAAATAGTTTTAATTATGTCAACCTGTATCAAAAGAAAAGCGGAAATAGATGGACCGTTGAGCGTTGTCCACTTCTTTTATTTTAGTTGAACAGATAACGCTCAGGCTTGTAGTGAATATTGGCTGGGTATCGTGTGAAAGAGATAAAATCAATTACAAATTTTTTGAACACTAAAGCAAGATAAATTTACTGCAAAAATATTAGCTACTGGTCGTGTCCCACATCATTTATTAAATTGCGACACATTTAGTTGAGATTTGTAGTTCTTTGAAAGAGATCTAATTAGTTGTTGTTACTTTTCTTCAAAAAAAAGGATAAAATATAAAGAAAAATTAAATAACAGAAAAAACAATGCTCGTAAGAGGAATCGAACCTGGATAGCCAGCATAAAAAACACAGCCTTTTGGCCATTTAGACACCACGTCGCACAAGTTAAAGCAATTATAGTGTGTTAGATAAATATTGCTTATTTTTTTTGCTCTCCCACTTGACGAAGATAGGAGCAATGAGACAGACCACTGTTGCGCATGACTGGAGAGCAAGGGAGGATGCGGGAGGAGGGTTTGAGAACCGGCGTGCGTGCGTGCATGGTTGGGAGACGTAGACAATTATATAAAGAGAAAATACTAAACAAAATATACAAAATTTTAATGAGCAATTAAAAATGAATTATAAACAATATTTTTTTTGATTGCTTATTCAAAAAAAAAAAATTACATCAATTATATTGATAGGGCTGTGTATGCTTGGACGCGGGATGATTAATTGAATTTCTTTCATCTCTTCACTTAACCACCAAGTCGCAGATCAGTGCGGTTTTCTTCGTCAATCGCGAATAAGTTCGGTTATCTTCGTGGATCTTGAATCAGCATGGTCTTCATCGTGGATCTCGACTCGGTACGGTTTTATTGGTGGATCGCGAATCTTAAGAATTTTAAAACTGTTTTAAGTCAACCTTGATAGAAAGTAAAAGACAAAAACATACATTTAAAAAGTATTAACAGTTAGTTTTATGTCCTTAATAGTTAATTATTTTTTATTTCTGATAAAAAAACTACAATAATATACTATACCTAAATTTGCAGCTTTTTTTTAAATATATTTTTTGTCCCAACGATTATCTGAAAGTGACGACTGTTGTAAATAAAACAAACTGTGTGCAGTAATATGATGCTGACAAATTCAACCTGTCGCTTTAATTTTTGACTAGAAAGCATTGTGTGAAATGTAAAAAAATAAACATTATGTTATTCTGCACAATCCAAAAAGAAAAAAAAGATATGTTGTCTTATGACTGTCAGACATGAGGTTCAAGGATGTTATTTGATACGCATAATAGCATTTAAATCTAACTTTAATATGAATGCTAACTTCCTAATCCTGGTTGACTTTTTAAAAAATAGACCAATCATATATGACATATTATTTATTATATAAAAAGCAGTATGTCAGTATATGAGTATAAATAAGACTCTTCAAACTTTATTTTCTTCATTAGCCAAATTCTTGTCTTTACTGAAGTCAGCAATTTATCGCAATAACAAAAGACATTGTTATATTTAAATAATTTTTGCACATGCATTTTTTAAAATTAATTTTTATAAAGAGTAAATAGCTTGCATCTGTCGTATGCGTTTATCATAAGTCCCATAAAAGGTAAACTAATTATATACAGACTGTTAGTTTAATATATTATAATTATAGGCTTTTAACAGATAAGGAAGTTACATTATATGTATGCATAATGAATATTTTTGATTTCCTTACTGCTAGAGTTTACATAGAAATATTTGCTTGTGCGATCTGATTTTAGAAAATATAATTAAATAAATAAAAGTGCATGGTTGATCAAGTAATCCAAAAAACATTTTTTTTCTGCTTCAGTGATCAAGTAGTACTAGCTGTTCTCTGCAAAACGTTTGCACGTTAGGCTTGATCGGTACGCTAGGTTATTTTTTGGTTTCATGATTGCATTTTAAACTAGAATATTGTTGTATTAATTATTTTACTTTTGATTTAACGCAGAACCCAAATCTCTATTATTTATAATGATTCCACCTTTGCAATGGTGGACATGGATGCTCACACTGATTCTTTTGATCTTGACCTCTACTACGATCTGTCAGCAGTCAACAGGTAATTTCAAAGATCTTTCAAATAAAATTTCGCTTCTAGTTTTAAATGTAAAAGATGTTCAGAATAGTAATTCGCAAAAGAACATGTGTTAACAATGTATTTGTATACAGAAGATTTTCTATTGTCCCCGTTTTGTCTGTCTGTCTGTCTGTCTGTCTGTCTGTCCGTCATCACCCTAGATCTCAACAACCATAAGTCCTAGACCCATGATGTATATATCATTTTGTAGGTCTTGGCCTGCCAAGAAATGACTTTTGTCCGTTTCGCGATCTGACCTCTGAGGGCCGTAAAAGGGGGCTTGTAAAGTACCGTTTTTACTATATAAGCTATATTAACAAAGGAGCGCCCTAGATCTCAGCAACCATACGTCCTAGACCCATGATGTATATATCATTTTTTTAGGTCTTGGCTTGCCAAGTGTACATCAAAAGTCCATTTTGCGATCTGACATCTCAGGGCCGATAAAAAAAGACTTTCCTAGGTACCGTTTTTGCTTATATTGTAAATATAAATAATAAAAGCTAATCAAAGGGGCGTAATCATTATTTATTTTTGTAACAGTTATTCAACATGATTACTTCCCTCTCTATTTATCAAAACTCGGAAAAAAATACGGATTTCGTTCGGCGAAAATGCTCTAAAATGTCCTTTGTCCGTAACGGAAAAGACTTAAATTGCTTGTTTAAAACGTAAACTCGTTTTCTGTTGATTCATAACAGGGGTTCTCAAACTTCTGCTTTTCGAGATTTACTAATAAATATATATTATGTAATTTTCTTTTATTTTTCTTTTTATACTTTTTTTTGCGAGGGTTTTGTTTATGTGAGTTTTGAGTTTCTTTGTTGTTTTTATATTCTATTCTGGTGTTGTTGTTTCATATTCTATTCTGGTGTTGTTTTATATTCTATTCTGGTGCTGTTGTTTTATATTCTATTCTGGTGTTGTTGTTTTATATTCTATTCTGGTGTTGTTGTTTTATATTCTATTCTGGTGTTGTTGTTTCATATTCTATTCTGGTGTTGTTTTATATTCTATTCTGGTGTTGTTGTTTTATATTCTATTCTGGTGTTGTTGTTTTATATTATTTTATGGTGTTGTTGTTTTATATTCTATTCTGGTGTTGTTATTTTATATTCTATTCTGGTGTTGTTGTTTTATATTCTATTCTGGTGTTGTTGTTTTATATTCTATTCTGGTGTTGTTGTTTTATATTCTATTCTGGTGTTGTTGTTTTATATTCTATTATGGTGTTGTTGTTTTACATTCTATACTGGTGTTGTTGTTATATATTCTTTTCTGGTGTTGTTGTTTTATATTCTATTCTGGTGTTGTTGTTTCATATTCTATTCTGGTGTTGTTGTTTTATATTTTATTCTGGTGTTGTTTTATATTCTATTCTGGTGTTGTTGTTTTATATTCTATTCTGGTGTTGTTGTTTTATATTCTATTCTGGTGTTGTTGTTTTATATTCTATTCTGGTGTTGTTGTTCCATATTCTATTCTGGCGCTTTACCACTCGACCATTCGTCCCCATCAGATGGGTTGTATAATTGATCTGTTTCAGTAAACTAGACATATTGTGTGTTTTGAACAATGGGGTGTATAATTGATCTGTTTCAGTAAACTAGAAATATGAGGGATTGTGTGTTTTGAACAAGACCAGTCGCCTTTACTCCCCCCCAACTTAAAGTCAGGTGCACATACACCTGAATATATCCCAAGGTTCTCGCGGAGGTTCGAACCCTGGACTCTCCGGTCTAGAGAGCTGCACGGGAGTCAAAATCACACCCAGTCCCGCCCACTCCCGCGTTTTCAAAACCAGTCCCACCCACTCCCAAAAGAAATTCCCCCCAGTCCCACCCGCTCCCGCAAATTTTTTTCCCAACCCCTCCCGCTCCCATCAAAAAATAGTGCCGCCATCTTAGTTGGTATGAAAAATTTTCAATTTTTCAAAAATGGTGTATTCCGTTAGAACGATATCTTAGTTATCGTTTTGTAAAGTCAGAAACTAACAAATGTATCATTAATATATTGAAAATAATTAATATTGGGGTGGGGGTATACGTTTTTCGTGTACACTTTACAAAAATGACAATTTTCAACTATGAGAATTAACCTGTTTAACCCAGTCGCAAATGGTATCGCCTGAATCGTCAAAATGTGTAGGTTATATTATTGCAAATGACGTTTTGACCTAAATGCAAAGAATGTCAAGGGAAGGCCTTGCACTAGATGTGCATCATACATCACACATCAGCACAATAGCATCCGTGTGATTTGATTGGTTGTTACGGTCTTGGTAGCGGGTTACAATTGTTACCTATCTCATAACCACACATGACAGCTGTTAACCTAAAAGTTATTTTACGTAACACCAGTCTTCCCTGGTTGTGTTAGTATAACCAACTTGAAAAAAATAATTAAAATATTTTAGCGACTTTTTTACAGGCGCTTTTTAAAGAAATTTTAATAGCAATCATATCTAAGTCCGCTAAGAGTCCCACTCAAACAAAACCCGAACCTACGGGACTTCCGCAAAAACAAAACCAATCCAATGGAACTCCCGATAAATTTATTTCAATTCCGCAAGGGCCAGCCAGGGGTTCCGCGATTGAATTTAAAAAAAAAAAATTAATGGCAAAAATTTAGGGCCATGAAGGGACATAAAGGGGTATACAGGTTCCGCCAGAAATCTGACGACACCAAAGGGTTCCCCTGAATAAAAAAGGTTGAAAAACACTGATCTACGTGTTAATCTCTAAATGACCTAAACATACTGCGTTGATTCATTTCCTTCTAGAAGATAATTAGTATATTATTATAACTCTGCCTCACACCCCTCCACACCTCGGATCGCACCCCTGCCCGAGATGAATGGTGCAATCACGACTTCTGTACGCCTACACGTTATTAGTTCGGTCGTGATGAAGCAGTGTCATTGGCCACCTGCACTTGCACACTCACGCAATGACCTCCACCCTCAGTTTTGGCGGGAAAACTGATGCAACCAGCGTGGGTAGCAAACAAATAACAACATACCTATAAAAGAAACCGTGCTGTGTGTTGTGAGGGACGAAGACAGAGTAACGGTCTGGAGCAGACCGGGTAGTTCAACGTCAAGAAAACACACAGTGAGACGAATACCAAAGATGTCAAAGAGGGCAAACGAGTTCAAGAACAGTTTACAGTTGGTCGCTGGAGAACCCCAGGTCTGTCGATGCAGCGAGTTTGTTATCAGCACGACGTTAGCAATAATACATTAAACTGGATTAGGTGTACGCATACATGCCCGTAGCCAGGAATATTGGAATGGGGGGGGGGCGAAGACATTTTCGGAAGGGGGGGTGCCGAAGAAATGATCCTGGGGCACAAGGGCGGATCTAGACAACTTTGACGGGGGGGGGGGCAAAACATTGACCCCGGGGGGGGGGGGTAAAACTGTTTTCATTGTTGAAAATTGGTCTTAGAACAAAAAATATTTCGATAATTTAATGATGTATTACCTAAACTTGCGATAACGGTGGGGGGGGGGGCATGCCCCCAGCCCCTCCCCTAAATTCGCCCCTGGTGGGGTAGAAGAAATGTTTGGGGGGGGGGCGAAAAAGGAGGCGCGAAGCGCCGAAAGCTTGCGAACGGAGAGGAGGGGTTTGGGAAGGGGATCTCAGTGAGTCCCCTCCCCAAGAAATTTTTTGCAGTTCCATCTCTGGAATGGTGCATTTTAGTACCGATTGTTTAGCTATTAATTAGAAAAATATAATTTTAACTACGTTTCAATAATGTATGGCATGTTGCAGTTTTATTATAAATAATTTAAATAGTAAAGAGTTTTAATAATAAAAATGTATTGAGGCTGAGCAATTTTTGATTCCTGTTATAAATATATTGACCATTTGTTCTGCTACACAATTGTTACATAATAGATACCTGATTTATATTATTATACTGTTTGATTAACGTACAACCCGGGAAGAACGACAAAGATGCACAAATATAGCTTAGCTATTTGTGTGATATTTCTTATAAAATATTGAAAACAAAGAACAGATCTATCAACAACAACAGTCGCAATTATTCAATTTAAAATAAAATTAATTCTGCTAAAAAGTAAATTTGCAAATTAAATAACATCACTCAAAAATCACGGAGTTTGTACTTTATTATTCTATTATACATATGTATAAAAATGAATTCAGAATTCAATGTTATTGTTTTAACTTATTTAAGTTGCTAGTTGTCCTCAGAAGATATCAATATATAAAACTATTACAAGGTTGCGAACAGAAATTTCGGGCCCCTGGGCAGGGGTGACACGGGCCCCCATACTGATATTAATATTTTAAAAAGTTGATTGGCCAGCTCAGTCCGGGTCCCTAAAACTCGCCGGGTCCCAGGGCATTGGCCCCCCTGCCCCCCATACTCGTCGGCACTGGTTGCGAGCTTATATTATTATAATATATAATTGTATATAACTGTAATAGTTCTATTAAGCATTAGCATATATGTCTAATGAATTAGTAATTAAAACTTGTTTAATGAAAAGTATCAATTAAGTCTAGTGTTGCTATTTTTTTTTTTTTTGTAATCAATACCAACGCAAAAAGATGTATTTTTTCCGAAATGTAGTTCCCAAACAAACTCATAACACGTGTCAAACCCCTCCCCTCCATCTCTGTCATATTTCACTACACTTGGATCCGGCCTAAGGATCTTCGGCCATGCCACTTTCCATATACAGTCCCTCTCCCCCCCCCCCCTTAAAAAAGAACACACGGCATTTATATATCATACTAGATCAAAGGCCCGGTACCCGGACCGGCTAGTGACTTCTTATAATTGAGTTGTGTCTCTTCGACCATCTTAACAAATTATACACACAAACCCACGCGAACGTACGCCAGGCTAGCTGATTATGTATTAGATGTTTCTCTTTCTTCTTTCCTTAAAACAACTGTATAGCGTGAAAAAAAGTTATTATTAACGCTTTTTTTTTTCTATTTTTACTTTCCTTTCCCCACCCAATTACATTTTATGACACATTTCGCTGCCTCTCTCCTCACAAAGACCATTCTAACTATGGCTTTCCAAATCCATTGTCCAAAAAAAAATTGATACGAAATTCCATCGTTTCATGCTCATGGGACCTATCGATCAAATTAGAGGCACGCTTCTGCAGAGGTTCAATTATTGTGGCCTACAGAGTCAGAAAAAAATTGAATTTAAGTCATTTAGCTACTTTGACTATATGGAGGCTTGACAGTTTCTGCATTCTAGTATTTTTTCTAGCTTTCTAAAATCTATTTCTGTTTATAGAATTCGATTATTCACTGATTTTGTTCTTGATTTTTTTTCTCGAAACTCTGAAAAGTCGGTATTTGGGTAAAAATAAGCGCATTTAAGGTGTTACCATTACACAATTTAATTGCCTACAATTTAACTAATTTAATACACGTTAATAGCAATTAATCAGCAGCCCTGATATTTTAAAATCTGTTGTTTTATCCCAAAGATTGTGGTGGTCAGATGAGATCGTCTTACGGCATCATACGATCACCGGGCTATCCATCCAACTATCCTAACAATGCTGATTGTCACTGGATCGTCACGGCCAGTGAGGGTCAAGTGATTGACCTCAGGTAAGGCCCTATTATATATATATATATATGTGTGTGTGTGTGTGTGTGTGCGTGTGATTGTGTGTGTGTACGTATTTAGCAGAATTTAGTGTGAAATGAAGTCAGAGCAGTGAAATGTAATGTATCAACGGCACTATTTCTTCCAGATTCTATCGCCTCGATATCGAAGGAAGCAACTCGTCATGCAATGATGCCATTCACGTCTATGACGGAGAAAGCACAAATTCGATGCGATTGGTCACACTGTGTGGCGCTAAGAGCCAATCAGAAGTGTCAGAGATCATACTAAGGTCAACGGGAAGCAAACTTCACATTTACTTCAGTTCCGACTTTGACCGGGTCAGACAAGGATTTATAGCCACGTACTGGACACAAAGTAATCTAGGAAATTAACGAATAAGATAAACCCAATTCTCTTTACAAATTATGTGTGCTATATGCCATGATATTTAAGCTTATGTAATTATGAGAAATCTTCTTAACTTTAAATTGTATATATACACACACATACACATACACACACACACACATATATATATATATATATATGTATATATATATGTATATATATATATATATATATATATATGTATATATATATATATGGTGGGTCAAAAAAAGTGAGGACATGATACAACATTTTAATTATTTTGAAATATAATTTAATTAATTGTACATGTATTATTTCATGGAATTTTGTTTGCAAAGTATTTAGCCAATCAGATATCCTGTTCAATGTGTCCACCCTGCTTATCAACATTTTTGTCTAAGTGTACAGCTAAACAAACTTTTATATAAGTATATTACCGTCTATATTATATATATAAAGAGTATATAATGCTTGAAAGATAAATGAATAGTTTAATATATTGATGTAGATTAATTATAAAATCTATAATACTGATAATACATTAAAAATAATTTAAATATATTTAAAAAGAACTTTTGATAGAATGAATACACTAATATATATATATATATATATATATATATATATATATATATATATATATATATATATTAATATATATTCTTGTATACAGGAATAATAATAAAATATTTCTTGGATTAGTTAATAAGTCGATATTAGAGTAATTTATTTAATGATTTATTGATTAAATTATGATATATGGTTAAATGACTGAATTATAGATGTATCCAAACAAATAGAATATATATATATATATGATTGATATGTATGTGTGTTAACATAATTAGAATGAATTTTGTCACTTACAGCATGTGCACCATTTACATATGGGAGAGATATGTGCAACCAACAATGCAACTGTGTAAGAGACAACTCCATTAGCTGCGATGCAGTGTCGGGAAACTGTATTTGTAAACCTGGTTGGACTTCACCAACATGTTCTACAGGTTTATAGTTTTAATCTCTCACATAAAATGTTAGCTTTCTTCCACATATCGTTTAAACAAAAATATTTAAGCGGTTTTACCTTAAAGAGAGAAATGCTTTGCTTGAGTGATCAAACGAGTGATAAATACTTCCCCTCGTCTTATATCAGTGCAACGAAGTTGATAAATAATTCAATTTTGAAATTATTTTACTTCAGCGGCGTATTCTGATCTGGAATTTAGGGATAGGTAAAAAAATTGAATAACCTCTATTTTGATTAGAACATTTGGTAATGAGGATGCAGGCAATATTTTTTTTTATAATTCTTCCTTGAATTATTTACTATTCTTTGTATGGAAATGTAAGCAGTTTCTAAGCTTAACTAAACTTAGTGTTAAAAATGTTTTCTTGAGTACACAACAGTTTTTAATAAAACCTTATTTTATTCAGCTGAACTTTTTATTCCCCGATAATATTTGCTTAAATATTAGGATTGTGGAGATTTTTTAGAATAACTTTTCTTTTAATAGACTATCAAAACATATTTTCGCACTGAATTTAAAATATTGTTTTTTTAATCGATAAATGTCTTATATAAAAATAAAGTTCCCTTAACCCTAACCCATTTTAAGTTGGGTGGACTTGGGAACTTTCACCACGACCTGAATAAAAAAAAAGATTCGAACCAGCACGACCACCCGTCCCCTAAAAGTGTGTTATGATATCCTGGTTATCTTTTGGCTGGGTGGTGCTTTGGTAGCAAGTCGGATCTTTATGCTGCAGCACGACCTGCATAATGTGGATTAAGACTTCGATTCCCAAAGGGCCCATGTTAAACTCACTACGCCACTGATAAGCTTCTAATCATTACAAGGAATTCACATTTGTGAATAGGTAAAAAAAAAAAAAAAAATACCATGATCCTTTTGGTCTTCCGTCCAGCACACATACTCTAAATTTTTAATAGACTGAATTGCCACTTTCAGCCAACACTGAAGATTAGTCAAGATATGCCTAATTAACGTTTTTGTAAAACATCAATGTATAAAAAGGCCCATTCATGTAGACAAATTTAACGTATGTTTTTTTTACTAAAGCTGTGTGTAAAGAGAACAACTGCACTTATCTATGTAATGTGATCACAACAAACCCATGGACAGAACAATGTACTTGCCCGGACTGGATGAGATCAGCTCCAAACAGTAATGGACAAAGCTGTGTCAATCTTTACGGTGAGATCTTTGTATTTAAATATCTCTGTGTCAACATATCACAAATCGTTGTATCTGTCTATTTCTGAGTCAACACATCAAAGGTCAATGTATCTGTCTAGTTTTGTGTCAACACATCAAAGGTCATTGTATCTTTCTATTTGTGTCAACACATCACAAGTCATTGTATCTGACTGTGTATGTTTCCCATTTTGCGAAAGTAGCATTTCATTCTTATGCAAATTTTAGCGTTTCTTCGTTTTGAAGAAATATTTAAAAAAACGCTATCACTTATTAAATGTTTAAACATTTTAGATTGTGGTTCAACTATAACAGCTTTACCAGGAAAGTTAGCTAGTCCTGGATATTCTAACGGATACACCAATAACGTAAACTGTCAGTGGAGAATTTCAACGAGTCCGGGATTTGTAATCGCATTCAGGTAGATCAGTTTGATCAATACATTTAAGTAACTTCAAAAAAAAAAATATTTTCTTCAATGTTATATAAATAAAATTATTTAAGACGTATTCATGCCTAAAGTTCAAGATAAATTCACTAAGAAAATGGGACAATAGCTAAATTTGTATAACGTATTCAGCTAATTACCCAATGGAATTAGTAATATGATGAGATGTTTATGCTATATATTAACTAATATAATGAATTCATTATCAAATGTAATTAGTTTTCTGTTGTATGTCTGACAGTTTCATTGAAATCGATCTTGAAAATGACACATCGTGTTACCGTGATTCTGTGGAAATTTTTCAAGATATTGTAACGGGCTCACAATCTTTGGGAATATTTTGTGGAAACTCCATCCCAAGGGTTGTACAGTCGTCGTCTAACAACATGCGTGTTGTGTTCAAAACAGATGGTTCTGTTGTAGCCAAAGGATTCTACGCAAGTTTTTACTCTATAGGTAAGATCATATGAAATGTATAACCCAACTAAAAAATTGCTCTTATTAATAAAACTTATTAAAAAAAAATGGCAAGGTGTATGCAGGACCGTCTCAATAGATAGCAGCCCTGAAACTTGTCAGAGGCACCATGAAATGTGGCGTGTGTTTGTGGGGTGTTTGTATTTTAAATTATATCATTAATACTTTTCAGCGCGGAGAGAGAGAGAGAGAGGTCCCATTTGTCATAGTTAATCAGTGGATCCCCACCCCATTCTCAGTCGGCCTCACTCATATGTATTATAATACTGATTTAGATTTAGCTGATATGGATCATATAGTAATGAAATTAATAAAACTCAACAACAGCTCTTGTTATGGGCACATGTTTAAACCGAACAACAGCTCTATTTATAGGCACATGTTTAAACCGAACAACAGCTCAAATTATGGGCACATGTTTAAATCAAACTACAGCTCTAATTACGGGAACATATTTAAACTAAACAGCAGCTCTAGTTACGGGAACATATTTAAACCAAACAACAGCTCTATTTACGGGAACATATTTAAACCAAACAACAGCTCTAGTTACGGGAACATATTTAAACCAAACAACAGATCAAGTTATGGGCACATATTTTAATTAAACAATAGCTCTAGTTACGGGAACATATTTAAACCAAACAACAGCTCTAGTTACGGGAACATATTTAAACCAAACAACAGCTCTAGTTACGGAACATATTTAAACCAAACAGCAGCTCTAGTTACGGGAATATATTTAAACCAAACAACAGCTCTAGTTACGGGAACATATTTAAACCAAACAACAGATCAAGTTATGGGCACATATTTTAATTAAACAATAGATCTAGTTACGGGAACATATTTCAACCAAACAACAGCTCTAGTAACGGGAACATATTTCAACCAAACAACAGCTCTAGTTACGGGAACATATTTAAACTAAACAACAGTTCTAGTTACGGGAACATATTTAAACCAAACAACAGCTCTAGTTACGGGAACATATTTAAACCAAACAGTAGCTCTAGTTACGGGAACATATTTAAACCAAACAACAGCTCTAGTTACGGGAACATATTTAAACCAAACAACAGATCAAGTTATGGGCACATATTTTAATTAAACAATAGATCTAGTTACGGGAACATATTTCAACCAAACAACAGCTCTAGTTACGGGAACATATTTCAACCAAACAACAGCTCTAGTTACGGGAACATATTTAAACTAAACAACAGTTCTAGTTACGGGAACATATTTAAACCAAACAACAGCTCTAGTTACGGGAACATATTTAAACCAAACAGTAGCTCTAGTTACGGGAACATATTTAAACCAAACAACAGCTCTAGTTACGGGAACATATTTCAACCAAACAACAGCTCTAGTTACGGGAACATATTTAAACCAAACAGTAGCTCTAGTTACGGGAACATATTTAAACCAAACAACAGCTCTAGTTACGGGAACATATTTAAACCAAACAACAGATCAAGTTATGGGCACATATTTTAATTAAAAAATAGATCTAGTTACGGGAACATATTTCAACCAAACAACAGCTCTAGTTACGGGAACATATTTCAACCAAACAACAGCTCTAGTTACGGGAACATATTTAAACTAAACAACAGTTCTAGTTACGGGAACATAATTAAACCAAACAACAGCTCTAGTTACGGGAACATATTTAAACCAAACAACAGCTCTAGTTACAGGAACATATTTAAACCAAACAACAGCTCTAGTTACGGGAACATATTTAAACCAAACAACAGCTCTAGTTACGGGAACATATTTAAACCAAACAACAGATCAAGTTATGGGCACATATTTTAATTAAACAATAGCTCTAGTTACGGGAACATATTTAAACCAAACAACAGCTCTAGTTACGGGAACATATTTAAACCAAACAACAGCTCTAGTTACGGAACATATTTAAACCAAACAGCAGCTCTAGTTACGGGAATATATTTAAACCAAACAACAGCTCTAGTTACGGGAACATATTTAAACCAAACAACAGATCAAGTTATGGGCACATATTTTAATTAAACAATAGATCTAGTTACGGGAACATATTTCAACCAAACAACAGCTCTAGTTACGGGAACATATTTCAACCAAACAACAGCTCTAGTTACGGGAACATATTTAAACTAAACAACAGTTCTAGTTACGGGAACATATTTAAACCAAACAACAGCTCTAGTTACGGGAACATATTTAAACCAAACAGTAGCTCTAGTTACGGGAACATATTTAAACCAAACAACAGCTCTAGTTACGGGAACATATTTAAACCAAACAACAGATCAAGTTATGGGCACATATTTTAATTAAACAATAGATCTAGTTACGGGAACATATTTCAACCAAACAACAGCTCTAGTTACGGGAACATATTTCAACCAAACAACAGCTCTAGTTACGGGAACATATTTAAACTAAACAACAGTTCTAGTTACGGAAACATATTTAAACCAAACAACAGCTCTAGTTACGGGAACATATTTAAACCAAACAGTAGCTCTAGTTACGGGAACATATTTAAACCAAACAACAGCTCTAGTTACGGGAACATATTTCAACCAAACAACAGCTCTAGTTACGGGAACATATTTAAACCAAACAGTAGCTCTAGTTACGGGAACATATTTAAACCAAACAACAGCTCTAGTTACGGGAACATATTTCAACCAAACACCAGCTCTAGTTACGGGAACATATTTAAACCAAACAGTAGCTCTAGTTATGGGAACATATTTAAACCAAACAACAGCTCTAGTTACGGGAACATATTTAAACCAAACAACAGATCAAGTTATGGGCACATATTTTAATTAAACAATAGATCTAGTTACGAGAACATATTTCAACCAGACAACAGCTCTAGTTACGGAAACATATTTCAACCAAACAACAGATCAAGTTATGGGCACATATTTTAATTAAACAATAGATCTAGTTACGGGAACATATTTCAACCAAACAACAGCTCTAGTTACGGGAACATATTTCAACCAAACAACAGCTCTAGTTACGGGAACATATTTAAACTAAACAACAGTTCTAGTTACGGGAACATATTTAAACCAAACAACAGCTCTAGTTACGGGAACATATTTATACCAAACAGTAGCTCTAGTTACGGGAACATATTTAAACCAAACAACAGCTCTAGTTACGGGAACATATTTCAACCAAACAACAGCTCTAGTTACGGGAACATATTTAAACCAAACAGTAGCTCTAGTTACGGGAACATATTTAAACCAAACAACAGCTCTAGTTACGGGAACATATTTAAACCAAACAACAGATCAAGTTATGGGCACATATTTTAATTAAACAATAGATCTAGTTACGGGAACATATTTCAACCAAACAACAGCTCTAGTTACGGGAACATATTTCAACCAAACAACAGCTCTAGTTACGGGAACATATTTAAACTAAACAACAGTTCTAGTTACGGGAACATAATTAAACCAAACAACAGCTCTAGTTACGGGAACATATTTAAACCAAACAACAGCTCTAGTTACAGGAACATATTTAAACCAAACAACAGCTCTAGTTACGGGAACATATTTAAACCGAACAACAGCTCTAGTTACGGGAACATATTTAAACCAAACAACAGATCAAGTTATGGGCATATATTTTAATTAAACAATAGCTCTAGTTACGGGAACATATTTAAACCAAACAACAGCTCTAGTTACGGGAACATATTTAAACCAAACAACAGCTCTAGTTACGGAACATATTTAAACCAAACAGCAGCTCTAGTTACGGGAATATATTTAAACCAAACAACAGCTCTAGTTACGGGAACATATTTAAACCAAACAACAGATCAAGTTATGGGCACATATTTTAATTAAACAATAGATCTAGTTACGGGAACATATTTCAACCAAACAACAGCTCTAGTTACGGGAACATATTTCAACCAAACAACAGCTCTAGTTACGGGAACATATTTAAACTAAACAACAGTTCTAGTTACGGGAACATATTTAAACCAAACAACAGCTCTAGTTACGGGAACATATTTAAACCAAACAGTATCTCTAGTTACGGGAACATATTTAAACCAAACAACAGCTCTAGTTACGGGAACATATTTAAACCAAACAACAGATCAAGTTATGGGCACATATTTTAATTAAACAATAGATCTAGTTACGGGAACATATTTCAACCAAACAACAGCTCTAGTTACGGGAACATATTTCAACCAAACAACAGCTCTAGTTACGGGAACATATTTAAACTAAACAACAGTTCTAGTTACGGGAACATATTTACACCAAACAACAGCTCTAGTTACGGGAACATATTTAAACCAAACAGTAGCTCTAGTTACGGGAACATATTTAAACCAAACAACAGCTCTAGTTACGGGAACATATTTCAACCAAACAACAGCTCTAGTTACGGGAACATATTTAAACCAAACAGTAGCTCTAGTTACGGGAACATATTTAAACCAAACAACAGCTCTAGTTACGGGAACATATTTAAACCAAACAACAGATCAAGTTATGGGCACATATTTTAATTAAACAATAGATCTAGTTACGAGAACATATTTCAACCAGACAACAGCTCTAGTTACGGGAACATATTTCAACCAAACAACAGCTCTAGTTACGGGAACATATTTAAACCAAACAACAGCTCTAGTTACAGGAACATATTTAAACCAAACAACAGCTCTAGTTGGGGAACATATTTAAACCAAACAACAGCTCTAGTTACGGGAACATATTTAAACCAAACAACAGATCAAGTTATGGGCACATATTTTAATTAAACAATAGCTCTAGTTACGGGAACATATTTAAACCAAACAACAGCTCTAGTTACGGGAACATATTTAAACCAAACAACAGCTCTAGTTACGGAACATATTTAAACCAAACAGCAGCTCTAGTTACGGGAATATATTTAAACCAAACAACAGCTCTAGTTACGGGAACATATTTAAACCAAACAACAGATCAAGTTATGGGCACATATTTTAATTAAACAATAGATCTAGTTACGGGAACATATTTCAACCAAACAACAGCTCTAGTTACGGGAACATATTTCAACCAAACAACAGCTCTAGTTACGGGAACATATTTAAACTAAACAACAGTTCTAGTTACGGGAACATATTTAAACCAAACAACAGCTCTAGTTACGGGAACATATTTAAACCAAACAGTAGCTCTAGTTACGGGAACATATTTAAACCAAACAACAGCTCTAGTTACGGGAACATATTTAAACCAAACAACAGATCAAGTTATGGGCACATATTTTAATTAAACAATAGATCTAGTTACGGGAACATATTTCAACCAAACAACAACTCTAGTTACGGGAACATATTTAAACCAAACAACAGCTCAAGTTATGGGAACATATTAAAACCAAACAACAGCTCTAGTTACGGGAACATATTTAAACCAAACAACAGCTCAAGTTATGGGAACATATTTAAACCAAACAACAGATCAAGTTATGGGCATATATATTAATTAAACAATAGCTCTAGTTACGGGAACATATTTAAACCAAACAACAGCTTAAGTTACGGGAACATATTTAAACCAAACAACAGCTCTAGTTACGGGAACATATTTAAACCAAACAGCAGCTCTAGTTACGGGAACATATTTAAACCAAACAACAGCTCTAGTTACGGGAACACATTTAAACCAAACAACAGCTCTAGTTGGGGAACATATTTAAACCAAACAACAGCTCTAGTTACGGGAACATATTTAAACCAAACAACAGCTCTTGTTACGGGAACATATTTAAACAAAACAACAGCTCTAGTTACGGGAACATATTTAAACCAAACATTAGCTCTAGTTACGGGAACATGTTTAAACCAAACATTAGCTCTAGTTACGGGAACATATTTAAACCAAACAACAGCTCTAGTTACGGGAACATATTTAAACCAAACAGTAGCTCTAGTTACGGGAACATATTTAAACCAAACAACAGCTCTAGTTACGGAAACATATTTAAACCAAACAACAGATCAAGTTATGGGCACATATTTTAATTAAACAATAGATCTAGTTACGGGAACATATTTCAACCAAACAACAGCTCTAGTTACGGGAACATATTTCAACCAAACAACAGCTCTAGTTACGGGAACATATTTAAACTAAACAACAGTTCTAGTTACGGGAACATATTTAAACCAAACAACAGCTCTAGTTACGGGAACATATTTAAACCAAACAAGAACTCTAGTTACGGGAACATATTTAAACCAAACAACAGCTCTAGTTACGGGAACATATTAAAACCAAACAACAGCTCTAGTTACGGGAACATATTTAAACCAAACAACAGCTCAAGTTATGGGAACATATTTAAACCAAACAACAGATCAAGTTATGGGCATATATATTAATTAAACAATAGCTCTAGTTACGGGAACATATTTAAACCAAACAACAGCTTAAGTTACGGGAACATATTTAAACCAAACAACAGCTCTAGTTACGGGAACATATTTAAACCAAACAGCAGCTCTAGTTACGGGAACATATTTAAACCAAACAACAGCTCTAGTTACGGGAACATATTTAAACCAAACAACAGCTCTAGTTGGGGAACATATTTAAACCAAACAACAGCTCTAGTTACGGGAACATATTTAAACCAAACAACAGCTCTTGTTACGGGAACATATTTAAACCAAACAACAGCTCTAGTTACGGGAACATATTTAAACCAAACATTAGCTCTAGTTACGGGAACATGTTTAAACCAAACAACAGCTCTAGTTACGGGAACATATTTAAACCAAACAATAGCTCTAGTTACGGGAACATATTTAAACTAAACAGCAGCTCTAGTTACGGGCACATATTTCAAAATAGATAGTAAACTTGTATAATTGCTTCAATATTCACCATGTTTGTTTGTTTCAATGATTTGGATTAATGTTATTTTTACTACTACTTTTTTCTTCCTTTTTTTTTTTGTTGTTGCTGCTTTAACACGTTGACATTAGACATATTAATAGCACAATATAATATGGCCATCATTCAAAGTTTTACCTTTAAGTATTTTGAGGTGTGTGGAGAAATAGTGTAGCCGAAGTTTGATGACGCTATTCGGTAGGCTCCGCCATAGATATATAAGACTAGATCGCTTATGGGCTATGCTTAGATATATATTGTGCGGACCATAACTTTAAAAAGAGAAGAGTACAATTCTGTATAACTTATATATTTTTACAAATTCTTTGCTACTATGATGACGTAGTACGCATAGAAACCTTAAGTAACCAAAATAAATAGCAGAAGACACTTTGCATTGTTTTCCTTGACAAATTTTCAAAAACCTTTTTTTTCAATTAACTTTGAATAAAATGCCTTCGTGTTGTGTACCCGGTTGTTTGATTATATTATTACTAACCGTCAAATATATTTTTTTGGGACACATCAGTTGATTTTAAAAGCGCCAACCTCTAGCATGAATGGGGATATTTTTTTATTAAAAGGAAGGAAATCTTTTTCGGTAAAAAATAAAGAACTGTACAGAATTGTACTCTTCTCTTTTTAAAGTAAGGGTCTCGAATACAACACTTTTTCGGTCTCTATTAAATAAGCATAAGCGATCTAGTCTTATATATCTATGGGCTCCGCCTACCACAGTATCTATGGCGTCATTCCGCCATCTTGTGCTGTGGTTTATTGTGGGTTCTAGTGTATACGTCATTTTGGTAGACATGACGTATACTCAGCTGACAGTTGGGAGCACGTTTTGTTTTATAATCAGTCGAGCTCTGGGCATCATAGGATGTGGATGTCTGTATTATTAGGGTCTTGCTTTGGTCAGAGAGATATGCGGATGCATGTTCATAGCTTTATATTGTACTCCTCTTGAATTTACCTTTATGTCAGTTCATGTTCCAGAATTAAATACCTTTATTTTATTACTTCAACTGGAGTCGACTTAGTGATTCTTGATGACTGGATTATTATAGCTACTTATAAATTAGTATTAAAAATGACCCGTAACAAGGTGTTTGTTTAAGGACTACAGAAATTTAACAACTAGGTTTCCATTCGTATTTCTCTTTAAAAAAATAGAAAAAGATCATGTTGTCATATTTTTTTGATGTGCAGAAGTAACTTAACGGCTAGTAACTCGTATTTTATGTATGTTTACTTTTCAGCTTCTTCTATCCCGACCTGTATACCAATAGTTCTGCCCGGAGCTTCTGGCTCTTTCACAAGTCCAAACTACCCAAACAACTATGTAGACAACATTTTTATCTGTTGGATTATTTATGGCAGTTCTGTATCATTACGGTAATCTAAATGTTTAGGTCCTAGATATTCGCTTTTTATTTTTTAAAGAACTAATAATCACGGAATCGATACGGGAATCAGAGAAGTTGTATCTATAAACAAACATTACATACAGTATCTTACAGCAGTATCTAGGGATCGAGAGTCGAATTAGAATAAATCATTATTTATTGGTTAAATGTTAAATATATCTACGCCGTGAAATCTTTTGTATAGGCAGCAAAGAAAAATGACGACAGATTCATTGCTTGCTTTTACTTTTACATAACAACACACACTGAATAACTAGATGGTTGCCAATCAAATTATATAGATTTTTTTTTTTTTTTTTCTATTTTTAAACGAATGTTGAGGCAAATTTATTTCGGTATAGTGTAATCATTCACATTTTTTATTTTAGTGATTAATATATTTATATATACATACATACATACATAATATATATTTGTATTTGTACGATATTATTATTATGAACTTATGTATTTTACATATCTGTGCAATTTTATAACAGCTTGTTATTTAAAAAAAGGCTTAGTAATGTTGTTTTTATTTTATACACTTTTAGTTTTGAAGGAATTAAAGCTTGCTTTTGTTGTATGCTTCCAACTAATTTTGGCAAGTCTATTTAAAGCTTAAAGAACGTTTACTATTTTGCTAATGTGTGAGTGGGCGCTATACCTTTTTTTTTACATGATCATCTGTAGGCGATTTTTTTTTTCATTATAAGAATTACGCACCAGTCATTTTCTTTTAATTCTTTTTTAAAATGCTCTCTCATAAACTCGAAATTATTAAATTCGTGTATAAATATAATCTACACGTGTCACAACTTGTGCCTTCTCTCTTAATAAGAGAACAGGTCCAAAAGTGAATTCCAAGATTTAATGACGAACCCACTCTGCTATCCCCAATATCACACCTTGATTTGTCCACTGTATTATAACTCCTTTGTAGTACGTTAGTGTGCTTGTGGGTAAGACCGGTTGTTTAATCAATAAGGTCAAACATGCCTTGGTGACGTATGACCGGTAGAGCATGTTGGTGACCGGTCAAGGGTAATATTGCACTGTGGACAGGGTACGTGGACGGGCACTAGCACATGACAGTTAACTCTTGGCGATTTGGAGGTAGTCTCACGATGCGGTCTCACAGGTATTCATGACACGAGTGAGTCTCAAGGAGAATGGGTGAAGATGTTTTTTTTTAGTGGACAAGACGAATCATTGATGTCTTAGGCCGATTTGACCGATTGCTACTTATTTGAGCCCCGCGGCTAGCACGGGCCCAGCAATTTACTTTTAGCATATCACTATTAGTCATGGCTCTTGTTACAGGTTAGACGAGGAGCATTGCCAGCATCCGTTAAATTGGGCCCCGCAGTTCCTAAGGACGGCCCTGATGGAAAGTATTATATTTATTACAGCTCAAGATTTATTTCATTGTGTTTAGCATGTGTTTAAACTCTATTCGTGATATTAAGTAGGGAGCGGCCGATATGCCTTTTTACCGATAGTCCGATACCGATATTTTTCCCCAGCATTTTTACCGATACCGATATTTTCTTTTTAGGGGCTGTCCATTATTTATGTCAAAAAATTTTTGGCGATTTTTACCTCCCCCCCCTCCCCCTTGTCAACAACTTGTCAAACTTCCAGAGACCCCCCCCCTATGAAATTACGTCAACATTTGATTACCCCCCCCCCCGAAAAGGTGGCTTCCAAATTGTTTATGTGGCAAAATTAGTAGGAATATAGTTAGTTTAATTAAAATACTGAATGTTAAGCGAGTGTGTAACACAGAACAACAAACGCTGCTTAATTTTCCTATTTATTAAGTAATTATATTAAATTTAAAAAAGTAACATTGTTGATGTCAACTTTTCTTGACCTCCCCACCCCTCCCCCTTGTCAACAATTGTCAAAAATTTTCTGACCCCCCCTCTCCCCCCTATTTTGTTGACGTAATTAATGGACAGCCTCTTAAGCAACAACAATGCCAAATACGTGTTATCCTCGTGCTGTATGACGTATTTCAACCCATGTTCACATATTTTGTAACACTTCGCCCACACGTGTCTTTGTTTACCCCCCCCCCCCAGATACCGATATTTTTTTTAATCAACAACAATGCCAAACACGTGTTTCTCTCGTGCTAAAGCTAATGACGTATGTCAACCCATGCTTACCCCTTCCCTGTCATATTTCGTGACACTTCGCCCACACGTAAGTCTTGTTCCCCGCCCCCCCCCCAACTTCCCATCCCAACAAAAAATACACACAGATGTTCACTAATTGTATCATTCAAGGTCATACATTAGAATTAAGAAATGCAAATCCTATTGTTTCAAGGTCATATCTCTGATGTAGACATGACAATTTCTGTGTACGGGTTTTTTTTTCCTTTTTTTTTTTTAAATCTTGTCTCATCTGGTTATAGAATTGGGTTATTTACTGATTTTTTTTTCTGCAACTCTGTTGTGAAAAAAAAAACAATGTATCGGCAGCCAAAAAACGGCCGGTCCGACAGTTAACCTATAGTGCCAATATCTGTTCGACTATCGGTCGCTCCCTACAACAATCAGCCGATCCGATATTAACCGATAGTGCCAATATCGGTCCGATACCGATATCGATCCGATTATCGGTTGCTCCCTATTATTAAGTGCTATTTTTCTAAAAAAAAAAAGGTACCGGAACACCGTCGTGTTAAAAAGAAATAACACTGAAAATAGTGCAACAGTCATAAGTCTACGAAAAAAAAAAAAGGTGCCAGAAAGCCATTCCGGTGCGCTCTGCCAGAAAAAGAAGCACGGGTGATACTCACAATTATTCTTTTGTAAGAGACATTTTTTATTCACTCGTGAGCACCCTGAATTACCGAACAACGCGCTGGCACACTGCAAGTATCTGATGTATTTATACGTAAATAAAATATACATTTTTATTTAAGATTAGTGATACGTTTAACACGTTAAACACTATTGTAGTCTGTTTCGATTTCTTTTCTGTGATTTAAACAGGGAAAAAGTGGTTCCATTTTCAACATTTACTAAGTTTTTCGTCTTTCGTCAATTTAATTTACTTTTAAATTGAAAGAAAAACAAAAAAAAAGACATCGTTTATTAATTATTTTTTTTTATTCAACAATGAAAAACAAATTATTCTTTAATTAGTAAGTGTTTCCATGACCACTTTCTCTAACAGATTCTCCACATTTGACTTAGAATTTGCCTCTAGTTGTGTGTTTGACTACGTGCAAGTTTTTAATGGACCTAATGATAACTACCAGTCCTTAGGAAAATTTTGTGGTAGCACCATACCGATTGTTTCTACTTCCACCAACGGCCCTCTGTATGTGGTTTTAAGAACTGATGGTTCAGTAGTCATGAAAGGATTCCATGCGATATACAGCACGACTGGTATGTTCTAGTATTTTTATGTAATCGCCTTGCTGCACTTTAGACCAGACAATTAACAGATAATTAAAACATAGTTCACTTAGCCCTAGTGGACCATCAGACAAGATGAAGTGTAGAATTCATGTTTCTATAACCTTAGCAATTAATACAAATGATTGTGTGGTTAGCACAACACCGAGCCGCCTTTGTTTCCCTAACTTAAGTCAGGTATGAATTTAAAGCTGGGTGGACTTGAGGGATGTCTATCAAACAAATTTTACCTGGCTAAATTCACATGGCTCTCACAGAGGATCGAACCCAGATCTCTCAAGTCGACAGGCGAATATCTATACTACTCGGTCTAATAAACAATAGTTTAAAATATTTAATTAAAAAAAAAAGAAACGAACTGAATTATTTCATTATTGGTCTTAGCAAGTTTCAAAAATGTTGACCTGAATAAAACATATATAAACATATAGATTTGTCGCGTTGTTGGAATTCCCGAATACGTCAAAGCAAGCAAGACGAGTTCAACAACGTTCGACAACTCGCGTTGTTTTCTGATTTCTTTTATAAAACCCGATTTTTTAAAATTTCTAATATGAAGTTTTGTTCTTTTATTTAGTGAAATATATTATGCAATACGAGCACAAGGAGGTGGTTGTACAATACTATTTCATGTCTAGACAGCTCCATTAATTTTAAAAATAGTAATATTTGGTCGTTATCATGTTTTTATGTGTGCTCTTACTATGAAACTACTTCATTTATCCCTATAACCGTTTAACCGCGGACAAAGAGGAAATGCTGTGCATAAAAGAACATTATCATATCAACTGATTATTGGAAAAAAAAATAAAACACATTTAATAATACAATTACGTGTAAAGAATAAGGAAATATTGAACTAATTTCCAATTTTAGATCTAAAACAAAAAGTGTATAAATATAGATAAGATGTGAAAATGCTATGGAGGCCGGGGCTACCATTAGGCTACAAAGTGGGTCAAGAGAACACATTCAACGCTGAAATGTGGATAATACAATATTACATTTAGTAAAATCTTTTGTTTTGATTTCGTTGTGCTGCTGTTTTGGGGAAAATCCCGATTAAGTAAATTATAAATACACATTCAACACTGAAATGTGGATAATACAATATTACATTTAGTAAAATCTTTTGTTTTGATTTCGCTGTGCTGCTGTTTTAGGGAATATCCCGATTAAGTAAATTATAAATATGTATAGTGCATTACAAACGAATGGTAACTGTTTCAGAGAAAAAAATCACATTACAAAAAAATATTAACTTACATATATCTGTACTGGTGGGACTGATGGGACGGGTGGCCGAGTGGTGTAGATACTCAACTGTCGACCTGAGAGTCCTGGGTTCGATCCTCGGAGAGGACCATGGAAATTTTTCCAGGTGAAATGTGTTTCACAGTCGTCGTCCCACAAGTCCACCCAGCTTTAAATGGGTGCCTGACTTAAGTTGGGGAAGTAAAGGCGGCTGGGCCTTGTGCTAACCACACAATCCCTTTATATGCCTAGGTTATAGAAAACAGATGAATTCTACCTTTCATCTACCCCGATGGCCCGATGGCCCGTTAGGGCTAAGGGAACTTTACTATATGTACTGAATAGTGTGGGATGAAAGTTATACTAAAAGTATCGTAATCTGTGTTGAGCAAGTCTAAAAAAAAATATGGAGACTGGCATGACCTAAATTAAAAAAAAATATTACATCAAAATAACAGGTGGATTGAGGCAGACACAAAGGTAACGAAAAATAAAAAGCAATGCAAATTACCCCCCCCCCCTTACCTCCAAAATATGTTTGTTAGAAACTGAATGCAAAAGATAACAATTAAAAGAATAAAAATCCTGATCTAAAAAAAAGCCATTAAAATATATCTAACCAATTCTGCTCATCGAGAAACAAGGCATTCAAAGAATTTACTAAAAATCTGTCAAGAATAAAATAAAAAAACAGGTTGCTGTAAGGTACCAAATAGTGACCTTAAAGTCTGCACATTATAGGTCAAAGTTCAACATTGCAAACCTATTTTGTTTGATTGCTTATTTAAAAAAAATAGTTACATATTGATTGATAAGGCGGAGTATGTTTCGCCGTGGGAAATATTTAAATTGCTAATATAGATTGGGGGATGGTCTATACTCTATACTTGTTGACCTCAGGGCTAGTACTTGGGCAGTTCGTGTGCAAAGTCAGTATCGCAAAGCTCTTCTTTCTTGATGAGCTCAAGATCACGTTTACAGTTTTCTGCCATGATTTAAACAGGCGTGTTATTTTAATTATATATATATATATATATATATATATATATATATATATATATATATATATATAAGAGCCGTTTTTAAGTTTGTGGGATAACTAAGCTATGATACCTCTGGAGTACAAGGAAAAAAGTTCATTAGGGGACCCTATGAAAAGTTACTTTTGTCGGCCCCCCAGACAAATGTACTTTTTGTGTTTTTTTTTTAAGAGTCGAGGGAAGGAGAAGGAAAATAGACTAAAAAAGATAACAAGGTTTCATGCAAATCTCGGGCCCCTAATAGTCTTCCGCAGGAGGGTTCCCTTCTGAACATCCGTCCCCCAACACTTAAGTAAAATGGTCAAATCTTTCTTGTTTTATTTTTTTTAATTAAAGTTTACAGTTGAGATTAATCATGAATAATTGTGATTAATCTAATAAAACATCCTTCTAAAATATAGACGTATTATGTCGAACAGATTATGAAAAGTGTGGGTGAAAAGGGAAGGTAACATTTTACAAAAAAGTGATATCGTATGATTTTTTTTTCTCATTGTAAACAATGCACATTTTTTTATATGATCTTACATTTTAGCTTCTTGTGGTGGTAAGTTAACAGCCTCAAGTGGAACTATAACAAGCCCTGGTTACCCAACACAATATGTCAACAATTTAATGTGTGCTTGGTCGATAGAAACAAGATCTTTACAGAAAATATCATTTAGGTAGATATTGCTTCGGTTTAAGTACTGTAGACCTATATTATTTATAAACTAGTTTTACCACGTAAAACCTTTGCATAAATGTATATTCCCTTAGGTTTGATAAATAGGCTAGCTTATTTTTATTTTCGGACATACCCGATTTTTTCATGATTTTATCTATAATACAAATTTTACATCATATGTTCCGGTGTCTGTCATCGCTACTTCCGTCTGTCATCGCGACTTCCGTCTGTCATCCAACATGGCGGCATAAACAATTCAAAGATGGCAGAAACATTTACTGTTTTCTTAACATGCATGATCCGGCAACCAACTGGCCAGCCGAGTAAGATTTGTCTCCTACATGGCTGCCAGAAATGACATTGGACCAGCCATATGTTTAGTGCCGAGGTGACATAACACCGCACACTAACATACGGCAGGTAAGATCATGAATGCCAAATGGCAATCACAATGTAATACTGTTTTCGACCGCCTCAATCACTACCAAATGGCAATTAAGCGATCTTAAGAGAGGTAACACAAAATCATGCCAAAATATTCTTTTTTTTTTTTTTTTTTTTTTAATCTAATTAATTTTTTTAATATCTAATTTCGGAGAGTATCACAGAATATTTTGGCATGATATTTTGTGATCTCTCCTTCCTGGTCTGAGAGACATACCATGATCCACGGGGGATGGATCATAGGGGTTCTCTAGTCAGGAAAAAAAAAACCATTACTTGCGAGGGTAGTGGTACTGTGGTCAATGAGGACTATCCGAGACCGCAGTATTCACAGCTGGCGGTGGTGACGGATGTGGTCGGCACACAACACCCTTCCACTCCGTCCCACTCAAGCACACCTGCGCAGCTTGCCATTTCCGGCTGAGGGTACAGGCACACTTCACCCTCCCCTCTGTCCGAGTGGCAGGAAAAACCCCTTTCCTTGCCATTCTGGCCGACCGGCAGCACACACCCTGCTGGTCTGGCCGGTTTGGCAAGGATTAAAACCCATCTTTCTGCCATCCCTGCAGATGATAGCGGGCACACTCACCCCGCCGCTCTGTAGGCATGGCAGACGTGCATCAGCGCCGCCAACAATGTTGGTGTGGTAGGCACACTACACCCTGCCATGCTGGCAATGGCGGCGTTAAAAAAAAAAATATATATATTCTGTGATACTCTCCGAAACAAATGTCAAACCTACGGATATCCATAGGACTATGTATATCTCAAAGTATCGTAATACATACATGGTGTTAAATTTGCTTTTAAATGAGAAGCAATCATAAAAAAATATTTACAGAAATCGTTCAATTAATATTCTGTGTTATTTTCCACAATGTAAATTTTAAACCAAAATTATGAATACCTCAATATAATGTAATATTTATATTGTTTAAGTTGTTTTTATTTCTAAAATATGTCTATTTCTAATGTACAATTATTTCCCTTTATTACTAACCTAAAATACGTCACATTTTTTTTTTCATTTTTTGACTATTACGTCACATGAATGAATTGAATAAGGGTTGAGTTTGAGTAGCGCCGTACACAATGTTTACAATGCCAACTAACCCATTTATAATGGGGGCTTCTCACAGAGGGTGTACGGAGGGGGCCCAGTTTGAGGAGGGCCCCCAAAAAAATTTTTTAAACCAAATATTAAGTACATTATCTCATGTGAAAATGTAGTGGCTCCCGAAGATGCCTAAAATCCCTTGGTTCGGCATTGGCTTCACAGAACTATAATGTTGAAAGCTTTGATATGTCTTTCTTTTTTAAGAGGCCGAATGTTTTCTGCGTCTGCGGCCTTAACTGGATTGATGAGACATTTTTTTAATAGAAGGTCAGATAAAAGCTACACAACGATTATATATTTCCGGGCCCCAGCTTGAGGGTTGCCCCAAAATATTGTTTACATTAAATATTAATTTCATTATCTCATATCATGGTGTCGAATGTCAAAATGCAGAGGCCTCTAAAGAGGCCAGGCCCACAGGGCCCAATATCCATAGGTTTGACACTGCCGGTTTGGCAGTATTTTCTTAGTATATTCTCAGTAAAATTTGTTGTGCTATACTACAATGTGTATAACAGTAAGTAAAACCACCTGCTAAACATGTAGTGTTTTGCTTAAATTACAGGCACTCACGTCTCTCTTTTTTTTAAATAAGTCATGTTGAACATCATAAAACATAACATGAAGAACTGTTTGGAAAGGAAACCATTAAAATATTATGAAGGAATTAAGATTTATCAATGATTAGATTTTGTGTGCGCAAATTATGCAGGCTATAGTTGGATGTTAGATCCAACGTTTAATAGTCGGGGGTTATTTTTGTTATGCTTCTGAGCCCATAATGAGAATTTTTCTCTTGGGAATGAGATTTAAGTATTATCGCAGCTTTAGAAGAATCAAAAAATTATCTCATGTCAAAATGCAGGGGCAGCCCCCAAAAAGGCCAAGCCCACCGGGCCCCTAAATCACTAGGTTCTGCACTGCCGGGTTGGCAATTTTTCTTAGTTAATTCTACTATGCTACAATGTGTATAACAGTAAATAAACCACCTGCTAAACATGTAGCGTTTCGCTTAACACAAGCTCTCACTCATGTCTCTATCTTTTTTTTTAAATACGCCATGTTGAACATCATAAAACATTAAATGAATAACTGTTTGGAAAGGAGTCTATTAAAATATTATGAAGGAATATGATTTTAAGAGTTATTGTTTTTGTTTACCCATAGTGAGGATTATTTTCTTTGGGAGGAACTATTTAACATATGAACTTTATTTGATGCATTATTAGGTGTCCCTATTCTCAAATGTATTTTGGCTACAATAATCTGTTCATGTCCTTGGGGCCACTGCAAGTATATAGACTGATTGTTAACGCGCTCAAATATATATCACCATTTTCAACTCCAACTGTGTGCCTACTCGCCGGTCCGGGTACCGGGCCTTTGATAACTAGTTACTATTTTAAAAAAATATTTAAATGGAATATTTCCACATTTTGGTCTTTGGGTTTCATGTTTGATAACCACTGAAACTTTTTAAACTAGATTAAAAAAAACATTTGTCAAATCGAGACGCCTACAAGACGCAATTTTGATTTTTTGATTTCATCTTTTGATTTAACGCAGACCATCATGTAAGTAACAAATTAAAAAAAGTTAGAATTTGACTCGAACTTGCGCGCGGGTGCTGTATCGTGTCACACCATATGGCCTCTGAGTTGTAAAATGGCATAATGAGTATTAGTTTTTTTCAGGCCATTTTTATAAAAGCTTATTTTTTAATACTTCGTTTTGATTTTAACATTGACATAATTAATTACTGTTTAAACAAATAATCATCACTTGGTTTGGTTGATTGACTGGTTTTGTTGATTTGGTTGCAGCCCCGTAGCGTGAAAATTCTACAGCACGGGCAAGGCATTCTACAGCAGGGGCCAGGCCAATAGCAGGGGGAGCCAGGAAATAAATGTTACTCAGAAGGGCAATCAAGCAGAGGGGGCCAGACAAAACGCAGGGGAGGGGGGCTTCCCGCACGCTACGAGCCTGTTTTGGTTGGTTTATTTGGTTAGGTAGGTTTGTTTGGTAGGTTACTGTTGACGAGTAAAACGTAATTTATGACAGGTTTGGCTTGGTTGGTTTGGTTGATGGGTTCGGTTCATTTGATTAGTTGTTTTGTTTGGTTGGTTTAGCTGGTTAGCGTTGACGGGTAAAACGTAATTTGTGACGTATCAAATGTAGGTCATTTCTGCACATTAGGTAGGTGTCAAATTAGGTAGATGGCATACATTAGCTCCCATATCTTTACCAAATGGGCTTTGGTTTGTTTGGTTGGCTGGTTTGGTTAGTTCGGTTGGTTTGGTTAGTTGGTTTGGTTGTTTGATTGGTTGGTTTGGTTTTTGTTTGTTTGGTTGGTAAGCGTTGACCGGTACAACTATACTCGTGACTTATGAAATCTAGGTCATCTTATAGGTAGGTGGCATAAATTAGCACCCATATCGTTACGTAAGTGAATATAACCTAATTAATCGTATGTAAAAATGCAGCAGTTAAATAGATTAGGAAGGGGTGACACATGACACCTGAATTTCCCGGGCAACGTCGGGCTTAATAGCTAGTATTATAATTAGATTAGTCCATACTTAGGAGTATAAAATTTTACACCGACAGATATAGGGAGAGAGAAACAAATATCCATTTCACTTAATTTCAGAATCACTGACATCGCCTTGGAGTTGCATTCGACATGTTTCTGGGACTATGTTGACGTCTACGATGGGCCAAGCTCCAATGCCCCAAGACTGTTACATACCTGTGACAGCTCGTCATTAGTCACCATCAGATCAACAGGGACTGTCATGTACGTCATCTTCAGAACCGATTTCTCCGTCACCAATCGAGGTTTCTCTGCTAATTATGAGATTTCAAACGGTAAGGAACTGAATATTATATTACTTGCATAATGTCAGTGTAAAAACTGTTATCTTCTCTGTTCAAGTGTAAGCACCTCTTTTTGTGAGTTTGTCTTTAAATCTTGTACCTGTTTTTTAAAGGTTTGTCTTCAAAGCTGGTACCTCTTTTTTGAGAGTCTGTCTTCAAATCTTGTACCTCTTTTTGTGAGTTTGTCTTCAAATCTTGTACCTATTTTTGTGAGTTTGTCTTCAAATCTTGTACCTCTTTTTGTGAGTTTGTCTTCAAATCTTGTACCTCTTTTTGTGAGTTTGTCTTCAAATCTTGTACCTCTTTTTGTGAGTTTGTCTTCAAATCTTGTACCTCTTTTTGTGAGTTTTTCAAATCTTGTACCTATTTTTTGTGCCTTTTCTTATTAGTTAGAAGGCTGCAATCGAGCACACATGTAGACAGTACACGATTTTAATAATTCGAAGCTTTTTTTATAGACTTGTCTGATTAATTAAATGATATTAATTAATGCAAAAGCAATAGAAAGTTATATTTTTTTTGAAAATCATTAAACTTTTTTACGAAAAATAAAACAACTTCATACGAAAAAAGATTTTTTATAAAAAAAAAGCACTAGGTAAAATAAAATATTTCATATATCGTAAATTTTTCTTTTAAATTATCATTCCTAAAATTAAAAGCGAAGGTGATTACAACTGTCTAAACTAAATTAGATTTTTTTTTATATTAGTTGATAAGTAGTAAGAAATACATACATAATCTGTATATCTAGATGAACTCCCACGTTTATAATTTATGAAATGATACTTTGCATAAATATTTGAATTATTTGGTGAATTCTGTTTTGCTTTTTAGTAAAACAAAATATTTTTAATTAAAAACTAATGTGTGTCAATAAACTCGAAGTACGTTTTATTCACTTTTAAGAAAAAATAATATAATTGTAAAGAATATTATTTAAAGTTCAATAAATATTTCTCTTTTTTTTCAAATATTATATTCAATCTATTAACTCTATCTTGCCATATATATATATATATATATATATATATATATATAAATGGAAAGAGGTTTCACGCCGCTTGGGTTAACTCCGTAAGTTCTTCACCAATTGCCTTAAAATTTACACACAAAATTGCAGTAAATTACTTGGCGTGTTAATATTTATATTTGATATAATATTCATTACATTTAAAAGTAATATTTAAACGATCGGTTTGGTAAAATTATTTCTTCACTTTACTTTTTAAAAAAAACCACCGGAGGTAGATCATAAGTCACAGAGTGCTAACTAACATATAGTCAATAAACCAATCCGCTGTGTAAAAACTCATATTTCATCATATTTCTTTTCAGTTATCAAAACGGTGTCGTAAAATATTTCTTTTTACTTTAGTTTGTAAACTATTATTCCGACAGTATATTTTTTTATTAATCAAACGGTATCGTAAAATTGTTCTATTAACTTTAGAGATTATTCTTTTGTAAAAGCCACGGGAAGTAGTTTTTCAACCTTATTGTATTGAGAGTGGAAATTAATATTTATTACGTCCGTATTTTTTTTATTAATATAAAATTTATAGCTTTAAATGACAATTTGTTTATATATATACAAATAAATGTACAAAATAAAAATATTGTATATCTAAAATCATTTCATCAATAAACAACAAATTTAGAAACAAAGATCAACTAAATAGAACTCATTTTCCTTTGTTTATAGTTTTTAATGATTGATAATTATTTTTCTAAAATTTGTCTCTTTTTATAAATAGAATTAGAAACAAGGGCTTTCTCCATAGTACTATTACATTACTTAGGGAATAGCGACGGTAACGCGTGGCCGGGTACAGCAAGTTTTTTTATAAATTGAATTAGAGTCAAGGGTTTTCTCAATACTTACTATTACATTACATACGGCTTAGCCACGGTAACGCGTGGCCGGGTATATATATATATATCAAAGTAAAAAAGTAAAGTAAAGTTCCCTTTGCCTTAAAGTGTCATCGGGGCAGATGACGTGTGGAATTCATCTGTTTCTATAACCTCGGCATATGAAGGGATTGTGGGGTTAGCACAACGCCCAGCCGCCTTTACTTCCCCAACTTAAAGTCAGTTACCCATTTAAAGCTGGGTGGACTTGTGCGACGACTTTGAAACACATTTCACCTGGAAAAATACTCATGGTTCTCATCGAGAATTGAACCCAAATCAAAGTAAAGCATATCTAAAAACTACATATTTTATTTATTAATAAGAGGAAGAAGACAGGGACAACTCTAAACAATTATGATTTGATTCGCCTGCCTATAGTCCTATCTTTGATTACCAGATTGGGAGAATGTCTCCGTAGATAATTGAAAAAATATATGCTAAAAATATAAATTGTTTTGTATCTAAAAAAAATAAAAGGCCTAATAAGTTTAAATACCATTAAAAACCTTGATTTTAATTAATATTATTCGTTGTTTAAAATAAAATAACTTATTTCTATGAATCAAAAAATGTAACTGTATTCAGGAATTTTAAAATTTTAATCACCCTTTCATTAATTAATTAAATCTGAGAAAGTATTTATACAGACAAAAAAAAAAGATACCTCAGAGATGCCCTTGGACATATATATGTTACGGCCAATGTTTGCTAACCGGCCAATATATGACATATAAGAAATGAGATTAATTTTTTAATTAACTAACGTTGCATATTACAAATACATTTTAAAAATTACTGTGTGTAAAACGGAAATTCTACGTACATATTCAGATTGTGCTCAGTGGACTTACGGATCTGGCTGTACAACTTCATGTCTATGCGTCAGAAACAACTCACTGTCCTGCAACTCCCAGACTGGTCAGTGCACGTGCAAGAGTGGCTGGACAGGGAGTGACTGCTCTCAAGTGATTGACCCATGTAACCCAAATCCTTGCTCCACAACATTGGTTTGCCTTAAGCAAGGCTTGTCATATAGTTGCTTATCAGGAGTTATTTCAGGTAATTCGTCTATATTTGCGTTATTGGGGAAGTGGGAATGACCACTCGAAAAAAAATTGACAGGGTAACTCTTTTCCATTTTTCGCTTTTTTTATAGTCAGTTTAGGACTTTTAGTTTCTTATGGATATCTGCACAGCATACTCTGTTACCAGACGTTTAGTTTCCCATGTATATCTGCACAGCATACTCTGTTACTAGAGGAAAAGAAGGTGTTAGCTTATTGACTATGTTTAGTTATCATGTGTAGTGACTGGTCCATATTATGTTCACTCCAATCTTATATGAATATCAAATGACATGTAAAAAAAAACACCAGACAAGAGATCCTTGACAAAGCTGACTGGGCTTGTATTGAAATCAATAGATAATTATGAGGCAGCTAAAATGGTCTCTCCACATTATTTGTATAGCCTACCCCAGAGGGCTAGGGATTTAACGGAGAGACTGCTTTTAGCTACAGACGGAGTGGTCATCCAAAGAAAAAGTACAAAGATAACATAAATAAAATATCAAATGCGCCGCACTGAGACCAATGCTGCTATAGACAACCGACTCCAAATTGAATCAATGGCAATTTCTTACGAAACACGTAGATGTCCTGTTGAAGGAAAACTTCCGCCACGTCTTGCAGGTACAAGTGCCAGACGACAATATGGAACCGTGGTCTCTGTCTAGAATACTAACATAGCCCTAACTCTTTTCTGTGGTCCTAATTATGCTTCTTCATTTTGGCAAAGAACTCATATAAGGACCCCCCATATAATAAGCACAGATAAAATAACGTTATTAACTAGAATGGAAAGATTACAGAAGACAGCTGCTACATAAAATGTTGCGAGTTATTAGCGGCCACAGAATATAAACCTAACACAAAAATGCATCGCTATTTAAAAAGTCTACTAATCATGGAAAAAAAGGCTCCTTGGATGTCTATGTTTTCTTTAATTGTTGAAGCACTTAATTTTTGATACACAACAGTAAAATACACAAATTTAGCGGCTTTCGGAAAAATCCATTTTCATTGACTACGCGCATTCTGTATAATGTGTATTCTGTAATGGGAGACTATATTATCCTGACTTTTCTACTCATGGACAACTTTATTTTTATTTTACTTTTCAAACATCCAAAGATGTTTTGATTATAGCGACTATGTCATTTGCGGCAAGGCCCGATAAAGGCGTAGGCACTATAGACGCTGTGCCTACGGCCTACAAACAAACATAGGGCCTACAAAAGTAAAATTTTTTTTTTAATTTACAAGTATATTATATTAAATTAATTAGTGCCTAGGGCCTACAAAAATCCTTAATCGGACTATGATTTGCGGTGGAAAATTAGCAGGTTAAAGAAAGGTTCAAGAGAATATTCCCGGCTCTTCAAGTAGGTATTTAAGCCTACATGCGACATTATTTCTATAAGCATTAAGCAAATTACCTAAAAAGAGCAAACAAATATGACAATGGCAGCAAATAAAGGTAATGAAGGGATACATTTTATTAGGCAAAAAATATTGTGATAAAAAAAGAGAGCAAGCAAAAAATGTTATTAAAAAGTGCTATGATATGCAAATTGAATAATTTTTTTTATCGTTTCTAAATTTTAATGAAAAGAATAAACTTGTAAATGGTATACAACCAGGCACGCCGAGAGGGGGGGTGGCAGGCGGGGTCATTGCCAGGGGGCCCGCATCTGTAAGAGGGCCCGGCCGCCCGATCATGTCAATTTTTTCACGATTCATTGTTTATTAAGGGGCCCGCAATGATGTCCTACCCTGGGGCCCGTGATGGCTCACGGCGCCCCTGTATACAACACAGAATACAGTGATGTAAACTTAATATTAGCAAGGTTATAGCGCTTACTAATTTCATAATGATTTACATATACTTATGGTGTTGTTTGATTTGATAAGATAACATATGAAATTTTGGGTCAATTAACATATCATGTTTTTCAACTTTTTTTTTACTTTGAATGGTCAGCTTGTAACGTAATGATAACTTCAACGTATGGCTACATATCAAGTCCAAACTATCCAAGAAATTACAACGACATGACTTCCTGCACATGGACAATATCGGGACAACCTAACGTCATTGTGACTTTAAAGTAATATTAATATAATAATTATTAAAAATTAATAGTAGTTAGTTAGCAAGAAATTCTTGACAAAATGCATGAATATGAACAAAGGATATTTGTTTAAAATAACACTCTTGCATAAGAAATAATTACACTTAATGGTCTTTAAAAAAATTTGATACAATTCATTCATCGGTAGTTAATTTAACAGTTTAAGGCATATATATTTTTACAATTAGCTTTGTTTTTACGACTACATTTTGTTAATCTTAAATGAATGTATAAAGAATAAATTTTGTGATATGTTCTTTTCGAATCTAAATTGTAGCTTTTTTTCTCTTTTTACTTTGGTAAAAAATATTTTAAAAATATTTGTTATCAATTGTTTTATTTTTTTTAGTTTTTTATCATTTGACTTGGAAGAACAAGCAAAGTGCTCATTTGACTCTCTTCAAGTTTTTCGACGGAAGCTCAACCAACTCGAGACTCTTGGGGAAATACTGTGGCTCTGGAATTTCTGCGATATTGCGATCGACTACAAATTCTCTGAAATTGACTTTTATGACAGATATTTCTGTGACAAAGAAAGGATTTCTTGTTGAATTCAAAGTCCACAGTAAGTTAACTCATTTGCTGAGTTTTAAAGCCCTAGTTTTTGTGAGCCTACAAATCTAATTTTAATGGTTATTGGAACTGCAATTTTACGTTGCTTTGATAGGATTGAACATATATTATTATATTTACCTTATTGTTTGAATAAAGCGACTATGTTGTTTTTAATTCCCTTTGAAAAAGAAACATGAGCTATAATATGTTTATGTCAATGTATTTTTTAACAGGCTGTGCTAATTTCATGTATGGATCGACTTGTGAACTGACCTGCAGCTGTGTCCAGGCTAATACGAACTACTGTGACAACATTAATGGTCTTTGCGTTTGTAAATCTGGCTTTACAGGTGCCAGGTGTTCAGATGACATCGATGAATGCCAATCCCAAAATACAATCTCCATATGTCCTAGTAACTCTCAATGCCAGAACACGATGGGGGGTTATAACTGTACGTGTAAACCTGGATTTATACTGAATAGTTTGGGGCAATGTCAAGGTAATACTAATTTTTGTTTTCTTTAACAACAGCGATTTTTGTCCATTTACGTTTGTCTATTTTTCTGTTTTCATTATCAAAATAAACTGTAAGTGCCCCATTAATGAAACAAAAGACCATATATATATAGACACACACACACACACACACATATATATATATATATATATATATATATATATATATATATATATATATATAGAGAGAGAGAGAGAGAGAGAGAGAGAGAGAGAGAGGGAGAAAGAGAGAGGGAGAAAGAGAGAGAGAGAGTTTGTTTATTTAAGAATCATAATACTTCAATAGACAAAGACAATGCCATTCTATCCGGCGAAAAATTAAGTTTTATATCGTAATAAAGTTAATAAAAAATAACTATAGAGTTGTTTGCCTGCAGTAAACAACAACTGTGGCAGCAATGCTGCACTATGCTCACACTCCTGCTACATCAACAGTGCTGGTAAACAACAATGTGTTTGCCCTGACAACTTGATCCTGGAGCCTATCGCTAAGTTCAAATGTTTAGGTAAGTGAAATATCTGTTTATAACAAACAATTAATTTCAAATTAATAATTTTTCATCTACTTTCAAACATTTTAGCATTAAACTAATGAAATCGGAGTTGCTAGATAAATTGTTAAATAGAGGAAATGTTCGATAATTTTCATTTTTATATTAAAGTTCCCTTTTACCCAAATGGTCAAAGTGCATCTGACTCTCTTGTGAACTCTACTAATAAGGACGGTAGTGCTGGAGTATATTTTAGCAAAATCAATTTTAGTGACCAAAGCCCATTTGGTACCAGATTATGGAAAAGTGCTTATGTAAGTATCTAAGTAAAGACATTGTGTTTTCTGATTTTTCAATGTGAAATTCAATGTGTATGTCCATGTATATGTATTCTTAAAACTTCACATTTCGCGTTAAAATTTGAATTATCTGACTAAGTTACAATAAATCTGCCTAACTACAAATATTTTACTATTGTACTAAAAATTTAATCTATTCAGATAGAACAAATCCATGACGTGTGCCAGAAAAACAAAATGCATTACTTATTTATATAGTTATATTGGAACTACAATCTCTTGTCTTGGAGACATACCATGATCTGTAGAGGAAGATTATTGTCTTCTCCTGGGATGAAAAAAAAACTTTTTAGCGACAGTGGTTGTACTGTGGATATTTAGGATAATCCCGAGACCACGGTATTTACAGCTGGCGGTGGTGACGATGTGGTCCGCACACAGCATATTTACACTCTGTAGCAATATGCTTTTTATGGTAAAGGGGTTGGGCACACTTCACCCTCCCACTCTCTACGCGGTTGCCGGAAAAGCCTTTGCCATTCCGCTAAACTTATAAAGGGTACTTTAAACCAACCAATCAAACTACGGGGGGGGGGGGGGGGGGGCTAAACATTATGGGACAGTTCTTTAGAAACAGGAGTGCAGAGAGTGTATAGGGAGAGTCATGTTGAGAGAGTCGTGGAGAGTGGATGTGGGAGTATGAAGAAGTCCATTATAGTCGATGTAGAGTGAGACTGAGGATATAGCAAAGATATGTCATGAGTAGATTATTGTGCAGTTACGGGACTTAGTGAATTGCTATTAGATTATATTCAATGTTACTTGATTTTCGTAATAAACATTGCCATTATCACGGCAACCCTACTGTTTGTGTTATCAATATTACTGTAGGCCTACTTTGTGTGAAGATGAGTTTATTTAAATACACTTTATGAGGATATTAAGGATAATCCGGGACCATGGTATTTACAGCTGGCGGTGGTGATGGATGTGGTCGGCACACAGCACCTCTGTTCCACTCAAGCAAGCTGTAGCAATATGCTTATGAGGCTACAACACTAATACATGAAAGAATTATAGGCACAAACACGTCTCATTGTTTGGATTACAGCTGTGATCTTTTAAATTGTCCATTGCAAATCTAGTCGATAAAGAGCACTATTTTTCTTATTGGCTAACTTTCATAAAAACAACCCGATGTCGGCAGAAGTTATCCTGTCTTTTTTATTATTCATCATAATCTGCCTTTTCAACTTGTTCGATGCATGTCGGCTATCCGCGCTCTGGCCGCCGGTCCCGTTGTCACTATTGTCTTGTTGACAAAATATGACACCTGACCGTTCAGATTTGCTTATATTCCTCAACCAAAACAATTATAAAGCAGACTAGATTAAAAGCCCGGTACCCGGACCGGCGAGTGACTCCTTATCATTGAATTGTATCCCTTTGACCATCTTTACAACTGTGCATATTTTGCGCACTACTTGGAATTCCCAAGACTATTTTAGTCAAGCAGGAGTTCACTCCCCATGAGTGAGACTATTTTTAGCCGCGATAGTTATACACACGTACGCCAGGCTAGCCAACTTTGTATTAGATATGTCTACTATCAAATATATATTACATGGTTATATATAGATGAACAGTATGTCAAACTGCTGAAATACACATAGTGTAGGCCTAGGTAAATTAGTTTCACGGAAGACATGATTTTGCAATTCTAACGCAATGACAATTAAAAGAAAGATATCACTTTCAAAGTAATAAAAAGTTTCCAATAAGTACGAAATCTGCCAACCCTCGTTTTAAAATTGACCTGCTTAACATTGACCTAATGGGACAGTCCTGGGACATAACCTCCCCTCCCCTTTTTCCGGGCAGGAATTTTTTTTTTTAAGAAGCCCCCCCCCACCTCCCCCACCGAAGCTGTTAGCAACGACACACCACACTTAATTTGATTATAGGCGTTATGAGAAAGCCTATGTGCAGGCCCAGGGTTTATAACCCCTGACCAAGACAAATTATTCTTATCAGTTACGGTATAGACGAAAAAAAACACAATATTGAAACATATAACCAAACCTTAAATGTTTCTCAGTAAAATAGATACACAGAATTTCAAACAAAAAATAAATAATTTATTTAGTCAATTTGCACATTTGTGTAATTGTCATCATTGTTATCTATAATATATATATATCAGGTTTTAAGTAATGGCATTATCAGCTTCACATCGCCTACCATTCCAAGAGAACCAGATTTCAGTGCACCTAACCAAGACATCATAGCCCCCTTCTGGTCAAAGATGGATTCAACAAAAGGTTCTGTCTACTATCATCTTTACGAGAAATGTGAAGAACAAGCTTTTAAAAATCCTGGTGAAGCATCCGTATCTCCCACAAAAACGTTGGTCATGGAAAGAGCAGCCAAAGATGTGAAGCAGTTTTTCAGTATTGCTGACTTTGATGTCTCTAGAGTTTTAGTCACAACCTGGCTGGATGTTTCTCCATTAGCGGGACTGGTAAAATACGTTATAAAGTAGCATTTAATTACTTCTTAACATATAAAAAATCATATCATAAAATTGTACTGTAAATGGTTTTACCTGTAATATAAGTAAATCTAAATTATTGCTTCTACTTTTAAATAGAATGCTGAGACTACCAGCTTCCAATTAATTTATGTAAGTGGAAACAGAAAAATAGGAAATGTAAACACTGATCAGTTTTCAGGTAAAAATAAAAGAGTAATGGGTGTATTTTACCTTACGTGTATGAATGTAAACAGTGTATAAATGATATACTAAGTTAGGACTTAAATTTATAATTAACATGTTTGTATGTGTGGGGTGGGGGGCAGATCCGCATCGTGCGGGAGGGGAGCATGGGGGGTCGAGCCCCCTGCGTTTTGTCTGACCCCCTCTGCTTGTTTGCTCTACTTAGTAACATTTATTTCCTGACCACCACCCCCCCCCCTCTGCTATTGGCCCGGCCCCTGCTGTAGAATTTTCACGCTACGGGTCTGGTTGGGGAGGGGGGTGTTGTTCGCTTGACAATTGGGTTCGATCCTCGCTGAGAGACTAATTTCTTCCAGATTGTCCAGACATTTAAGAGAGATTAGGTTGGGGGGGGGGAAGCTTCGGCGTTATGCTAGTCTCCCAAGTATGACTCATATCATGCCAGAGACGTCAAGTATTTAAGATTTTAAAAAAATTAAATATATGATTTTATAAATCATGATTTAAGTAAATTCAATATTTGATAAAAGGGTAACAATTAATTATGAAATGTCCACTGGGAGAGGGGCAGTGAGGCAATAACTCTTACCCTCCTCCCCCTCGTAAAAAAAAAAGAATAAAAGTGGCCTGGGTTTTTTTTAAAGGATTAATAAATCTTGATTTTTAATTCTCAAAATTATGAGAACGCGCTGTTTTATAACGCATAACATTAAAGGGACGTCATTTGTGGGAGATAGGACGGAATGGGTACTGGATTCTTCCCCCTTAAGAGGATTTCCACATCAACAACAACAAAAAAAAAAAAACATTAATTTCGCCTAATTTGCCCCTATTCTGACCCTCCTAGCCCAATCTAAAATAATATCCTTCTCTGTGTAATACCTTTATGTTCATTGAACACTCAGCTATGGTGGGTTTCATAGAACAAACCCATTAGTCATTTATTAATATTTATTTTACCAAAATAATAAGACAAATAAATTGGATTAAATAGAGAGAAAAAAAGGACACAAATTTATGCACGCAATACTTTTTACAGATGAAGAAACTGCTTATGTGATATTTATCTACCAACAAGATAAAATGAAATGGCAACAAAAAGAAGGCAGAACAATCAAAGTTGGTTTTGTAAGGTCTGGACTCGTCACAGATATCGGAACTTCGTTTGATCCTATAACAACTATTAGCAAAGTAACTGGAAATAACACGGGTACTATTACACTCTAATCTATCTTTCAACCTTCATATATACTTAAGTATTTATTTTAAGATTAACTATAATGTCCGCATTTGTATTCAAGGTCTTCCTGGAGCTTGGGCTTATGAAGTTTCCCGACTAACAAGTTCAGAGCAGAAATGTCGAAGATACACATGCAACCACTCACCGCTTCTCACCAACCTGAAGTATAGGTCAGATGTGGAGCAGCTCTACAGGTGTCCCTGCACCCTAAACCTTCTGGACAGACGATGGCAAGAAGTTAAAAGAAGTAGCGACACTATTTGTTTTGCTCTCAGTCCTGTCGTCAAGAGAAGAATTTTGCAAACAGGGTAAGAGGCGTAATAGTCAGCGGTCAGCAATCTTTACTCCGAGAGAAAAAAATTTTTATTCCCAGCTTATATGAGGAGCTGGTAACATTCTCTTGTTTCTCACCTATCTCACCCATGAGACTCAGGTCGACAGTAGAGTTATGTACTCGGAAAAAAGAGTAAATTGTTATTTGATAAACCATTTCTCTTCATAAAAAGTGGAAAAGTGTTCTTTTGATACCATGCTTATTCTCTACGGAAAGTGCAATGTTAAACATGTGCAGACATTTTTGATATAGTATACGATTTGTTAATGCAGATCTTTATAGAATATTTTTTGAAGACATTTCTTGAATGATACAGTCATTACCCTCTTTTGAGGGTTGGTTGCCATGTATCCATCATGTATATTAAATGATTTAGAAATGTTTAAAAAAATAGGTTTGATAGGGGAAAAAAAGAAAAAAAAACATTAAACCATCAATAAAATAAAAACAAGTAAAAATAATAATAATTTTCTACTTATGATTGGTGATCATAGGTCTGTTTAACTTTGAAAGTATAATTTTAAAAGTCATTTTAATGAATTACTGCACCCGATGGGTCCGAAAAGAGTATGGGTCCTTGAAATGTTTTGGCCTGCGCCCCTCTTAAGGCAACTCAGGGTTCAACGGTAAGTACAATAAAATCAAAAGACAAGCCAGTCTATAAATCTCAGCCCCAATGAAAACATGTTTATTTAATATTCTGGTTTGGGGGGGGGGGGGGTGCACTACAAAAAAAAATAGTAATTAGAGCATCAAGGGGAAATTAGTCAGTCCGGCTCAGCCTACAACCAAACCCACTTTCTCTATTTTACATAGCATTCTTTTATGTGAAAAAATATTATTATTTTTATGGTTGACACAGCAGGTTGGCTAGTTTTAAAATATTAATAATCTCATAAATTTAATATCCATTCTGTGCTTCTCACTAAGTTATTATTAATAACTAATTATTTTTTAGTAACCTCAGACTTTAAAAGCTAAGACTACAAGTCCATTTTCTTTTATCCACTTCGGCATAAGAACAGTTAATTTGTTAACGTGAATTCCATATTAAATTTTCACTTTCTTAGTTAATGACTGCAACATCCGCTATATTCTAGGCCTCTCCTCTTCATATGACAAGTGTTGGTAAAAAAAAAAGGAGGAGCCCCAAAAGTCTAGCTAAAAATGGAGTATTGGCGGTTCAATTGAATTTCGGCTGCTTTTAAAGTTCAAATAATTAGATAAATTAATTATAGAGACCCGGTAAATGAGTAGAATATTGTTTACATTTCACACATATTCCTAGTTGATAACAATTTTTATTGATACAATTTTTTTTTAATTAAACTATTATCAATAAAAAGCATTCACAGGCCTTTGGGCTCACGATGAAAGCCCCTCGCATGTCTCGACTCTGAACATTGGCGTAGCGAGCTTACCTCTCGCCCGGGGCACAATACCTTTTTAGCGCCCCCCCTTACATTCGAAAACCAAGTAATATTATATGTAAAATGTACCATTTGGTGCCCCTTTGTGAGTAGCGCCCGGGATATGATGCCCCTATCTGAGAGCTAAGACTAGACACTTAGAGCCCACGAGATTAAACTTGCTGTGTTTCTCAATACCTATGAACTATTGCAAGCAAACTATCCTATTGGTCCACCCTGCGGTTCACTAGCTCTGGGAACTCGAAAAGCATATGATCCACGGATCCCTCAACCTCCCTACAGTGACAGCTACGAGATATGTCATTGGGCATCAACCTCCCTCCAGTGACAGCAACGAGAGATGACATTGAACATCAACCTCCCAAAGTATTCACGTATCGGACAATACTCAATGGTGAACTGGAAATGAGCGCCTCCTCAACTCTCCGAAGCCCCCAACACGAGTGTGTGTGAAATCCCTTTAAGGATGAGATGAAATCTCTTAGATCCTATGAACCACTAATGGGACAGTTTTTATGGTGTCCTTCTTTCATCCCCACCATAGCCAAAAGTGCAATGGCCATGGAGACACCACGGGAGATATTTTGGGAACTTGAGCCAAGACCTGAAAATTTCCTTGGTCCTCACCGGAGATCGAACCAGGTACCTTCAGGTCGACAGTCGATCGCTTTACCGCACGACCATCCGTCCCCTCAAATTAAAAATCGCCCATCTAAATGGGGCAATTTTTAGGTTTTGTTGTGCCCTTCTTTCATCCCCACCACAGCCGGGGGTGTAATGATCATGGAGGCGCCACGGAAGACATAGCGGGGACAATAGCCAAGACCTGAAAAATTCGTCTGTCTGTATCCCCCATTATCCCCACTCGGCTCTTTAAAACCGATCGGAAACACTGGCCTCCTGTGCTCTGGGTGAAGTATGTCCGAAGTATGTCCGATTGGAAACTGCTACGGCACCCCGACTCAGGACACGCTTGTAAAGTAATCCCATGTGTCAGTACTATTTTTGAATGCATGGCATCTCATTAACTTTCTTTTGCTATTAGTCCGAAACCAATGTGGCCAGCGTCTGAGAATGTTTGCCCACTCCTGAGCTAGTCTCTTGACGACAGTTCATGGTTTCGAATAGAAAGCTACACGAACCCACTCTTATTCCAATATGATTACTCGACTGGTGATAAGCGGCCCTGCTTCGGCCCATACATTTGACAAAAAAAAAACAGCATCTTTTCTTAAGCCTGTTCCATTCTGGACACAGGACTTTTTAGCGCTTTTTCGTGCTATGTATGTTAGCTTTCAGTAAATATTTGTACATTCTGGAAATGTTTATAAATTCAATTGTGTAATGCATTTATCTGAAAAAAGATATTAAAAAGACGTTTCTTTATACTTGAAAAAAAAATATTTTCTCTAAAATCTAACTACAATTGGTTTGTGGTCACTGAAATAGGACTCATAATTGAAACATTCTAAATTGTAGTCATTTATCGTCCGAAAACTCCATCAATTGTTGTTTGATAAATTGTTGTTGCCAATCTTGGTGAAACTACGTGCTGCGGTATTTCGCACCAAATGAATGGGTTATTGAACGTATAAGGTTTAGAATGGGGCCATGAAAATGACATAATTATTAATAGATAGCTTATATAGTAAAAAAAACGGTAAAAAAACACTGATACCCAACCCTCAGAGGTCAGATCGCGAAATGGACTTTTGATGCAGGAATGGTTGGCCAAGACCTACAAAATAGTATATACATCATGGGTCTAGGGCTTATGGTTGCTGAGATATGGTGTGATGACAGACGGACAAAAGCGGACACAATAACGCATTTTTTCTCAAAAAATGCGCTAAAAATAATATAAAATCAACAGACCAACATGTGTCAAATTCCATATTTACATCATTTGACGTAAAATTCTTGGCACATAGACAGAGCTAAAAAAACCTGGCATGTGTCGTTCTTTAACATTGATCTGTTTATCTGTCTTTTACAGTTAGTGCTTTTCTTAACCAAAAATGTTTTTATTTGATGTTACCCTACCTACGGATCTGTAAGTAATAATATCATCATCTATGTTCTCTGCAATATTCCAATAACGGTATACCGGTACATGTTATATATATTAGCCATTTCGGAAGTAAAAATATATTATTTAGTGACTGAAATATCAAATCAGTTTATTTAGTAAATTGAAACTCTTTTTTTAAATTGTACAATGAATTTTTTTTTTTGGAACTAGCTGTATTATTTCTTTTTTAATTATTAAATGTAAAATTACTATTTCAAAGAATCATCATCATTATAGCCATTTTTGTTGTAATTCATAAAGAAACAGTGAAGCCTATTGCTCTAAAAAAATACCTGTGTATTCAATTTTAACGTAACTTTGAATTCTGTTTTTAAAAAAGCTTTAAAGTAAGAATACAGTATATAAATAAATCACACAAAGTGTGACAAAGCGAAGAAGTATTGACTGTGTACCAGATAGTTATGCACAATAAAACTAGAAATATTGCTTTAGTTTACTGTAATCAGCCTTTAACTTAAAATTTTTAATTTATTTTTTTTTTATTCATTATTTTTCATAGTTATGCTGCTACAGATGGAGTTTCTCCTACTATATAAATCAGCAGCAGTATGAAGAATCACGCAGACGGGCATCCAATATCCATAATTCTCCTGATGCTGGTCATGTGCTGGTTGCTGACCCTTGGTCAGACAGTAATAATTACCTTTCAGCTTTGGAAAATATTGATGCTCACAATTGGTGTTGCAAAGAAAGTAGCTCTGCAATGTGTGCAAGATTTCATACCATTTTTCCTGATGCCCAGTGTACATACATAATCCCATTTATTCCTGGTAAGCTTTAAAAAATGTTTTCATTATGCTTTTACACACAAAATGTTTATACTAAAGTTATTTCCATAATTTAACAAATTTAAATGTAAATCATCAAGCCTTACTTTATAAAGCTTGAATGTTCTTTTGCAGTGTGTAATTTCAAGTTCTATGTTGATGCTTGTTTTTTTTTCAGCTTCTGTCTTCGGAGACCCTCATTTCATCACTTTGGACAATTTCACTTATACAATGAATGGCTGGGGCGAGTACATTTTGATGAACATATCCAGGACGAACTTTATGCTACAGGTTTACAGTTTCCCAATACCATTTTATTTCAACAATTGAATAATGTATTTACCAATTTTTTAAAATATGTAATTAAAAAAAACTACTTTCCAAATGTTAATGAACTGAAATTAGCTAATGAATTTAACTTTCTTTTTTGCGCACATCATTTACATGTTGCAATTAGAATTATTTAGTTTAGAACATGCCTAATGATTTTATCACAGTAATTTTACATTTCTTATGTTCAGTTTTAAATTATTTACATAATCTAAAATTATAAATTGAAACCTCTCTTAATTTGAACAGGCCAGAACTGACAGAGCTGAAAATAGTAATGGCACCAAATTAAATGCAACAGTGTTTACAGCTTTTGCTGCAAAAGAAGACAGATACCCATCATTCCAAGTGAAGTTAGCTGCTAACAGAACATGTACGTTTTTAGATTTTTAAGAAGTTTGAAGTAGCTGGTTTTAACCAGTATACTTGACCACTAAGCACAAATATTTAATTAATTTTAAGTAAACCAGAAAAAAAAAGCAATTACATACTTTAGCTCTGAGCTCCAGATTACCATTTATTTTTAGAGCTTTTGATGCATGAAGGTATATTTTTTTTATGAAGGAATCTTATGTATTAAATAAAAATATTCTAAAGTAATTGTAATTATGTGTTTAGTAATTTACAAATGTTAATTTTAGAAGTATTGTACTAAATGTAAAGCACTAAGTTTAGGTGTCGGATAAAAATTAATTTTTCAATTAAAGATTGAAAATAGATATTATTTTACTCCAACTAGATTTTTAAAAAAGATTTATAAAATGCATCCACATAAGAAAAAAACATTTAAAATCACTATCTTGAAGCCTAATATATTTTATCTTAAATATTTTTTTTCATTACCACAATTTTTCACACATAATTATTTTACTAGGTTTTAAACTTATTTTTTAAGCAATGATAATAATGGCTGATGACAATGACATCACAAATGATTTTTATCAAATGTCAAATTTCACCTTACAAACTGAAAACATTGACATAAGGCGTGAGACATTGTTCAACACAACTAATGTGGTGGCAACTTTTTCATTTGGTAATATAATTTTTTTTTTATTTTGTATTTTTTCTTACCTTTTTTTGACTTACCTTTTGGTTAACATGTGTTTTAATTACCATGATTTTTTTTTTATAAATAAAATACACCTTAAATTGTACCTATTTTTTTTAATAAATAATTCTTTTTAAATTCCACAGGTGTTACTGTAATAGTTCACCTTGGTGTGAGAAGTCTAGAGATCAACTTAGAAGTTGACAAGTCTCTTGAATCTTCGACCAATGGTCTTCTGGGCAATTTTAATGAAAGAGCTGATGATGAATTTGAACTACCAAATGGAACAGTCTTACCAATTAATATGACAGAAAAAGACATTTTAGAAAAATTTGCTGCTTTGTGTATGTATGAATTAGGTTTAAAGCATTTAGATAGTTTTCAATTTTTAGATAGTCAGCGATTATTCTTCACTGATCAGAATACACTTTATTAATGTGTGTGTGTTGCAGAAGATATTAAATTAATTACATCATACTTCAGATAAGGTGACAATGAACAATTCAGTATTCATTTATGAGCCTGGAAAAACCACCAATGACTATCAGCATCCAGAGTTTGTTCCACAGTTCAGTGACAGACTAAACCAATCTATTAGAAACGCAGCTGCTCAAATCTGTGGAACAAACAATGCCGAGTGCTTGTACGACTACTCTGTTACTGGGGATGCAAGTTTTGCTCAGGCAACAAAAGATATAAAAATCCAAGTTGTATCAAACCGAAACTTCTTGGGTAACTACATAAACTCTAATAATTGTAATTATAAAAAAATTTAGTCTAGTACAATGCTTTTGACCTTAACTTTTTATTGACTCTATGTAGCTTGACAATTTTAAACCATTGGTCTATGCAAATTTCTGCGCAGGAAAAAAATAATTAATTGAAAAATCTGTATTATTTTTCTTCAAATAAAATTATGAATACCAAGGTGACAAACAAGAAATATTTTTATAAAGTAACACTTGTTAGCCAATTTTAACTTTATCTGAAAGGTTTAAACCCTGTTCTATTACAGCAAACACTCCACCTACTATACAAATAATCAGCCTAAATAAAATGATCAATGACAGATGGCTAGTACAGGATGGAGTGAAGAATGTACTACAACTACTTGCTACTGATGCTGACAATGACAACATAACATACATCAATGTCTACAACAGTACTAATGTCACTGTATTTACTAATGGAACTCTGGAACTAGTAGCTAATTTAAGCAACCCAGTTAAAATAGGGTAATTTTTTTCCCAAAGTTATGCATGTATTATTATTTAATATAATGGTAATAATTTTTTTTAATTAGGTTTATATTTAAGAAATTTCATACTATCATAGAAATTGAATTTTATATTAACAATAAATTTACTACAACTATCCCTTCTGTAACAGTCTCCTGCAAAACAATTTCTAACATGGTTAGAAAATTGTCCATTCCATCTTATACCACATAACATGTATTCACTCCAACATGGAATGAAAAGTGTCAATAAAAAAACATGTTAAAAAATATGAAATTTAGGGATTGCTGAAGTTTTGTGTCTAACCATAGGGAATTTGTGAGTCAGGTGCATATAATTCAGTATTTTTGGTTGAAATAATCAGAAAAATGACTTCACTTTAAAAAAATATTCAAGGTATTCAATTTTGTATTTATTTTCACAGATACTGTTCAATACTGAACATTGACTAGAATGAAAATGATTTTGAATTGAATAAGAGTATTTACGTTTGCTTATTTGTATTTTAAATGGAAAAACAGTTTTGGATGAAGGGAAGATTAAAAAAGTATTGAATTATTAAATATTTTTTCAGAAAGCAACCCTCTTTTTTCTTATCTTTCATGCTCTCCAACAATATGTTTTCACTGAAAATTCAATTTTTCAGGGATGCCTATACTGTAATCTAGGAGGTTTAGGTGTTTATATTTATAAAGAAATTCTAATAAGCTATTAATAAATGAAATATAACTTTCAAAAATGTTTCTAAAGACCTATGTAGACTATCAATTGCCATACAGCCTGCAGCATTCTAATTTTAATCTGCTGAGTTTCAATTATTTTTGTTGATGATATTTTGCTTTGATACATTCTGTCTATTCCATTTTTATTTGAATACAAATTTCTAGTCAAGTAAACTAAATAATTTTTCAAATTATTTTCATGTGGATCAAATTTAATTTTTCAAATAGCTTCCAGGCAAGGGATTCTAAGGGAGCCTACTCAGTTGTCCTTAACATACCAGTAACCATCTGTCCATCCTGTAATGGACACGGAATGTGTAATTCAAATTCTTCATTTCAGAGTGAGCATTTGAATGGTACTTTTCAGGTGCTCAGCTGTGTGTGTCTTCCTGCATACACAGGTTAGAATTTATGCGACTAGACTAAACAATGATGATTTTAATTTGTTAAAATAGTTTTTCTCATTCATACATTAATATTCATATACTGATAGACTAATCCAATGCTAAATTACTATACATGATTAATCAGCTCTGACTATACAGTCATAGTACTTGTAATACACATATTATGTCCTTGAAATCATACTTCTAAAAAAAAAAAATCTAAAAAACATGAAATTCTTAACTACATGATCAAAATCTTCATTTGAACTGTAAATACTGCATTTAAAACTATACCACTTTATACAGTTCAGTTCACTCATTTTCATGTTTCTTTCACTAATTACTGATTTTCAACACTGATAGTTTATCCATTCAAAATAAACATCTAACTCAACATTAAGAAATGTATGTTTTTTTTTGTTTTTGTTTATTGATATAAAGGTGAAAATTGTGAATCTGAGCTAGATGCTTGTGTATCCAGACCATGTTCCAAAGGACAAAACTGTACTGACCTAACTGCAGTACAACAGGGGAACTCAACTACTGGATATTTGTGTGGACCTTGCCCAGCTGGCTTTATTGATGCCAACAGAACATGCACAGGTATTGCTTACATTAAAACTTAAGTTAAACATGATTACTAGCTGGTGGTTTGAAATGTATTATAAGCCTCTACAGATCAGAAACCCTACCCCATCTTAATTGATCTGCCCTAAGAAAACAAGACTGCAGTAACAGCACTACAAGAGATTAGATGGGAAAATACAGATACATCTATACTAAAAACATTAGAATATACCATCTCTCTCTCTCTCTGTGTTAACTGCGGGCTAAGACTTGGTCTCTTAGAGCCCGTGAGATTAAACTCGCTGTGCCTCTCAACATCTGGAGACTGCCATAGAGGACAATGGCAAGCAAACTACCCTACTGATCCACCCTGTGGTCAGCCGCCCAGGGCACTCAAAATCTATTTTAAAATACAAACACGCTGTCCCCGGTGGTAATCAAGTAAATTATTTTTGCTCCTCACTTGTTTAATATTATGATATTTATAAAACAGATTCTATTTGAAAGAAATCAGAAAAAGATCAATTTTTGTTGGAGTTCATATTTATACCATTTTGAATAGTGCAAGCAGAATGCTCCATGTTATGTTTTCTTCCATTTCCTACAGATATCAATGAGTGCATTAATGTGAGTTTTATGTCATCATGTTTGTGTCAACACTGAAGGTTCCTATAGATGTCAGTGTAATGAAGGATACAACCTCAGTACCACAGATAACAGAAGCTGCTTGAGTAGGTCTTACATAGATTTTACGTAATATTAGTCACTGATTGGAATTTTTTTTTGTTTTATATTGTCAAAAATTAGCAAAGATGTTATTGAGGTAATTATTAGTTTTAAATCTTTTTTATCTTAGCATATTGAGCTTATTAGTTAATACATGTATTGTATTGCTATCTTGACATGCTCATTACTTTTGTAATGAAATGATAATTAATTTTATCATTCAAATATTTATATAAACTATGATAACTTAAAATAAACTGTATTAGTGAATGTAATATAAGACTTAATATGTCTTTACATTAGCAATATACATGTATAAATAATCAGTATATCTAAATCGGCACCCATGCTTATATGTGTTTTATATTCTTATTATTAAAAATGGGATGCTATGTCTTGTAGCATGTAGAATTTACCCCTTCTCCACCACCCATACTTTCATCTCCTCTCTCAAGGGAGTTACACCCAAGTTCGTGGCCAGTTCTCAAGCCTAGCCCCCAACTTAAGATTTGATGCCTGCTAACGGCATATTCATAGCAAGGTAACCCTGCCCACTGCCATCGCCATAGTGTGATTCCCTGGGCATTGCCCTGCACCCCCCCCCACACACACGCACCTCCAACCTTTGTGTTGCCAGTAGTACAGTGCTGATAGGCTTAGAGTAAATATAGGTAGCTAGAAGTAGATAGTAGATGGCTATAGCAGACCTGTTGGTAGTTAGAAGGTTTCTAGTCTTGAATAAAAAAAGTTTTATTAAAATATCTTTATGTAATGTGCTGCACAGAGTTTGTTCCTTTATATTAATGTTGTAATTATATCGTAACATTTGGCTAGCTTATCAGTTACATAGTTTGAAAAAGTAAGGTTACATGTTTTAATTTCTATCATAATACTGAACATCTATTGGGTGGTGCAGTTCTGTAGATACTTACCATTTTCACACACCATTTGTTGACTGCCATTTGGTAGTGTTAACTGGCATCATTAACATTTGTAGACATATTTTAGACAAGCACTTTGCCGGTGTGAATCACATCACTTTAACATGCAATCAGATTATGGTTTCTTCAAATATGCAGGCTTAGTTAGCAATTATGCACATTTCTGTCCTCTTAAATAATAGTCAATCAATACTTTAAATGTTACCTTTGGTAGAAATGATTTAATGAGATTTAATCATGATTGATTTTTTTAATACTTTGGCCTAAAATGAATTTTTAAACAAAGTAACAAAAGAAAACTGTAAAAGTTAATTAGTTTGGTAGATGTCTTTTTTTTGTCAAGAGTCTTAAAAAATAAACATAAATATTAATGACAACTGTATTCTTACAGCAAACACTCCACCTACTATACAAATAATCAGCCTAAATAAAATAGTCAACGGCAGATGGCTAGTACAGGATCGAGTGAAGAATGTACTACAACTACTTGCAACTGATGCTGACAATGACAACATAACATACATCAATGTCTACAACAGTACTTCTGTCATTGTATCTGCTAATGGAACTGTAGAATTTGTAGCCAATTTAAGCAATCCAGTTAAACTAGGGTAATTACTTTTAAATGTAAAAATCAAAAGGTTTATCTTTGCACAGTAACATTGATTTTGATATGTAAAGTATGTATTGATGGAAAATACTTTTATAAAATCATTGAAGACTTCTCCTTGTTTCTTCATACTGAATACTTTTTCTGTCATTCAGTTAAGTTGACTTTTTTAAGAGTGATAAATTCGCTTTGTCATTGTGTCCGTATCAAAGATTGTGTCAGTATCAAAGATTTTGTCAGTATCTTTTCCCCTTTCTTTGCGGCATATGATTCGACGCGGGATGACTAGTTATAAATATTACTGAATATGAAGCTAAGAAAAACTTCAAAATTAACTTTTTTTTCCTTCAACGTAATTAATCAAAAAAACAGTATTTTATATTTAATGTTTTTTTCTCTAATACCACATTCAAGTGAAATTACAAAATCTAGATTTTAACTGATAATAAAACTGTTTTCATATATTTTAAATAGCTTCATGGCAAGGGACTCAAAGGGAGCTTACTCTGCGATTCTGAACATACCAGTAACAATCTGTCCATCTTGTAATGGACATGGGATGTGTACTTCAAATTCTTCTTATTCTCTAACTGAATATCTGAATGGCACTTTCCAGGTTCAGAAATGTGTGTGTTATCCTGCATATTCAGGTTTGTAGATTATTTAACAATACATTTTCAGTAAATTATTTTTGAAATAAGATATTTAAAAAAAAAGAACTACTTTCAATTAAAAGTTTGTTTTTTGTGTAAAAATACAGGTCTGTATTGTGACACAGAATTAGATGCATGCCAGTCTAATCCATGTTCTAAAGGACGAATTTGTACTGACTTAACTGCAGTCCAACAAGGAAATTCAACTGTTGGCTATGTGTGTGGGCCTTGTCCACCTGGTTTTATTGATGTCAACATAACATGCATAGGTATATCCAATGTATTATTAAAAAAATGAATTTAATTTCAACATTCATTTAAAGAATATCTTTAGTCACTAGACACAGTTGCAGAGATATATAATGTAACCAATCTCCCAGTTCTCCTTGCTTTCTCACTGTGCATAACTATACTGCAGCCAACAGAGTTTGTACTGACTAACTAGATAATATATCTTTTCCCACACAAAGGCTTGGATATGTATGCTTCAGATAAGATTTACAGCTCCTTTCCCAGGCACTTTGGCTTTTTTTTTTTTATCCCATGAGTATTGCTATACGTATTAGAGTGATGTTATGTGCATTTTTAAGGTAAAGTATTCGAAATCAAATTTATCCTTTCCATTAAATTATTGTTAGTCTGATTAACAAACTTATTTGAATTACAAAAGCATACATGTTGTTTTCTTATGCATGTAATTTACAATTGATTCAAAATAGCAAAAATTAAAATATCAAGGACTAAATTTATTTACAAACTGCTACAATGCATAGATGTACACAAATAAAGTTCATATGCAATATATAGTCTGTCTATCTCTATTTGTATCAAAATATGAGCTTGTTTATTTATTAGCTATAATATTTCTCTTACTTCCTTCAGATATCAATGAATGCAGTAATCTGAGTTTGTGTCATCAAATTTGTGTCAACACTGAAGGTTCCTACAGATGTCAATGTTATGAAGGATACAACATCAGTATAAGAGATAACAGAACATGCACAAGTGGGTCATAGTTAATTTCTCTTGTTTAACAGATACTATAAAATAGAGCTTTTCATTCTAAATTGTATGTATCTTTTGTCAATTTAAGGTATTTCAATCTAAATTTACTGGGGGTTTTTTTTTTTTGGATTTTTTTATGCAGATTTTACCTGCAGCAATTGTAACTGGAATAAGACACTCACCTGCAACCCCTCTGTAGAATCCTGCATATGTCAGTCTGGTTGGACAGGACAGTACTGTAATGTCATCTTAAACCCATGTAACAGAAACTCATGTCAGAATGGTTTACTCTGTGTGGAAACAGTACATGGCCATGATTGCCTATGCTACAACAGTGCTCAACCTAGTGCCTCTGGCACCTGTGAAGGTATCAGTCATTGTTATACAATCAATAGTAATCTGTTTAAAGCCATTTACCTTTTTTTAAAATTAAAATGAAGTCGTGTTTTCCAACATCTAAATATAGATTGTAACAGAACAATCACAAGCTCTGGTGGAGTGATAATGTCTACCAACTATCCACTGAACTATCCTAACGATGCTCACTGTACTTGGACCATTCTAAGCAATCAGACAGGTGCCATAGTTACACTCAAGTAAGTACATGTACACACATGATTTATATCATTACTTTAATGTGTTTTTGTGTGTGATGACTATTTGTGCATGTATATTACTTAATATTTTAAACCATATACATGTACAGTGATACTTCAACAAAAAAATTAACAGCTTTTATTTCAAACTGAAATTTGGAAGGGATTTAGTATGAGAAAATGCTTACGCTTTAGAATTTTAACTTCCAGTGAATGGTCTCTGTGGGAATTTTTTTCCCCAAGAATCTTGTCATCTACATGCATAATTTTTCTCCCTCCCATTCATTGACATATCAAGTGTGATTTAAAGAATAAATTCTGCTACTAGTTTTCATTTTTTTTCTGTATTTATTTAAATATACTTGTGTAACACATCTTTGTGTATTTACTATATTAATTAAAAAAAATATTTTTAAAGATGTAGTTAAGGGGTGATACAGATATATTTATTGATGTCCCTTCAAAAAAATTCTGAGAGTCCAGTGCCCATGGAGACACTATGAGAGACAAACTTGTTAGACAGATAGATTCCCTAACTATTTTCAGGTATCCATTTATGTTGAGTGCAATTGGGAACTTCCAACAAAACCTCATAAAGTCTAGTCTTACAATGAGGGCTATGCCCTGAGGAATTCCGATTAACAGTCACCAGCTGCTCACATGATTATCCATCCTTTCTCATTTATAAATTAATCAATCCATCTTGTATGAATATTTAAGAAAAAAACACTGATGAAAATCTTAAATTTTTTAAAGAATTTGTGAGTAAAATGTAGGGACGGGCTAAGTTTGTATTTAAAGGGTATCACAGTATTGAAAATCAGTAGCGCAACCAGTGGAGGCAGGCCCTCCCCCAGGCCAAATCATCAATACATAATTTAATGTTATAAAGTTACAAACAAGACTGTCAAACTGTCTTTTCTCATAATGTGAGCCCCCCCCCCCAGCATTTTTTGCTGGTTGCGCCACTGTTGAAAATATTACATTCATTTTTTTTAAATTTCCTTTTTTTACATGTCTCTTTAATCAAATTTGAATTATATCATTTTGATCATTTATATTAAAATTTCATAGAACAATTATTTGTAACATTTTTAAAACAAACTTACAAGCACAAATATTTTAATTAAAAAAATAAATAATATGAATGTATTAATTTCTCTTTAAATAAATAGTATAACAGAGTATGAAGTAGAAGGTTGTCCATACGACTATTTAACCATCTATGATGGAAACAGCTCCAGAGCAAGCCTCATTGGTCAGTTCTGTAATTCAGCCCCTGGATTAATAACGTCATCAGGTGGTGCCCTACATCTTGTTTTTGTCTCTGACGATTCAATATCTGGAAAAGGTTTTATAGGAACATACACAGTTCAGAGTGAGTGAATTAGGAAGACTTTGTTAAACAATTACATGTATGAACATTATTTTTTTTTTATATTAGTGTACACTAAAAAGAATTGTAAGCATTGGATTTATATTTTACTAAGTACAACAGACTGGATTAAATTACAGATAACTAGGCAGCTGGTGGAGAAGTGAACCGCCAGTGTAACTAATTTTTCAGTATTGCGATAAAAAATTTGGTTTCATTCCCTTCTTGCATGCAACATCTGTTTTTAAAAGTTGGCTTGAATTCTGAATTACCAAAATTACAACAGACATTGAAAAAAAAATGAATTCTACTATTTTTTAATTAAAAATAAAATGTCTAATTAAAGTGAAATGTAATTAAAGTTATATATATAAAATAGTAAGTGAAAAACTGACACCTTTAGATATGACTGATTGTCCAAAATGTAGATGTTTTGGATAGTTTATAAGCAATACAAACTGATCACATATTGTGAATTACACTGGAACATACAGGGAAAGAGATATAGGCATTTGATATTTAGGCCTGAATCAAAAGTTTAACTAGAATTACTTAGTCTGTGATACAAAAGGAACAGACTATTTAATTAAGCTAGCATTGGATAGAAACAATTTAAAGGCATATGTCCCTGGCTCTTTACAGTGTCCAGACCAAAAATGATGATCTATTATAGATTTAAATATTCTGAAGAAAATAACAACAAATCTAAATTATAAAGAATACATCATTTGTTTAACTTTGTATTATGTAGTTCTTTAAGAGTAGTAAAATATTAACAATGAATGTTAAATACTTTATTTCTTGACAGCCAAATGCAAATTAAAGAACTGCTCTCATTCATGTGAAGTCATTTCAACCAATCCAAGAATTGAGCAATGTGTTTGTCCTGAATGGTCAAGACTGGACCCAAATAATAGCAGCAGATGTGTTGAGATTAATGGTAATAAAAACACTTAATGCATTTGAATACAAGATTTTGGTTTACAATTTAACATTTCTCTGATGCTTTAGACTAATATTACAAGTAATACTTGTGTTATTCAACACTATGATAGGTAAGTATATGACAAAGGCACACATTTTTTTTCAATGGTTTACATCAGTCAGATGTATTAATAAATTAACATAAAATGGCATCCGATATAGTTTAAATCTTTTCTACAAAGGGAGATGTACTTGATCTGGAAATAAAATTAGGTGCTCAACACCAGACAAAACCCTCTCTGTGCATACAACTTTTTTATTAATTTTTACTACCAAAATTCAATATTTACTATTAAAATAGAATACCATTTTCAGCTTTACAATATCTTAATTATATTGACATAATTTGTATATGAAACTTTTTTTTTTTTTTTTAAATGAAGCATATTGAAGTAAATTGATACATTAAATGGAATCTTTTACCCCCACCCTCCTCCCTCTTATTCAAAACGTGGTTGGCAGTTAGCCATCAATAGTATTGATATTAAATTAAATTCATTGAATGGTAAATGAATCACTTGGAAAGTTGCTTTATTAGTGAACTAATTTTAGCAATTAATTTTCTTGATATTCAAAGAAAATTATATTCTTTTAAATTCCTAATAGGCCTACATTTATACTTTATTGTAGATAGAATACAAATTATGTAAGAGTTGAAAGCTTTTATTGAACTCTTAAAAATTTCCCAGCAAACAATATTAGTTTCAAGTCTTTTGAATTAATAAATACCAGGGTGTATGTGTCAGGTGGATTTCTTTAATATTTGTATATTTTTTGTCCTTGAATATATTGTGATAAGTTATTCTGCTGCTAACTCAAAACATAACAGCATGCTTAATAATAAATACAAGTTCAAAAGGCACATTTGCCAGTGAGATTACAACTCAGCAATTTTCATTACTAATGGGACCTATTTATTACTTTGTCAATTTTTTAATTGGCAAACTTTCATTTGGTTTTAAGAGAAAATACATTTGGCAGATAGGGGAAAAAGCTCAACTGATATGTTGAATGCCAATAAAATAAAAATGCAAGGGCATACCAAAGCAGGCCACCACTGCCTTTTAACTAGTGGAAAAATACACAAAAAACTATGGGTTCTAACATTAAACAAAAGCAATTTTCCACAAGGCTGTGCACTGGGCTATAACAACTTATCAAAAACCTTTTACTGAGTTAATTGGCAACTGACCCTCACACAATCATAAACATGATTACTAGCCGGTGATTCGAAATGTATTATAAACCTCTACAGATCAGAAACCCTACCCCATCTTAATCGATCAGCCCTAAGAAAACAAGTCTACAGTAACAGCACGACAAGAGATTAGGTGGGAAAATGCAGATACATGTATACTAAAAACATTAGAATATACCATCTTTCTCCCTCTGTGTTAACTGCGGGCTGAGACTTGGTCTCTTAGAGCATGTGAGATAACATCTGGAGACTGCCATAAAGGCCAATGGCAAGCAAACTACCCAACTGGTCCACCCTGTGGTCCCCCACCCAGGGCACTCAAAAAGCACACATGATCCACAGTTCCCTCAACTTCTCTGCAGTGCAGTGTTGGCGAATGGAATCGACATTGGGCCTCAACCTCCCAAAGTTTGCACTTAAAGGACAATGCCCAGTATGAAACTGGGCGATTAGTGCCTGCTCAATCCTCCTGAGCCCCCACCAGGGGTCAGTTTTGGATGGCTGCTCCATCCAACTACAGACATTTTAGCCATTACCGCCATAGTCCCAACTTGAGAACCACCAGGTCTGCTCAAAGAGTCTGATCTTTTCAAATGTTACCTCAAGGAAACTCTTTCTGGATCCATGCACGGCGCTTGGGCTTGTATCGACCAGAGTATACTATCAGAATATGACATTTCTTACATATAAATATAACATAGACTTTAAAGATAGGCTTTGTGGTCAGGAAAAAATAATTTTTTTGAGCCTTCCACAGAATTTTACTGATGTTATTGTGTGTAAATAGAAAAATGAATATGCTACAATGACATTGTTTTAATAATGTCAATTAAAATGAATAAACAAATAAAATATCAGTTTTTTGTCAAAAAAATGGAGAATTTTTATAATCTGTAATTTATTTGCTAACAAAACCACTGGTATGGCATTCATTTTTCCATGCAATAATTTATTTTATATCATCATGAATGGTGAAATGCAAGCAACAAATTTTAAACAAATTAGGAATCAATTTTCCTTTTAGAATTACCAATTTACTGATGTGTTTTATCGAAAATACAAAAGCTTTATATATAAGATATGTTGGCCAAATATAAAATTATTGTAAAGCGAAAATGTTATCTTTTTTAATAAAAAACTGAATTTTTATGTTGAAAATTCATAAACGTTTAATTGTAAAATAGTGTAATTGATAGTTTGTTTTTTTTTGCACAAAATAAAAATTATGTCTAGTTTAGAGTATTATTTACATTGTTTATATCATTAATATTTACATTAAATTATCTTGTTTTTCCTCTGTATTTTCAAAAGCTTGTAACATCACCATTACTTCTTCATCTGGCTACATTGTAAGCCCTGGATACCCCAACTTGTACCCATTAAACACAACTTGCTATTGGATAATCTCTACTTCATCAACCAAGCAAATCCTTTTAAGGTAAGATAATACATGTATTAAACTTGGGTAAAGGCTGGCTATGGGAATGATCACAAAACTGTTCACCTTATTAATTGGAAGAGTTTAGATTATGTTTTTCTCTGATCCTGCATGACCTCTTCACCTTCTCTACACTACAACATGAGTTTCACACATGAGTGTGAAAATTAAAAGAGGTTGTGAATAGACTAGCCAGGTATTCTCTTCCATTTATCTCGGCAAATTGCATTATTAAATCTTATTTTTTGAAGATGAAGAAAATAGGAAAAATAGACCATGGAGTGACCCACATGTACGGCTCGTAGAGCAGCATGCGGCTCTTTGATTTTTTTTTTGTGGCTCCAAAGTATTCTATTTTTTATATTGAATTACTTGTGAACACTAAATCCTGATAAAATGACATTTGTTTGTTCTTCTTTGTAATTTATTTTTATAAAAAGCTGGAATTTGTCATTTTTAATAAATTGAATATCAAAAATGTATCTTTGATGGCAATGTCAATTCAGTTTTAATTATTCACACCACGAGAACTTTAACCTTGACCTGAAAATCTGTTGGTCTACACGGGACATCGATCCAGGGACCCTTAGGTCAACAGTCAAGCTCTTTACCGCATGACCATCTGACCCCAGGCATTGACTATGGTAGAACATCTTAATTTCTCCAATATGAATAAATAAGATGTATTATTTATTTATTCTTTAGTTTCTCTGATTTAAAAATTGAAGAGAGCACCAACTGTGCCTATGACTACATCAAGGTACTAGATGGCAACAGTCTTCAGTCTCAGAGTCTGGGTCAATTCTGCGGTAATAATTTACCTGTCTCCCTAAGATCTCATGGACCTTACATGTACATTCTGTTTAAATCAGATGACTCCATCGCTGGGAGAGGATTTAACGTCCAGTTTAGCACTGTTGAAGGTATATAATTACATTTACTAAAAAATTAAAACAAATGAACTAATAGTGACAAATTATTTAAAGAATATAAATTACTTTTCTTCCTCTCACCAGCTTCCTCAACTGTACTACAACTAAGTGGCTGAAGTAAAATATCAATAGAACATTGAATGTGGATTTCAAACTTAAGTTTTTGTTTTCTTTTGCTTTCTATATTTTAATTTTTGCTTCAGTTTGATATATTCTTCTAATATTTTTGTGTAATTAAATTGAATTACATGTGTCAATAAAATGAAATCAAATTATTTATAATTGTATATATTATTATTTTGTGTTACATTTTTATGTTTGACTTTTGCAAGCACATCTTTTTAGGTGCTTCAATTGAAAATATATTTTAATATTTCATAAAAAAATTGAGATTGAGAATTGAAACTTTGTACATGTAGTAATTTCACCAAATGAATTTTTAAAAAGTAAAATTGTATAAAGCACCTTAAGGCTGTTAAATTAACTACTCTGGCATTAGTAGATATGGTTACATAAAAAATCTAAAATACTTTTTGACTGTTTAAAACTTTGAAAATTCATATATTACTTTCTCTGTTTTGCTAGTAAATGTATTTATTTTTTAAAATCTGTATTTTTTTCCATAAATTACATTGATTTTAAATAGATTAATCAATGAAAATAATAAAAAATCAAAACTGATAATCACTTGTTTGTATTTGTCTGGTGTTCAGCAATAACATTAGTTTGCACCTACACACAGTGGCGTAACTAGGGTGGGGGGAGGGGGTCCAAAATCGAATGTCCCCCGGGTCTCCGCTTGAGAGGGCCCCCAAATGACTTTCCAACATTTTAATTTTAACACTAAATATTAAATACTAGCTGTACCCGCCAAGCGCTGCCGTGACTAAGCCTACTGTGACGACCACATTCGGTAATGTTTTTTATAACACACTTTGGAATGGCCGGAATTGCGCCATAGGTACTCTGTGTCGGTCAAGTTTAGAGAGAGTTTGTATTTTTAGGGGACACATACCTGTTAAAAGTTAGATGACCTAGTTAGGCTGAAATTCAAAGCAAGGCAGCCAAGGCTAAGCGTCCTTGTATTTTCGAGAGACAAATGTTGTAATAAGCTAATTATCTACTGTCTGGTTTCGTATACATGGCACCAAACTTCTACATGTGCTTGATTACTGTTAAAGAAATTCAGTATCCAAAAGTTTCTAGGTTAAAGCATTGTATTTTCAAGAATATGAATAATTGGGTTAGGGATGAGTTAATTAATTAGGGGGAGAAAGGAGGAGAACAGATAGGTACAGACATGCAGTTCGACAAAAATAGACAGCACACAGGATAAGAGTGGTGATGCTTCAGTGAATATGTATTCTGCAGTGTATAGTTTCATTCTACTTATATTTTGAAATTATATTTTGTGTAATCATCAAATGAAGTATCGAACTTGGCAGTTTAAATAATTTATTTGTGGTGTCTGTGAGTGAGTACACGCTTAGATAAAGTGTCAATCGCTACCAGAGAAGACAGAGAAAGATCATCAGGAGAACTCACAACTCACTAATAATACAAGTAGTCATAACACCTACTTTATTGTAAAATTAAGTATTGAGAAAAATTTCGTAACTAATTCAGTTTATTTATTTACTGCAATTTTGTGTGTAAATTTCAAGGCAATTTGTTAAGAACTTTCAAAGTTATTAACTAGGCGTGAATCCTGTTTACATTTTTATTTATATAGATAAAGCCACCGCCATGTAATCTTACTATTCACGTTGTTATATAAGTGACGTCACTTGGGGTGGGGGTGCGGGCCGAACTCGGCATAGTCAGTTTTATAACCGATCAAAAACATGATCAGTAGCACAGGGTGCCACCGTACGAGCATTAGCACAGGGTGCCATCATGCAGGGCATCCGGAGCTTAGGTAAATGAATTCAAAGCTAGGATCAATCTGGAGTTCTTTGCAAACGCGCTAAAAAAAAAAGGACGGATGTAGTCACGTGGTTTTATGAAATAGGAGAGTAGCTTATAAACTCAGTTTAATTAGAGTAATATACATATTTCTGAAATACAGTCAGTAATACTATTGTTTTTATCGCTTAAATATTTTAAAGTAAATTCTCTAAGGCCAAGACCGTTTAGTGCAGGAAAATTCGTTTTATGTCTTGGGGGAGGAGGTGACACCCTGAATTTACCGCATCGGGAGACACCAAACATTGTGACGCCACTGAGTTAGTGACACTGTTGCATGTATTCCACATAGATTAAGGATTTCAAAATTACGTATATCATTACGCAAATAAAAACTGGTAAAAAGTTTACAAAAACTTTCAAAACATAGTTTCAGTTTTAAAACACGTTATCTCAACGGCATTTTATCTTCCATTTTCGTCCATGCTACAATCCATCTGTAGCAACAGCTGTTAATGTACTTAGCAAAAACCAATTCAAGCTTAAGCTTACTTGGCCACAAAGAAAAATTGGATTCTCACAGTCCTGGGAACTTCCTAGAATATTTGAAATTTCTTGCAGAATTTGATGAAGTTACGTAACATAACTCGAATAATTAAAAATGAGTTAATAAACTTGATGGGCAATACATTTACGGAATCAATTGTTGGGAAAGTCAAGCAAGTTTGTTACTTTTCTCTGATATTTGATACCACTACAGATGTTTCTCACAAAAAATATCTTCGTTACTTGGGTGTCAAGAATTTTGAAATAAAAGAGTCATTCCTTGGTAATTTTGAAATTGTGAAGCCAGATGCACAACATTATGAATAACTTGTTCTGAAAACTCTTTAAGACATTGAACTAGACTTTAATCTAATCTGTGCACTGGTCAAACCTATGATAACACAGCCACAATGAGAGGCCGTCTGTCTGACCCGCAGAAACGTCTCTTAGACATAAATCCAAAGGTAACATTTCTGATCTGTAATAATCAACTTGGCAGCTCTTCATTCTGCTGAGATAGATCCATCAAATGTCACCTTTTTGGAACTGTTCATGAATTGTTCAACTTTTTTTCCAATTCACCCCAGAGATAGGCCAAACTGAAATAAACTGGAGCCAGGAGTCTAAAAAAGGAGAGAAGTACATGGTGGTACTCAAGAGAGGAAGCTATGTCGTCAGTTTCCTAGCATCTTGACAAAGCTGCTAAAGAGATTAAGACCCTTTCATGCTTTCTGCAAAATGATGAGAAACGGACGAAACTGATCACCCAATCCATAGGAAGAGCAAAAGAAGGCATTGAATGCTATGGATTTCCTGTAGGCAAAACAACTAGAAGAAAGAAAAGACTTGATGGGGAGTTGAGTTCTGATGTAGGACTGTAAATAGAACTGCAACTCAAACGTGTTTCTTCTATTGGATTCTATGGATGATGACACACCGATGAAAAACTGTGTTACATTTTCGTGTTTGTATGATGGCACACAGGTAAATCACTTGTTCAATGATGTCATATATGCACGAGCACTTTTCATCGACAAACCAGAACCACAATCACCAATTGATTTATTGAGGAAGCTGGCTTCATATGGTAATGATGTGTGCTCAAACCTTGCAACCTCCATCCAGTGGCGCAACCAGCAAAAAATGCTGGGGGGGGGGGGGGGCTCACATATTGAAAAAAAACAGTTTGACAGTCTTTTTAGTAACTTTATAAAGTAAAATATATATTGATGATTTGGCCTGGAGGGGGGGGGGCTCAAGCCCCCCGGCCCCCCCTCCCCCCCGGTTGCGCCACTGCCTCCATCCGAATACTGTTATCTCAGGCCACTTTCATTGTATCATGTGAGAGATCATTCTCGAAACTCAAGTTAATCAAAAACTATCTCGGGAGCACAATGATGCAAGAAAGACTTAGCAGCATGGCTTTAATGGCAGTGAAGTGAAAAATACTAGACAACATTGATCGAGATGATGTGATAGATGCCTTTACTGCACAGAAAGCACGACGTGAGGCAATATGAATTGAGATTTGTCACTTGTGCATTATCTCGTCACTAAACAATTATGGAATTATTCGTTTTTGTTTATTTTATTGATATACTCAACTAATTTGAATTTAAGTAAAAGTAAAGTTCCCTTAGCCCTAAAGGGCCATTGGGGCATATGAAGTGTAGAATTCATCTGTTTCTATAACCTCGGCATATGACGGGATTGTGTGGTTAGCACAACGCCCAGCCGCCTTTACTTCCCCAACTTAAAGTCAGGTAGCCATTTAAAGCTGGGTGGACTTGCGGGACGACTTTGAAAACACATTTCACCTGTACAAATTCCCATGGGTCTCAACGAGTTTCGAACCCAGGACTCTCAGGTTGACAGTCGATTATCTACACCACTACTCAGCCATCCGTCCCACAAATTGAATTTAGACACATAATTATTAAGTACATAATCTCATGTCATGATATCGTATGTCAAATTACAGGGGCCCTCAAAAAGGCCAAGCCCCCGGGCCCCCCAAATCCATAGGAACGCCTCTGCCTACATATGTGGTATTTTGTCCTTATCACATCATTTTATAAACATGCTTGTATCCCTGTGTCTTTTTTAATGCTATGGCATGTTTTCTTATGATATCGTGTTGTTCGTTGTGGTGTGATCTTATCTTCCAACAGTAACAAATGGAAGTTTCTTCAAAGAACGGCTATCATTTATTTCTATCTTAAAAAAAAATTCTTTATCATTTGATATCGGTACGATAAATAATGAGTTTAAAATTAAATTTCATTAATTTTAATCTTTCTTTTTAAGATTAATTACACACATCGAGGTTAGGTCTATGTAACAATTTTCTTAATTTTCAAAAAAAAAATAATATTTTCTTGCACATAGCTTTAAAGCACTGCCCACTGGTTATATGAAAAGAAGTTAGAATTAAAATTTTTTTTTTACAATTTTAATAAGACTATGACGTCAGGAATGGATTATGAGTAAAATATTCCACTGATACTGGGTCCTTTTTTTAACACTGGATTACTTGAAAAATACAGCTAGGGCAACATCATGTAAATTGTGCTAACAAAAGCACATTTACTTCCCCAACTACTGTGAAACTGTTAAGCTGGAAGGATTTAAAAAAGAAAACAACAAAAGGATAATTGATTCTGGGACATCCAGATCGACTGTCACGAGTTCTGTACCTTCAGTCCATCCCCTCAGTAGCCCCGGTTATGTACGAGGACAAAAGTACAAGCGCACACAACTCTATAACAGTCGTTTGTCCCCCTTGTACGACAGTAGGTATCCATCTCGAAACCATCTATTGGATGAATTAAAAAAAAAATTATTATTAATTATATATTATATTATTACATAGACCAGGAGTACTATGAAAATGAAGGAAAGGTCAAACATGGTCATATTGAGGTGTGTGTCTGAGTGAAGTCCCTGAGAGAATGAGATGAAATATTATAGGGGGCCTACATCCTATAAACCACTAATGGGACGGTTTTATGTCGCCATTCTTTCATTCACACCATAGCCGATAAATGAATAGCCTTCGAGGTACCACAAAAGATATCGCGAGAACTTTAGCCGAGACCTGAAATATCCATTGGTCCTCAACGGAGATCGAATGAGGGACCGTCGAGCTTTTTACCATCCGTCCTCGTCATACGGAGGTAGTGTTCGGCCGTTACTGTCGCTATTTTTTGGCTATTACAAATTTCATTCTATACCACTACACTATATATATATATATATAAATATTA
>JAGDYQ010000035.1:4806407-4874916 GCA_021962125.1 Bulinus truncatus
ACTGCTCTTGTGGTCTGGTTCGCTCGTCTGGATCAATGGACTGCTCTGGGGACTGGTCTGGATCACTGGACTGCTCTGGGGTCTGGTTCACTGGTAGGATCAATGGACTGCTCTGAGGACTGGTCTGGATCACTGGACTGCTCTGGCTGCTGGGTTCTCCATGCTGGCCACCATTGTGAAGGTTTATAAGGTTCTCTTGATGTAATGTTAATGTTGGGGTCTGACTGCAGTTGCAGTCAGACTGATCTTGGAGGCGTTACTGTGGTAGCGTGTCTCTTATTCTTAACACAAACAATTCTTGAATTAATACTCAACTCAATGTTGCTGATTCATTGGTACATTTATTTACGAAGACATTAACATAGCAAACATGTTGAATCATAAAGGCACATCTTCAAAAGATCAAATAATATATATATGAGTTGCCATATGAAAGCGAATAAATTGACTTCTTCTGGAGTTAAATAATAATACGTCTTGTATGTTCAAGAACTAGAAAGCAACTGCCGTTATCACCAAGGCTTGTTTCTACGCAAAATCTTAAATGACGTCAAACTAGAAAAAACTACGTCACATAATTTAAAAATTAAAACTCTCTAGAGTTACTTAAAAAGTGTGATTAACACATATGCACAAACTAAATCAATTAATGGATATTTAAATCAACCTTAACTCCTCGACAAACCGTCTCGTTGCAGAAGAACAAGTACAGGGTTCTATTTAATTTAGCGTTCTAGTGAATTAAAATGTTAAATCACATTATAATGCTTTTTTGTATAAATGTATTTTATTTTGACAGTATTTTTTAAAAGTACAATTAAATTATTAAATAAAAACAAATTAAAATATATATTCAATGAATATTCACACCCTCTCTCTCTCTCCCCTCCCCCAGCGGGCCGGTGTAAAATTATCCAGCGTTTACATGTTCGAGGTGAAAAAAAAGGTTGCGGACAACTAGTTTGTAGGATCTAACAGATTTCACCTCATCCTTACAAGGTCTTCACACAAATATGTCATACTTGAAGATTATTATAAAAATTCATATAATTTTCAACTTATTAAACTTTATTCTTTTCTGCATTAGTGTCAATATTTTTTTTTCCAAAATAAATGGGCTAAAAGTAACTAAATGTCCATTGTCCTATGACACCCCCTAAACATGTCCTGATTTCCCGTGCAGGAACAGATAACCATTTTTCCCCGCACAACCACAAGTCCAATGGCTCATTCACATATATTTAATTTTACTTTTAGATAAAAAACATTTTGAAAAAAAAAAAGTACTTGTACCTGAAGCAAGGGTTCCACCAAATATAAAAATACTGCAAAGTAAAAACATTGCTGATTGTGATGTACGCATGTTTTTTTTTTTATGTATAACGTTTTGGAACTATGCCACTTTTGAGTTAATTCAGTGATGTGCAGCTGGAGTAACTATTTATAGTCTTGGTGTGAGTTGATATGTTGATCATAAATATTTGCTAGTACGTGGACACAGTTTTTATGACCAGTTTTATGGCACATACTTTTTTGTTACTGTACTAAAAGATTTATAACTAACAGCTTAATATGAACTTGGGTAGGCTGAGATTTTTAATACATTACCACAAATGACTGAGAAAATGTAATTTAACTTTGTGCACCCAAATAATGCCATTTAAAATTGCACCTTCATTGTTAAATTCATCATTGTCTCTATTTTAAATGTGTTTACAAACTGTGGAATTTGAGGTGCCATGAGACGCCCGTTCATATTAAATAAAACCATTTTTTTTACTTAAAATATTTGACATATTTTGCAACTCAGTAAATATTAATTTTTTTGACTTTTGACAATAACAACTAAATATAACCATAGATATAACCAACATGAACTGTTGAATTCTATACAGTTATACTAATTAACATGCAACAATAACAAAAAGTTCTCTTCCGTTCTATATTCGTTTTTTTTTATTTATTGAGAATTTTTTGAAAATAAGTTATTTTTGTTTGCAAATTATTAAATTATTAAGTGCATTCCTTACTTAGATAAAGTAAGTTCTAGCGTTTATATATTTTGATTGGATGGTGTTGGAAGCTCACGTCTCAGATGAAAAAAAATAACCAAAGGGAGTGAATTCATTCATCGCAGTTGACAGAATTTATCGCCCATCAATAGCTACAGTTGACAGACACACAAATAGTTGGCCAGGTTAATTCTAGTCAGTCTATATACATTTTTGACATGAAAATAAATAAAAAAGATAATGTTTTGTATGATAATTATGATTGAATATGTTATATTTTAAAATGTGTATGTGTTTGATAATCCATCTGATTTTTTAAATAAAATCTTCTGCTTTTATATTAGGTTCCTCATGAAACTGGCATAACTTCTGTAGTTCTCAATGTACTGATCGTAAAAGTAAAGATTTAAAAAAAAAAATGAATACGTATTTTCAATAATGCCAAACCTATGCATGTAATGAAATAACATTTTTCGGACAAAGAGGAAAACGCTATCACATAGCGCAACTTGACCACATTTAAAGACCCGTTGGGAAAAGTAAATCGCTATAAATCAATTTGCCTGTTAGTGGCCGTGGTAACTGAGAGGTCCCAGCTGCTGAAGATTAAAAAAGACCTATTCGCCATTTTTATGGAAAGGCAAACTAGTCACAGGGGGCTGCCTGGGCCCAGTTGCTAACGGCCGCATACACAAATTTAATATAAGATTTTATTTTATTATTATTCAAATAGATTTTTTTATAGCTCTGAAGAGATTACTATGGGCGTTTCACATTCTGGTGGGCCACACTACGACAGTATTTCTTAAAATAGGGTCACCTGAGCACTCGACATCGGCCCCAGGCTAAAATTTCCTTAGCTGTCGAGGGTGGGTTTGCTTCACAGGGGGCACCATTTTCTTATCTGGTGGTACTAATTTATTGACGGGTGTTATATAAATAGCATAAAAAAGAATGCATTTTTTTGCACATTATTTTATTAATACATTTAATAATAATTCTTTTTAATTTCGTTTTAAAAATCAATAAGCTCATTTCGTTATAAAAACAAAAAAAAAATCAATAAGCTCATTTCGTTTTTCTTAGTTTCATCTCAGTCATGGTTACAGAGGCGGAATATCTAGTTAATTTCTTGGCATTTCTTTTGAATAAAGTTTTACTAATAGACAACAGATGAACTCATTTCTTTTTTCTTAGTTTCATCTCAGTCATGGTTGCAGAGGCGTAAAATCCAGTGGCGGTCATCCAGTTCAAACCTTTGGCGTATACCGTACTCATCCAAAGCCCATTGAGATTAGAGTTATGACAATCTTTGTACCACCATGCACCTTAAGCCTGCACAGCACAGTTTCCAGCAACACTATCCTGATCTCTGTCAAAGGTTGAAAATTTCATTCCATTTTGATAAGAAAGGCTGTCTCCTGCATTTCCAGAATATCCATTCACTAGTAACCTATAGCCGTCACACTCGTTAGAAATGTTAAATGTGGAGTATTTGGCATAATATTTCGTTTGGTTAAACTCAAAATCAACTCTCAGCTGGTAGGTTCCATTGGGTGTAATACGGTGAATGTTTTCATTGCCGAGGTAAAAATCACCCCTCACGTCTCCAAATCCTCTTTTGTATTCCTCCCAACCTATATAGAAACTGACATTACCGTAGATCCGCCTCTGGAAGATGGTCCACCCAGCTCCGTCAGTCTCAGTGTCACACATGACTTCAAGTCCACTGGATAGAGTGACCACAACCCTTGGCTGATTACTGTCCACACTTTCACAAGAGTCAGGTCTCACATTCTCTGGTGAAGGTTGACTGTCGTCCACAATACATTTTAGTCTCACAACACCATTGGTACCTGTAATAAATTGTCCTGTTGAATACACAGAGGCGATTGTGATGATATATTTGTTACATTATAGAAGCGTGGGCATATAACAAGGAAACGAATTACATACTGAGGATGATGATGTAAAAGAGATGATATGATTAAGTTTCAGCGAGGAGCTAAAAAGCTGATGAAGTATAGTCAACATGTTTTCTAGCTAACACAAGTATAAACCATTTTAACATTTACCAACGGCATGCCGTGTATTATTTACTCCACTCTAGGAATGAACTAAATAAATATATCTGTTTAGTAATTCATTATGTTGTTTTTTTTTATTTCGCTTTTCTTTTTATTAAAATATATTCTTTTTCATATGTATCATCTTTTTTGACGAGTAAAATTAAAACTTATAATAGAAATGTCTACTAAAATGTGTTCAATTTATTATAAAGGCTAAACATATTATTTCTGCGATTAAATCTATCATGTTAAAATTATTGTTAACTACATTTTTAGGCATTTAATGCGTTTTCTTCATAATTTATCTTGCTTTTAATAAAAAAACTATTGATGCTTACCTGAAGTGTAAAGTTCAGCACTGGCATATAAAATAGCTAGAAGCAGTAAAATAGTTTGCACTGATTTCATGTTTCAGTATATTATTCTGTCCACTCCTTAAGTGTCATTAAGAAGAAAAATTAAAATAACTTACTTATATAGGCTATGTTTTTTTTTTATTTATTCAAGTGGAAACATGAAAACATTGACATTTTTCCTTTGATAAACAATCAGTTGATCAACAGCTAAGCGTGAAGTCATTAAATAAAGTTGACATATGTTGTTATCCATCTACCTTTATGATATGTGCGCATATGGACAGGTATAAGTTTTTTTTTTTGGTAACACATTTTAAGCACACAAATAAAAAACAAAAACAAACTCGCACATGAATGATTTACTTGGTACCTTTAAATAAGTATTCCCAAATCCAATGTGTTTATTTTTATTACAAAATGTTTTTATTTTAGTGGACATTCAGGTATATTATTGTATAAATTATAATTCTTTTAAAGCAATTATTTATTGGGCGGGGGGGGGGATTAATCAAACTTTTCACTATTATTTTTACGTGCTAAAAGTAATACAGAGGCTGCTATTTAAGAAAATTCCGAGGCTTATAAGTAGAATTAACAAAAAGCTCTGTAATCTTCATGCTCTCATCATCACTTCAATGTTCAGGGTTTTTTTTTTTTTACCCAGGACTTTTTTGTATTTTTTTCGTTTCTAATATTTAGGTACATTTTTACCAAGATAAAGTACATTCAATATTTTTATTGGATTTAAAAAAAAAAACATCAACCTAAGGGGATAAATTCCTTCTTTACAGTGTACAGGATTTATCGCCCTTCTATTACTACAATTGTCAAGCAAAGAGACAGATGACCAAGCTAATCCTAGTTAGTCTATGCATTTTTGACATAAAAAATAAAAAAAAGGGTTATTGAGTACGGAAAATGTATTGTGTGTGTATTTTTATTAAATATATTATATTTTAAAATGTGTATGTTTGTGGAACTGATAATTAATTAACAGGGATGTTTTTATAAAAATTCAAATTTTATGTTTAGTTCGTCATAAAACTCTCATGTTTTTCATTCTACATACCTGGCCCAGGAGGTACCTTAATCAATATGTTCATTACCTCCTGTGCCATGCTATCATGGTCTGGGAGACGTACCATTGTCTATGGGAGAAAGACTATTGGGGTTCTCCTAGTCAGGAAAAAAAAGCAATTTTTGTGACAGTGGTGCTACTGTGGTCAGCGAGGACTATCCGAGACATTCACAGCTGGCGGTGGTGACGGATGTGGTCCACTCTGTCCCTCTTAAGCACACCCTCGCAGCCTGCCATTATAGGCGGAAGGTTCAGGCACATTACACCTTCCCCTCTGTCCTGGTACCGGAAAAAACCCTTGCCTTGCCATTCTGGTTGATCAGCAGTACACACACCCTGCTGGTCTGGCCAGTTTGGGCAGGTCTTAAAACCCTTTTTTCTGCCATCCCGGCAGATATTAGCGGGCACACTCACCCCGCCGATCTGTAGAGATGGCAGACGTGCATCGGCGCCGCCAAAAATGCTGGTGAGGTAGGCACCCTATCATGCTGACAATGGTGGCGTAAAAAATAAATTAGTTTTTCATTCTATTTCATTCACTGTCTCTGACTGACCTATATATTGTACAAAATATTTCCTTATTCAATACTGCAGGTTTAATGTCTCCGTTGACGACAATCCAATGAATTATAATGGACGATACATTTAAGGACTTGCTCAAGAAATTGTCTTAGGGTTTAATCGTGACAAGAGAAAAAACACAATTTTCAGTTTAATATTATGACTCTTTCATAATGAATAATGACATCAGCTTTCTATGACATCGTATTACATTTTATTAAGCTGAAGCTTAACAGAAAAAAATATAGTAAATATCTGTTTAGATATGGGATATATTTAAAGTTTTCGATGTCCCTGGTCATAAAAGCAAAGTTGAAAAATAAAAATTAGTGTTTTATGTATTACCAACCTATGCACTGTAAGTACATATAATTTTGTGGTCAAGGACGAAAACACCGTTACATAGTGCATAAAGGAATATATTATAAGGCATCAAAAATGTATAATCTTGTATGAATGAAACTATTATATAGCATGAATGTTTCTATTATCTTGTATGAATGAAACTATCCTCTTGTAATACCCTATATAACGAATTTTAACTTTTTTTTGTTCCTGCGTTCAAAGTGTGTTTTCCTAATCCGTCATGTCTAAAAAAATAGAAAATAGCTATTGTTCCACAACAACTTTTATTCTGTGATAAGGATAATAATATTTTAAACTTCGCGTTTTCTTTAAAATCCTTTATTAGCATTCTATGCTTTATAGTCTTCTAGAATAAACTTGAACTGCTAGAATTGTATGTTTTCAAGAAATTTGTTTTTAATACTGAATAGTCTTCTAGAATATTCTTTCTAGAAACTTTAATAACTTTCTAGGATTGTCCAATTGTAGTCATATTAGTATAAAACACAGGTGATGCGAACCAACATTTCGGTTTATGTTATTGCTGAGTATGAGAATAAAATATCGTAGTTAAAGAGGCTGGTCCATCCCCCTCCGTCAGTTCCAGTGTCACACATGACTTCATGTCCACTCGACAAAGTGATCACAACTCTTGACTGGTTACTGACCACACTTTGACATGATCCAGAGGTAACATGACCTTTAGTAGGTTCAGGACTGTCATCTACAATACATTTCAGCCTTATAACACCACGTGTGCTGGTAAATTGATCTAGGAACAAATAACGATTTTTATTTCACTAATTAGCGTATATACATATTGGGCGGTCCACCTATTGCGTTAGTTACCTAGCCATCTCTAAGGGGCGGTACTTTCACCAATTCACCACATAAAAATAACTCGTCCGTGACAAGGGGCATCAAAGCAACCGTTCAGGACACCAAAACATGATGTATTTTGATGAGTTTTTATAAATACGTGTTAGGCGTGTATAAATGGTAGATCTAAGCAGTACGTGACAGATACCTACGTCCCTACAACAGAAAAGAAAATGTTGTACCCGCGTACAACAGATGCCGCCCCTGGGTACAGCTTTGCCAATGTTAAACATTGAGATCATTTGCATTTCTATGGCGAGTGTCATATGGGAACATGAAACTAACGTTTAGTTTTGTTATTGTTAGCTGACAAAAAATAATCTCCAAGCCCGGGCCCTATCAGAAATCTCTTAGGGCTGTTAACCAATCACGACACTGCTTTTATGGTGCTATTCTTTAATCCACACCACAGCCCCGTAGCGTGAAAATTCTATAGCAGGGGCCAGGCATTCTACAGCAGGGGCCAGGCATTGTACAGCAAGGGCCAGGCATTCTACAGCAGGGGCCAGGCATTCTACAGCAGAGGCCAGGCATTATACAGCAGGGGCCAGGCATTGTACAGCAGGGGCCAGGCATTCTACTGCAGGGGCCAGGCATTCTACAGCAGGGGTCAGGCATTATACAGCAGGCGCCAGCCAATAGCAGGGGGGGGGGCAGGAAATAAATTTTACTAAGTAGAGCAAACAAGCAGAGGGGGCCAGACAAAACGCAGGCTACGGGCCTGACCCACCATATCGGATAGTGTATTGGGAACTTTAGCCATGTCCTACACTTTGTGCACAGAACCAATCGTTGGTATTTCTTCTCTATAATTCGATCGCTTTACCATACGACTATCCGTCACCTTCTCATTACATACCCTAATTATAATACACTGGTGACACCAGGCAAACATCACACATGTGCCCCGTGTTAAGAAATAATTAAAAACAAAACTAGAAAAAATCTGTTGGCACTCTCGAAAAAAATTATCATCCGAGTTTCCCCGCTTTGAGTTGGTAGTAAATAATTTATACTGTAAAAAAAATATGCCGGTTCTATGTCTTTTAAAAAACAATCTTTTCACTATTCCGGTGTTTATCAGTAGTTATTATGAAAGTGATTTACCGATATTGAAAGTGTGTATACCTTACTATAAAAAAACGCAGCCACTATTGTAGATCATTTTATGTAATCCCATTTTAATTGTGATATAAAAAATATGGCATACCTGAGCTTCCAACTTCACCCGAACAATAATCTGTAAGAACTAGTAGGAAAGCTTGCATTAAAGACATGCTTAAATGTTCTTGTATCTACAGCTCCCTCTAAAAACGTTCTCAAAAGACACTAGGTTGAACGTATTTATATAGGCGTAGGGTTGCCTTTGTTACAAGAAATGTAAAGCAAAAAAATTACTGAAATGCTCACAATGAAAATCAAACATCTCATCAACAAAAACACATGAAGTCGTCGAAGAGAAACATATGTTGGTGTCCATGACAACCTGTCTGCCGCCCGGATGTGAAATGTATTTGGCCTCTCTCCAGGCCCGTAGCCAGGTCAAAGTAAGCAGGGAGGCACCAATACCCTTCTCAATGTAGGTACTTTTTCTTTATTTTTTCCTCTTTTTCTTCTTTTTTAAGCGGGGGGGGGGGGGGCACTCCACACCCAGAGGGGGGTGGCACGGCCCCTCAGTGCCCCTCTTGGCTACGGCGCTGCTTCTCTCTCTCTTTTCAATTTTAAGAGCTAGTTCTCTATTTCTTTTTTAAAATTTGAGATTTTTTTGTTGAATAGAAAAAGAATTAAAGTATAAGTCAAATTCTTTAAAATTTCCAGTGACCCCCCCCCCCATATTAGGGTAATTGGGTAGTTTACTTATGAAATAGAATGCCCTTTCTGTCAAGTTTATGGGGATCATGTACAAGTACAACGTCTGAATTCCAAATAGATCAAACGTTTTTTTTTGGTTTCAAGTTGCTAAGTAAGTAAACTTCACTATAGGCAGTCTGCAAACCTAATAAGGCTGTGTCTCTCAATGTGTGATGACCATAAAAACAATATTTCGCAAGTTGTTTATTTTTTTAACTAGGGGTACTGAGTATTACGAAAATTAAAAAAAAAAAAAACGGGGTACACTTGTATAGAACGTTTGGGAAACACTGTAATAACGATTATTTTAACCACACCAATCACTAGGTTGAAAAAAAGTTTTTAATTAAAATGTAAGAAGGGAGGTAGATAGACTAATAACAAAAGTTGGGAAGCTTTTACACCCTGACATGGTTTAATCAGTGAATATAGGCGAGATGCAAATTGGTTTTTTGGCGGGCAAACCTGCAGACGGAAACAACCAGACGACACCGAACAGCTGATAGACAATGAGTTGACAGATAAGGCACATAGGGAATAAGTTATCTGAAACCATTATTTTGTACGAATTTACACAAGTATATTTTGATTAAGTATTTCTACTTCAATACTTCGGGTCGGCAGTATACTCATGGAGAAGAGTTAGTTGGGATTGTTACTATGGACGAAGTCACCGTAGATTTACTCAATCGTTGTTTTATTTGAATAATAATTTGAATGAAGGTATTCGATGCAAATATTACTGCACTTGATTCTTTCCATTTATGTTTATTTTTATCTTTGAAGTTTATGTCGTTAACTTTATTGGAAACGTGAAACTTTGCTCATTCATGGTGTAATCTTTGAGAGAAGATTTTCAACTAAACTGAACGACACCTCAGTTAAACCGTTAGAAAACAACAACAGAAACGAGCAGAGCCTATAGATCATTTTACTAAAAGAAGGACATAAAGTATGATAAAGATGCACATCCATTTCGTTAAACATTTTTTAGCTTGAAGATAGTATCTGATTAAAAATAATCACAGTAGGTCCGACACAATAGTGAATGGGGCTGCAAAATGAACACATTTAAAGACTCGCTGGGAAAAGTAAATTGCTATAAATAGATCTGCCTGTTAGTGGGGTGGGACCTGAGGACCCCCAACTGGTAAAGATTATAAAAGGTCTTAAGATCAATCCATATCCGCCGACTCCTCCCCTAGCACCTTCCCCAACCCCACTAGCAAATGAGACGTTCTTATGGAAAGTCAAATTAGTCACAGGGGGGCTGCCTCAGCCACAATGCTAACGGCCGCCTAACCAAATTTTATATAAGATTTCATTTTATTATTTTTTCTTCAATACTTCATTATTAACCAACTTATTATTCAATGGGTTTATACTTGCTATGGGCAAATTTTCCATTCTCTTGGGCCCACAACAGGCACGCCGAGAGGGGGGTCAGGGGGGGTCATTGCCAGGGGGCCGTATCTGTAAGGGGGCCCGGCCGCCCCCACCATGTCAATTTTTTCACGATTTATTGTTTATTAAGGGGCCCGCAATGATGTCCTGCCCTGGGGCCCTCGTTGGCTCTCGGCGCCACTGGCCCGCAATGCCAAAAGCGCCAGTGTCTCTGAAAAAAGGGCCGCCTGAGCACTTGACATCGACCCCGGCTACAATGTCCTCAGCTGTCATGGGTGGGTTTGCTTGAAGGGTACAATTTTTCAAAGACTGTTAGGGGGCCCGATTCCGACTGTTGTGCAGTGTCCATAGGCTGACAAAGCCTTTAATTTCAAATTTAAGGTGGGTTGTGAACCAGATTGTACCCAAAGGATTTGATGAAAATAGCTGGCTTTCACGCACAATAGATGTGGTGCGTTATTATTAAAATGACTAGCTGTACCCTGCAAAACCTTTACATAGAGTTATATCCCCTTAGGCTTTATCGGTAGGCTAGGTTATTTTGGATTCGGGCAGATCCGATTTTTTCATGTTTGTATTTTAAACTGGAATACTGTTGTATGAATTCTTTACTTTCAATTTAACGCAGAATCCATTGTTAGATTTTGTTTTTTTATTTTGTATTTTTAATTTGCACTCTCTCGGTCATAGTTAAAATGAAAGTAGTGCACTACTAAAACTGTCTTATTTATTTGTTTTATAACGTCTGTGAGTTACACACCACAATGTTCTCAGCATAGACCTTAGGCCTACAGATACAAAAAAAAAACAACAAACAAAATAACAACAACACTACTGTGGAGAAATAGTATAGCCTAAGCTTGATGACGCAATTCGGTAGGCTCCGCCCACCGCAGGAGCTATGGCGTCATTCCGCCATCTTGTGTTGTAGTTTATTGTAGATTTTAGTGAATACGTCATTTGGTAGAAAGGATTCAACCGACAGTTGGGAGCACATGCTTTGTTTTATGATCAGTCTAGCTCTGTGCATCATAGGATGCGGATGTCTGTATTATTAGAGTCTAGCTTTGGGCATCGATATAGATGGATGCATGTTTACAGTTTGCTTTTGTACTCCTCCTGAATTTACCTTTATGTCAGTTCATGTTCAAGAATTAAATGATTGTTTGATGTTACATCACTGGAGTTAACTTCGTGATTTGCGTTGTCTGAATTATTACACCTTCTACAAGTATCTTCATTATAAGGACCCGTAAGAACTACATATATCTAATATTAAATTTCGTACGTATACAATGATTATATTTTTGTTTGCACTATTTTAGTAAGAATAAAAGAGTGCACTTCTAACGTCTGAGAGTTACACATCTCAAGATTAAACATACAGATGCAAAAAACAAAACACAAAACAAAAAACAACAGTGCATTTATTTAATATTAATTTTTAAACATTAATAAACTTTGTGTGTACTCCATGACATTATTTAATGGTGATATTGTGGAAGGATTAGATACAAAGAAGCTAAATTTAACATATCTTAAACAAATTCGTTGAATTTAAAACACATTGTCATAGAGCATAAAAAAAGCAAATGACAGCCAGGCTTGCGGAGCCGGAGCCGAAGAGCCGGGAGCCGCTACTTTTTGCTGGAGCCGGAGCCGAAAAAATCTGGCTCCCAAATGTTTTTTTTTTTTAAAGCAGAATTTTTTTTTTAGCTTTAAGATTGCAAATTTGTTTGATTGTTTGCCTCCTACAATTTGAAATGTTGTCATGTTTTATGAACGCCACAACAGAAACAGCATTTAAATGATAGCGTGCACGCACATCACCACAAGAAATCTTTTATGGGGAATAGTTTTGTGTTCGTTTTAAATCTTGTTTACCCTCCGAAATTTTATTAATGGCATGTTATTTTGTTATATATAAAGTTAAAACAGTTTTATTTCATAGAATAATTGTATCAATCATTTAAAATAAATTTTTACTATGACGACAAATAGAACGCGTCATTTCGTATTATTATTTGACCGCGAATTTGTAATAGACTAAAAACAAAATGATCGCTTTCTGTATTTAACAATTTTATTATAAACCGAATATCTGAAATAGAGTAGATAACTTTATAAGGCTGTGGCTATGTGGACCCGGGTCCCAATAAAATCCGATTGTCCGCTTAGTGGAACCCCTTGACACTGAGTATCGATTAAATCATACAATACAAACAATTATAAAAAAAAATAAACAAAAAACAATAATAAAGTTTATGTATAGCTAAGCTAAGTGCATATTGTCCGAATAACAATCAGACTTTATTGGTACCCGGGTCCGAATAAAAAAATAAATAAAAATACTGAAGTCTTCAAAATATTTTAAATAATGTATCATTTTACTATTCGCTAATTTGATCATTGAAATAACTTTTTATTACTTATGAAAATGGCGACTAGTGAAACCTCGGTCGAAAATAATGATATGATTCTGGATGCACTGAAATGGTTTGTTTTTAGTAAAACCGACATGCGTATATTTTTCAAGTTCCTGACTATGGGGGTGAACGCGGCAAAATGTGCATAACTTTTTATCAGTGGCATGTTTGCGTGGCGCAATTACAGAAATTTTTGTCTCGCGTAATACTATCTTAATAGGGAGCCAGAGCCGTGCCGGAGCCGGAACCAGAGCCGTCAAATTTGTGGGAGCCGGAGCCAAAAAAAAAATTGGCGGCTCCGCAAGCCTGGTGACAGCCACCATAACTAAAAACCTATAGAGCCTAAAAAAAAAGCAAATGACACCCACCATAACTAAAAACCTATAGAGCCTTCTTTACATGGCGAGTTGGTTTTGTTTGTAGTTAGAAAACAAATACATGGAAACAAAAAGATTATCAAGAAAGTTAAAACATATCTTGTGGTCTAATCTGATTTTATTTTATTGGCGGTTACACAGTAATTGTTATTTTTTTCTGCACATTATTTTATTGGTTAATTTCTTGGTATTTCTGGGTTATTTTTACAACCAGACAATACATTATCTCTCATTTCGTTTTTCTTAGTTTCATTTCAGTCATGGTTGCAGAGCCGAAATAGCCAGTGGTGGTCATCCAGTTCAAACCTCTGCCATATTCCGTATTCCCCCAAAGTCCATTGAGATTAGATTGATGACACTCTTTATACCACCACCCACCTTGAAACTCTACAGCACAATTTTCCGGAAAAATATCCTGATCTATGTCAAATGTTGAAAATTTCATGCCATTTTGATAAGCAATACTGTCTCCAGCATTTCCTAAATATCCACTCACTAATAACTTATAAGCTTCATATTCGTTAGAAATGCTAAATGTGGAGTATTTGGCGAAGTATTTTTTTTTATTATATTCAAAATCAACTCTTAGCTCGTAAGTTCCAATGGATGTAATACGGTAAATGTTTTCATTGCCGAGGTAAAAATCATTCCTGACATCTCCAAATCCTCTTTTGTATTCCTCCCAACCTCTATAGAAACTGACATTACCGTAGATCCGCCTTTGGAAGATGGTCCATCCACCTCCGTCAGTTTCAGTGTCGCACATGACTTCAAGTCCACTGGACAGAGTGACCACTGTCCTTGAACTTTTACTGACCACATCTTTACAGGAATTAAAGTGTACAGGTCCTTGCTTAAGTTCATCATCCAGAAAACATTTGAGGTTTATAACACCATTTGTACTTGCAAATCGACCTACTGAATACATACACAAAGGCCAACAAGAAGATATATTAGTTATAAAATATACAAGTATAAGTAAGTATTCAAAACAGTTTCTCATTGTTGATATTAACCTTAAATATTAGTCAAACATATTACATTACAATCATCTACAGAAGTCGCCCTAATTTGCTGATAATTCTTGAATGTGTCAATAAATATCAATACGCTAAATGTTTATTTCTTGAGTGTAAACATGTTCAGTTTATGCCCTTATAACACTATGTAACATATTTTAAATTTTATTTTGTTCCTGGGTTCAAAGTGTTATGTCTAAAACAAGTAGAAAAATAGCTATTGTTCCACAAAAATGTTGTTTCTGTGAGCAGGATAATGGTAGCCATCCTACTAATAAAGTAGCTATCTTGTCGTCAAGCGGCGTGTGGGGAAGCCGTCGCTATAAATAATCTGTTACGTCATTTACCGATGGTATAATTTTTTGCAGAACGGGAACGCCGTCGCTATAAATAAAAATCCTCTGTGACGTCATTTCCCGATGGTACATATTTAAATTGTCCTACTAATAAAGCCGAATTGAACTTGCGCGCAGGTGCTGTATCGTGCCTTTGTGCTGCAAAATGCCATAATAAAGCAGTTATTTTTTAATTTTGAGTACATTTTTATAAAAAAAAAAAACTTTTTTTTAATGCTTTGTTTTGATTTTAACATTGATAGAATTTTGGGTAAAACGTAACGAGTGATATTAAATAGCACTCATATCTTTACCTAATGGTGTTTAGTTTTGTTTGCTTTGGTTGGTTTGGTTTTGTTGGTTGGTTGGTTTGGTTGATTGATCGGTTGGTTTGGCTTGGTTGGTTTGGTTGGTTAGCGTTGACGGGAAAAACGTAATTTGTGACGGGTTTGAATTGGTTGGTTAAATTGGTTAGATTGGTTGGCTAGGTTGGTTTGTTTGGTTGATTGGTTAGCTGGTTTGGTTGGTTGGTTGTTTGTTTTGAATGGTTTGATTGGTTGGTTCGGTAGGTTTGTTTGGTTGGTTATTTGTTTTGGTTTGGTTGGTTAGTGTTTACGGGTAAAACGTAATTTGTGACGTATAAAATATATGTCATTTCTGCACATTAGGAAGGTGGCATAAATCAGCACCTAATTAACCTAATTAATCGTATATAAAAAATTCAGTAGTCAAATTGATTAGGAAGGGGTTTCACATTACACCTAGATTTCCTTGGCAACGCCGGGCTAAATATCTAGTACAAGTATGAAAGCACAGGTGTCTCGAACCAACATTTCGGCTTATGTTATTGCTGTGTACAAAAATAACAAAATGTAGTTAAAGAGCAATTGTTGACTTCGATGGAATCAAAAAAATTATTTGCACCCAGCAGATGAATTCGTCTACCTGTGAGGACAATTCATAAAGGAAAGAGCCAGAAAGTATTCCGTGAAAGCATGTCGTAAGATATACGAGACCTGCAAGGCATACTTTAGGGAGGAATAATGTCATAGGCACCTCATTTTACATGCGTATATTAAAAGAAAACCTCTTAAAGGTAAGATAATTATTTGATGCTCACTTATATCACATATGTTTTCTATTGTAGAGTTTCAATGATTTAGATCTTAAATAGTTTAAGGAAGCTGTTGATTAAATTTTCACATATATTAATGTATTATAGTTATAGCCTAATATCATATACTGTATAACGTAATGTGTAAAATGTCCTGCTTTTAAATTTTTATAATTAATTATAGCTAATATATTGCAGGTGGGTACAGGTAAAAAAAAGAGCCATGAAGTTTGCTATCGCGCTAACAAGCAACTGCTACGTCTGCATGGTGAATCCTACCAAAAATCGCACCTAATATCATTTATCCATTGCCTTAATATCACATTGGAAATACATATTGCGATTTCACAGATGCGATTAAGTAGAGAAGGTCACACTTCCCCAACCTGAATGTTAACGATCTGATTAGCAACCTTTGTCTTACCAAGTCCAATACTGAGCATCTGACATCCAGGCTCAAGCGGTGGAAATTGTTCGATGAGTGCATGCATGTCACTAATCAGAGTAAGGGTCATCAAACATTTTTCAACTTATTCAGTCTGCAAGATGGGCTGTGCTTGTACAACCAAGTGAGAGGTCTATTCGAGGCTATAGGTACCACATATATCCGGAGCCTCAAAGCTGTGCTTCTTCACAACGGAAACAACTACCCGTCTCTCCTCCAGGCTCACTCTGTGCATCTCAAAGAGGACTACACCAGGGTGAAGATGTTGCTGAGTACCTTGTTGTATGACGACTATGGATAGGAGGTTATAGGAGACTTCAAATTGTATCATTCCCGATGGGCCTTCGAGATGGTTTCTCGAAATGTCAATATATATTGGATTTTTAGCGTTGTTAACAATGACAGTAAAAATAAAACATGATGGAGGACTACTTTTGGGCGTTTCTTCGAGAAAGCAATTTTTTTTAAAAATAAAGAATAAATTAAAAATGATCTGATCATGAAAAAAAAAAAAATTAAAACGCGCTATCTGTTTTCCAACTCGTAGCAAATAATCAGCCTTACGAAACGTTAAAACGTAACTTTTTTTCGTTTGTATAGCTAATGTGAACTAATAGGTCGTATTCATAGTTTGATAAGGAAGTGGCATTTATAGTTTGATAAAGAGGTGGTATTAATAGTTTGATAATGAAGTGGTATTCATAGTTCGATAATAAAGTGGTATTCAAAGTTTGATAATGAAGTGGTATTCATAGTTCGATAATGAAGTGATATTCAAAGTTCAATAATGAAGTGGTATTCATAGTTTCTATAAAAAAGTGGTATCCATGGTTTGAAAATGAAATGGTGGTATTCATAGTTTGATAATGAAGTGGTATTCATAGTTTGATAATGAAGCGGTATTCATAGTTCGATAATGAAGTGGTATTCAAAGTTTGATAATGAAGTGGTATCCATAGTTTGATAATGAAGTGGTATTCAAAGTTTGATAATGAAGTGGTATCCATAGTTTGATAATGAAGTGGTGGTATTCAAAGTTTGATAATGAAGTGGTATTCATAGTTTCTATAAAGAAGTGGTATCCATAGTTTGATAATGAAGTGGTGGTATTTATAGTTTGATAATGAAGTGGTATCCATAGTTTGATAATGAAGTGGTATCCATAGTTTGATAATGAAGTGGTGGTATTCATAGTTTGATAATGAAGTGGTGGTATTCGTAGTTCGATAATGAAGTGGTATTCATAGTTTGATAATGATATGGTGGTATTCATAGTTTCGAACATGAAAAAAATATATGTGCACTGTCACAAAATGACTGCAATCAGAGCCTTTTTTAAACTAGAACAGTTGCTCATTAAGATACAATTTTGTACGTACATAACTGTTTGCTATTGTATATGTTATGGCAAGGTTAGAGTTCTGGTTTCTTGTGTGGCCAGTAGTACTGTCTTAAATCAATGTCCGATTAATTTATTAAATTTAATGTAAATTATGTAGCAAATGTAGTGCAATTTGAATCTAACTTTTTATATTTATAAATACGAAATTACTCCATTTGTATCGTTTCAAATATTATTTAAATTACTGTCACTTTGTTAAATACTATCATTTTCGTTTTTTATTTCTAGAAGTTTTACATTTTTTAAAAATTATTTTTCAGTAATTTTTTTCTAAAAAATTAAATATATACAATGTCTATAAACATTTTTAACTTACCTAAACTGTCAACGTCGTCTGCAATGCAATAAAAAGTAACAAGGAGCAGCAAGAGTATTGTCTCTAACTGCATGTTTTCTTTAGTTTGACATCAAGTTTGTCTCCAGTTAAGTAATTATTTAACAGCTCCGATATTGTTGCAGTTTTTTTTTCTTTCAGCTGAATGAAATGCATCCAAGTATTTATATGGTTTGCTTAATGATACCATTTCATGTTTCCGGTTTAAAACAACAACAACAACAGCAACAACACCACTACAAATAATGAACTATATATATATAATTATCAGTACGGGTGAACTCATTAATAGTCGTGGTAGATTTTTGCCGCTGGTTTGTATTCAGGCGTCTGACATAGAGACAGATGTATAGGTTTATTTAATTATAAATTTTTTTTTGTTGGTAAAAGAAACAAAAAAAAAAAAAAAGAAATAATTAATATAGAGCAAATAATTAAAAACGAAGAATTACTTATAATTCGTACGAGTTGTTTATGTTAAATTAGTTTCAAATTTTTTTATAATACCCCATCCCCCCTTCTGACCTGATTTGAATAATCGGAATTAAACAAAATGTAGGCTAAAATTTTTAGCGCCATCTTTATTTCGTTCTGAATAGAATCATGAACCAAGCAACTAGAAAATCATTTTGTTTGTACTTAAAAATTGGAAAAATAAGCGTTAATTTAAAGTTTGCTTTTGAGAGTCGATTGTCCTATGCATCATCGTATGTTTAAAACTGACTATCCAATATATAACTAGCCCCTGTATTCAATATTTTTAGTGCTGGTAATTTACATAAGTAATTGTATGATATAACTAATTATTGGTTGTTTTGTTTTACGTTTTAGTGTATTAGAATACAATTTTATTTTTCAAGGATTTTTTTTTTAATATTATATCTGACGTCTCCAAATCTTCTTTTGTATTCATCACAGCCTGTGTGGGTGAATTCCCTTGTAAGTATGAGATGGAATCTCTAAGATCCTATATATAAACCACTAATGGGACGGTTTTTTGCAGTGCCTGTCTTTCATCTCCACCAGAATCGATAGTGCAATGACCATGGAAGTACCACAGGAGATATAGCGGGGATTTTAACCAAAACCTGACCCCCCCGGGGGGAGGGGGTCGACAGTCGAGCGTTGTTTCCACCAATCCAAACCTCTGTAGAAACTGATAATACCGTAGATCCGCCTCTTGAAGATGGTCCATTCACCTCCGTCAGTTTCAGTGTCCCACATGACTTCAAGACCACTGGACAGCCCTTGACAGGTTAGTGACCATATTTTCACATTAGACTAATAAAGTAACTAGAAGCAGTAAAATAGTTAGCGCTGATTTCGTGTTTCAGTCTATTATTCTGTCCATTTTTTAAAATTATAAATTATCAATAAGAAGTTATTTATATAGGCAATGTGTGTGTGTGTTTTTTTTTTAAATAATCAAGCGGACACAGGAAATCATTGACATTTCACAATGATAAACAATCAGTTGATCAACAGCCAAGTGTGAAGTAAGTAAATAAAAGTGACATACGTTGTTTTCCACATACATGTATGATATACGAGCATCTGAACAGGTGGTGTACGTTTATTTTGGTAAAACATTTTACGCACACAAGGAAAAAAACAACAACAAAAAAAAATCATGAATGTTAAAAACGGTTTTTATAATAAGTATTTCCAATTTAATTTTTTTTTCTACAAAATTTCGTTATTTTAATACAACAAAAAAAAAACATATCGCGGCCTTGATTAAAAAAAAAAGACAAAACAATAATAAAAATAAAATGAATGATTAAGAAAAGACCTTTAAACAAGATCGTCATTAACGATAATGGCACCCGGGCGCTATCTTACAATCAGAAATGGTTGAAAATATATAAACCACCGTTATGGCTCAATTAACAGATATTGAACAAACGAGCCATGATATTTTTCCTAGTTTCCGTATGTGAAGTCCCTGTAAGGATGATACGAAATCTCTAGACCCTATAAACCACTAATGGGACGGGTTTTAAGGTGCCCTTCTTTCATCCCTACCATAGCCTATATTGTAATGGTCATGGAGACACCACTGGAGACATGCACTACGGGTAGACATAGCAGGGACTTAAGCCATGACCTGAAATATACATTGAACCAGTGACCCCCAGGTTGGCAGTTTTATCACACGAACATCCGTCCCAACTATCCATTCTCCCAACCTAATTGTACCTGATCATTCATATTATTGTGCAGCCATGCGTGTAAAACAATAATACACACCCATTCCCATATACACTTACACACACCCATTCCCGTACACAATCACACACTCTCACACACACACCTATTACGGTACAGTCTTACACACACAGGGGCGCCGAGAGCCAACAAGGGCCCCAGGGCAGGACATCATTGCGGGCCCGTTAATAAACAATAAGTCGTGAAAAAATGACATAGTCGGGGCGGCCGGGCCCCCTTACGTTGGCAATGACCCCCTGGCCCCCCTCTCGGCGTGCCTTCACACACACCCATTCCAGTACACACTTACACACACACACACCCATAGCAAGATGCAATCTATTCTAACAAATTCACATGGCTGCCGACAGCTAATGTTAAGCCCCATGACAATCTCCAACAACACGGGGGGTGGGGGGGGGGGGAGGTTGGAGTGAGAACGGGCGTCTGATCACACATACCCATTGATTACTGTAACCGACATGCGTTAGGGCTGCACTCTTGTAGGGGGGGGGTTGATTGTCAAACTCGCAGAAGTAAATAGTGATGTGAACACTTGACAAAGACTGCGGGCTGTAATGGCCCAACGAATGACCCAACAGCTGGGTTTGTTTCACGGGGCCCCGGTTGTCAAAGATTGGTCTGTGCCCAAGACTACCCGTTGGCACCCAGGTCCTGTGCGTTAAGTCTCAAAGTAAAGTAGTTCGAAAACTAGATAAAACCCATTCATAATTTTTTTTTAACAGCTGGCTAAAACATCCATGTTGCAAATTACTTTTTTATTTGGCCCGCCACTCGTTTCAGATTGAAGCACGTGCCTATAATTTTATATTTTGACATTTGCCAACAACTAATCTTAGTTCATGTCAACATCCCATCCAACTTTGTCCGACCCACCGGCCACATTTACTAGCCCCATGTGGACGGCGACTAAAAAAAGTCTAGCCATACTGCGTTCTGGTGCTCTATTATGGTTTTAATTCAGATTCTGATGACCGGAAATACACATGACATTAAATTCTTGCCATGTGTGTCATCGTAGTTTCAGCGATATGTAAACAAATGAAACAAGTAACTATGTCATTAAATGTGAAGATTAATTTGTATTACTGCGTCATTCAGAAAAAAAAAAGTGTCTTTTCAGATTACTTGAGCTATTTGAAGTTTTATGTGCAAAAAAAATTTAGAGGATATGTTTCCAAATTCTTCTGTTAAATTACGTATAACATTCTGTTTTAATGGTGATTTTCAAAGATATAACTTCTAATCTTAAAAAGAAATCTGCTGACTACCATAATTATGTGAACATAAAACAAATACTTCGAAAAGACAGGTACGCTAGTTGCATCATGCAGCAAAATAAAATAAAGAAACTCAAACGGAACAAACGAATTTTTCTTTTAAAGTTGTTAATAAGAGAAAAATAGTCAAATAAGTTTTCCTTTTTTTTTGCAAAAAGCTATAAATTTATTTTAAGACTTTGCACAAGGCTAAACATTAAATTTTTTTTACTGAAAGTAATAATTTCAAGTAAGTTTACTAGTGGTGGAGTAGACATATGGCTACCTACAAGTCAAGATTTTACTGCCATTTGAAGGCTACCGCCAACTACCAGGTGTTTTTGCATTCCACTATGGCGCTTTTCAAATTCGATTTGATACATCGTCGGTATCAAGATATATAATTTATTCAAATGTAATGAAACACTGATATAAAGAAAATAAAAATTCTTATTTGTGTTAATACTGAAATTGGTTTGGTGTTTGTATTGTGCATAATTTTAATGTAAAATATACAAAGTAAAATATTTTTTATATGTCAGCTGAAATTTTTAATACTATCTATTATCTATCTATCATCTATTTATCATCTATCTATCATCTATCTATCATCTATCTATCATCTATCTATCATCTATCTATCATCTATCTATCATCTATCTATCATCTATGTGTCAACTATCTATATATCATCTCTTTATCATCTCTTTATCATCTATTTATCATCTATCAACTATTTACCATCATCTATCATCGATATATCATCATCTATCTATCATCTATCTACCTCATCCATTCATCCCTCTCTCCCTTCACTCATGGATATGAAAAGTATGCACAATCTACAAATGTTTTTCAAAACTTTATTGATGTTATGTATTATACTTAAACTAAAATATGGAAAGTAATAAACAAAGTAAATGCATACTGTGAGAATTAAAAAAGTACATTATTTCAGTGATATGAACCTCTCAATACATAATAATATACAATAATTTCATATTTATGTTTAGTTTAAATTATCGCAACAAGCAAGCACTGTTCTTAGTTAGTTTTTCTTATTTTAATTTCGGTCATAGAGGCAGACGCATGGAATCCAGTGGTAGTCATCCAGTTCAAACCTTTTCCATATTCGGTACTTCCCCAAAGACCGTTGAGGTTTGAATAATGGCAGTCTTTGTACCACCAGCCGCCTAGATACAAGACAGCACAATTGTCTGGACTATACGTGTCTTGATCTTTATCATAAGTTGTAAATTTCATTCCATTTTGATTGGTCAGACTATCTCCAGCGTTTCCTGAATACCCGCTGACCAATAACTTATAACCGTCTGACTCATTAGACAGATAAAATGTTGAGTACTTGGCGAAGTATTTATTTTGATTGTAATCAAAATCCACCCTCAGCTCGTATGTTCCATTGGATGTAATACGGTGAATGTTTTCATTGCCGAGATAAAAGTTATTCCCCACGTCTCCAAATCCTCTTTTGTATTCCTCCCAACTTCTGTAGAAACTGACATTACCGTTGATCCGCCTTTGGAAGATGGTCCATCCACCTCCGTCAGTTTCAGTGTCGCACATGACTTCAAGTCCACTGGACAGAGTGACCACAACTCTAGGCTGGCTGCTGACCACACTTTTGCACGAGTCCGGACGAGTAGGTCCTTGGGTAGGTTCAGGATCTCCTTCTATAACACATGTCAGCTTTATTACACCATTAGTACTTGTAAATTGACCTATAGAATAGAATAACACCATTAGTACTTGTAAATTGGCCTATAGAATAGAATAACACCATTAGTACTTGTAAATTGACCTATAGAATATAATAACACCATTAGTACTTGTAAATTGACCTATAGAATAGAATAACACCATTAGTACTTGTAAATTGGCCTATAGAATAGAATAACACCATTAGTACTTGTAAATTGGCCTATAGAATAGAATAACACCATTAGTACTTGTAAATTGACCTATAGAATAGAATAACACCATTAGTACTTGTAAATTGACCTATAGAATAGAATAACACAATTAGTACTTGTAAATTGACCTATAGAATAACACCATTAGTACTTGTAAATTGGCCTATAGTATAGAATAACACCATTAGTACTTGTAAATTGGCCTATAGAATAGAATAACACCATTAGTACTTGTAAATTGGCCTATAGAATAGAATAACACCATTAGTACTTGTAAATTGGCCTATAGAATAGAAACAAGTTATATTTTAATAATCAACAATGAATTTCGAACCATCAAAATACTTTTCTGAAATGCATCGTATTACGACTTTTACTGATACACATTTTATTTGTACACATTATCTGATAAGCCGTATAAATTAGATTTCTAAAAATAGCAATTACAATGATTTCTTCCTAGTCAATCGCGAAAACAAAACCACATTAATGAATAATGAATTTTTTTAGTCATACAGCTAAAACGCATTAATAAATATATTAAATTCTCTTTTTCAGTCATAATTTTTCTTAATTGTTTTTCTTATTATGGTTCTACAGCCCATGTCGTACCACTCATCTCAAAAGTCCATGTAGGTCTCTGGCCTGCCATAACGTTCAACCCTACAGCCCATGTTGGGCTTTGTCTGGCTTAACACTCCTCTCTACAGCCCATGCAGGGCTCTAGCCTTCCGAACTACTTTTCAGCCCATGTAGTGCTCTGGCCTTCTGAACTACTCTACAGCCCATGTAGGGCTCTGGCCTCTCGTACCATTCCTCTCTACAGCCCATATAGGGCCCTTACCTTCCGAACTACTCTTCAGCCCATGTATGGCTCTGTCCTTCCGAACTACTCTTCAGCCCATGTAGGGCTCTGGCCTGTCGTACCACTCCTCTCTACAGACCATGTAGGGCTTTGACCTTCCAAACTACTCTACAGCTCATATAGGGCTCTGTACTGCATTACCACTACTCTCCACCTTTACAGATCTTCGGGGTCATCTTCTTCCACTTTCTATCTTTTATGGCTTCTTCGCCCTCATCTATTCATCTGCATGTTGGTTTGGCAATTTGTCATTTCTCATTAGGTGTTATATATGTATGTATATATATATATATATATATATATATATATATATATATATATATATATATATATATAGCTTAGTGCCTCTGTTCTTTTCCATTCTTTCTATCTATCCAACTCACCTCTATCTATTCATGATTTCTGCTTTGATGTTATGTTCCTCATAGAGCTCGTACAATTCTTTTTCCTTCTCCATTTATTGTCTTTGACTAAATATTTTTCCTTAATTATTTTTTCTTTCCCAAGTATTATCCGTATTTGAGTTCAGCAGAATTCCTGGCTGATGTTCCACATTTCACTATCGTATGTAACAGCTGGTCTGATCATAAAATTATATATTATTATAACTAGTTTTCTTTAGATCTGTCTGTCTGGTTTTTTTTTTTTTTGACTATTTTATGTAATGGGAAATATATCATGTTCCCTATTTTAAATCTGTGTAATGGGTAATTATCATGTGCCCTATTTCTAGTATGCTTAATAGGTCATATGTCCTGTGCCCTATTTCTAGCCTGTGTAATGGGTAATATATCATGTTCCATATTTCTAGTTTGTGCATGGTCTTTATCGTTATATCTTTTTTGTTATTGAGTGTTGTTTACGGGTATTTAAATGTTATACCCTTTCAAATGTTACAGTTACATGAATAGTGTCTTCGATATATTGACCTTTAACCTTACTCTCCACTCTACCGTTGCTAGGTCTATAATACTTTTGTTATATTTTTGCTTTTATTTTAATTGTATATAAATAATTTGTACAACTCAGTGAATGTCTATCTGTTCAGTTTCTGGCAAATAATAACTAAATAAAACCACAAATATAACGTACCTGAACTCTTGGCCTCTGTACAATAATACAAAGTAACAAGTAGCAGTAACAAAACGTTCTCCATCTTCATGTTCTCTTCGGCTCTCAGATCAGTTTTTTTTTTAATTGATAACTTTTTTTGTAATGTGTTATCTTTTTTTTTTTTAGCAAATAACTAATTGTATTCCTTACTTAGATTAAGTACATTCAAGCTTTTATATGTTTTGATTGGATGACGTTGGAAGATCACGTGTTTCAGATGAAAACAAAAACATCATTCATCGCATTGGATGGACAGGATTTGTCACCCATCAATCGCTACAGTTGTCACACAAAGAGACAGATGTCCGGGCCAATCCTGGATAGTCTTCAAATTTTTGACATGAAAGATAAATAGGGTTATTGAGTACGGACAATGTATTGTTTATTATTATTGAATATGTTATATTTGAAAATGCGTATGTGGGTGGAAACTTCGTTGTTATTAAATATTCTGTTTTTATTTTATTTCCTCATAAAACACGCGTAATTCTGAGATTTTCCATTTTACCCCATTCAATGTGTTTGACTGGCCTATATATTTTCTAATATATTTCATCATTATACATTGAAGTTTAAAGGTCACTATCAAAGACATATATGACCGAAGATACGTTTGGGATTTTGTTTTTCGAGAAAGTGTCATAGGGTTTAATCGTAAATTTAGAGAGAAAAAACACTTTTATGTTTAATGCATGTATATTTCACTATTGTACAATGACTTCAGTTTGCTATGACATTTCGTTACTAGAAATAAATAAGAAGATAAACAGATGAATATGGTCATTATTTGTACAGGTATGAGTCAGGTTAATAGTTTTCAACGTCCCGTTTATAAAAGCAAAGCTTGGAAAGAATAAATAGTATTTTATGTAATGTCAACCTATGCACTTTAAGGAAATAAAATTCGATTAACAAAATCTCTATTACGTAGTGTTTTGTTGCATGAATTATTCTATTATATGACATGTTGAATCTATTACATTGCATGAATGAATCTATTAACTTGTTTGCATGAACCTATCATCTTGTTGAATTAAACTATTCTATGAATAAAACTATTATCATTCATGAAGGTATATTTTGTAGATTTTAACATCTGATCTGTCATTTAACAGAGCTGTTCTTACATGTGGATAACCTTCATGTTTCTATTAAATCTTGTGCTAAGCAGGCTCAGGCAGGCCCTTCTGTCAAGGCCCCCCTAAAGTATCTTAACTTTCTACTAGGGCCCCCAACAGTTTAAGAATGGCTTTGTATATACACACCTACCCTTAGCCTTACCGGGCCATTGGGGCAGATAAAGTGTAGAATTCATCTGTCTCTATAACCTCGGAATATGAAGGGATTGTGTGGTTAGCACAACATCAAGCCGCCGTAACTTCCACAACCTAAGTCAGGTACACATATAAAGCTGGGTGGACTTGTGGGATGACTTTATACCTTAATAACACCTGGAATATTTCCATGGTTTTTAGCGAGGATCGAACCTATGACTCTCATCTCGACAGACGAGTGTCTACACCGCCCGACCCTATATATATAGGCATATATATATATATATATATATATATATATATATATATATATATAACATTCATTCAGTAATCAGTATTGCCTAATTGGATTTGAAAATTACAATAACGGCCCTTTTTCGTTTACCCAACATAAACTCAGAACAATGTTGAGCTTTCAACAATTAAAATATAAATGCATTGCCCAGTGTTTTGGGCCAATCAGTAAAATATTCACAGAACCAGTTAAGTAACATAAAACACTACAACAATGTTCATTGTTCATTCATTGATTGAGTGTTGCCTTCTTTGCATCTGGGTACAGTTTACGGTGTGACTCAACAACCTGATACAAGTACTACTTTTCATCTTCCTTTTTTGTTAATGACTTGTTGAAGTTGGTTGCCAATGCAATGCCTCGCTCTGCTGAGTCATTAACAACTTTTAGTGAATGGGCAACCACCTTTGCGTGTTGGTACGCTTCCAGCTGTGGCCACTGCTAAACAGGCAAGTTCAGAAACGATTTGTCGAGATTCAAGACCTGAAAGAAGAAGTGTGATCTGCTTCCAATAAAATAAGCAAGTTTCTTATCACAAAGTTCTTCTTTGCCAGTGTATTTGATTAACCTTTCTGAAGATGTTTCATGTTCGCTGGCCGTTATAAGACAAGATGCCATTCTTGTCTTGACCTCGGCTGAAACAAGGTCAGAAAACAGAGCACGAGTTCCAAGTACCATGGCGTCCAAGTGCCGCAATTCCTGTGTCTGCAATGATCTTGAAAGTGGTACTATAGTTGGTGAGGCTTTGAATAAGAGACAGATCGTTTATAGGAGCATCACAAGGTGATGTACAAGATATCCACGCTTTGACACACCAATGTTGTGAAAAGTTAAATTCTAAGCATGCTGGGCTCTCATGTCGACTGAGCTTAAACTGTTCCTGAAACAAATTCAGCTTCAGAACATACAGCAACTGTGACATCCATCTGGCATTATGGAAAGCCCCAGGTACACAGAATCGAATGCCACGTGGTGGTGTCTGTCCCAGAAAAATCATGGTCAGCTCTAATAATTCCCTGTAGTCTTCTCTTGGAATTGCTCCCCTGTTACCAGTCAAAATGTCCTGACAGAATTTCAATATTTCCTGTTTTAGCACTGCTAGACTTTCAGTCATTAGGCGGGTGTCTGCACATGGTTTGAATGCCACTTGGTCAATATTTGGCCAAAATTATTGAAATCTGTGAAATAATATCACATTTGGCCCTGATGTTGGGCCAAACACCTTTTTAAAAATGTCGCTGCATAGGACTTCTATGATGTGGTGTCGGCAAGCCAACCATAGCAGTTCTTTGCCTAGTTTTTGCTCCAGTAGCACACATGCGCCATTGAGATGGCCGGTGTTTGCTGCAGTTGTATCAAATGACATTCCTGCAATGCTGTTAGTCAGCTCCCAATCAGTGATGGTTTCTGCTGCAGCTTTGGCTATTTGCTCACCTGTTCCTTGTACAACTTTTGGAATAGCCAAAAGCTTTTCAGTTGTACGACCTGTTACAATGATTGCTACGCGATCCTCTTTTCCTGGACCGCCAGCTATTGAAGGAAGCAATTTGTCATCGAAATATATAACCAGTGGGCCATCTCTGTTTAATGCAGACTTCACATCAGCAGCTGCTTTAGTACGATGCTTTGATCTTGTTCCTCTGATGCTGCTGACAGACAAGGACATACCTGATGCATTTTGTCCATAAGTCGTAGCTGCTGCATGTAGAATATATGCAGCATCTCGATTGCTGACACTTGTACGATCTAGTGCTGCAGCTAACTGTAGACTTACAGCTTCATTTGCAGATATTTTTGCACGCTTTTGCTGTGTTTGACCTTGTGTGTCTGAACTGTCTGATGATTTACATTCAGGATTGTAGTCACTGAGTTCTGCACTACTTTCTTCATCAAGATCACTAATGTCACTGGTGTCACCATTATTCAAACTTGCCGATGCTGTGCACTTGCCTGTGCTAAATCATTTAGCCTCCTGTCTCCTTTGGTCCTCAGTTCAGCTTCTCTTTGTATTCTTACTGCTCGTCGACCTTCTACTGCCGTAAGCTGCTGGTCTATTTTACCCATGGCATACTTCCTTTCTGTTCTTTGATCAGCCAGAAAAACCATATCTTCTTCAATTTTTATTCGGTTCATCGCATCATGATGAGCAATATCAAACATGTCATTCATATCAGCCATCTGAGCTGTGCCACCACGGGTCTTATTGCGACAGACAGTTCTGTGTTTATCAACAAGTTTTAGCTTGTGGATAATATTTCTTTCTTCAGCTGATGGTACTCAGGTTTGCGAGATATGGGCCAGAGCAAGAGTCTAACAGTAACCGTAACCGATTCATTTTTAGACAGTTTTTCATTATTGTGATGATGATAGTATACTTGTAAAACTTCTCTAGTTGTTGGTAGCATATTTCCATTAAATAACTGTACTGGTTCGCCAATCAGATGAACATATGTCTAAGATCTTGTAACAGCCATTTGAAAAATTGTCTCTAATAAATCAATAGCCAATTACTCCTAGAAATAAATGAAAATCAAGACAAATATTAAAAACTTGTAGACAGTACAATCAAAATGGAGTTGTTTACTTTTTTAAAAGTTAAATATTCTTTGTACTTGCAAAAAATAAGTAACAGTTGACCAGTCTTCAATTTGATCTTTAAGCTGGAAATAATATCGATTTTTGGGACCAAAAAAATGCAGGTGCTAAATTAACTTCAAATGGAGTTATATTTTATATTTAAGGTCACTGTAGCACAGGTAACACAATTTTTATGAAGCACTATCAATTTTTCAAATTTTATTTTTTACTTATGCATTGTGAACCACCCTATATATATATATATATATATATATATATATATATATATATATATATATATATATATATAGGCATATATATATATATATATATATATATATATATATATATAACACAACTTCAAGACGCAGGACTATTTATAGATTGTGGAATTTCCCAAATACGTCACAGACAACACCTCGCGTTGTTTCGCTCGGGTTAGGTCAAAGTTCAATTTTGCATTCCATGTATTTTCTCCGAAGATGTCAGCTTGTTATTTTGTTTGATTGCTTATTAAAAAAAATACAGTGATTATATTGATTGATAAGGCGGCGTATTTACGCCGCTGGATGACTAGTGTCTTTTTAAAATTCTTCTTTAAATAGATTAAGAAAACTCGATGAATTATATATGACAAGTAAAGGTCAATGCATTTATCCCTAATCATACTAATGTCTTACCTTGGTCCCTTCTCTGCCAATGAAGCCTTCAGCTATAGTAGAGATACATATACACGGCTAATGCCAAAAAAAAAAAAAAGACAAATTGTTTGCTATTTGTTACACCGATAATTAATTGTCAAACTAATACAACGGAAAATAATTGTTTACATATTGTATAATGCCTCAAGGAAGAAAAATGCATCTATAAAACAAAATTTGCTGCTCTAATGTTTATTATCTATTTATTTAAATAAAAATCGTCTACATGCAGGACTTTTGGATTTTAGACCCTACATACTAAGATACTTGGCGAAATTTCATTTCCGACATAGTGACTGACGAATAGTATCCGGTTGTTGAATACCAGTTCATTCCAGTTGAATATGAAGTACTGCCCCAGATACCATTCAAATTTGAGACTTGGCAACTGTTATACCACCAGGCGCCTTTATTATTTGATGCACATGAGGTCGAACCCCTATCGAATGCAGAAAATCTAACATCATTTACAATCGATAGATTGTCACCTGCGTTGCCAGAAAAGCCGCTAATCTTAAGTCTGTAGCCCTCTGGTTCACCATATAATCTAAATCTGGAATATTTAGCGAAATATCTGACATTGCGGAAAGTAAAGTCTATTCGTAGCTCATATCGCCTCTTTGTTGTGATTATGTGAATGTTTTCATTTCCCAAGTAAAATTCTCCTGAAGAATAATCACCGAAGCCGTACTTGTAGTCTTCCCAACCTCTGTGGAAACTGAGCAGGCCGTAGATCCGTCTCTGGAAGATGGTCCATCCACCCCCGTCAGTCTCAGTGTCACACATGACTTCCAGTCCACTGGACAGAGTGACCACAACCCTTGACTGGTTTCTGGTTACATCTTTACAGGAATCAGGATGCCGCTTTGATCTTTTGATTTTCTCATCTGAGTCTGCCTCATCTGAATCTGATGAAATTCACGCATACGGTCTTATTGACGTATTAAACTTTAAGATGTTTCATTTTAAGAATGTAAAGTATTTTATCCAATATTATCATGTACTTTTGGCAAAAAGAAAGACATTGTTTTATTTTGACACTAGAAATCTTTTTACATTTTTTTTGTAAAGGTGTTATTTGATTAAAATATAACAAAATGCTAAAAAAAAGTGTGTTCATAATCATAATTAAGTAAATTAAGACAACTGGGGCAATTTTTGTTTTGATAATTTTATCAGGAATAAATTAAGAGAAATGTTAAGATATAGACATTGGTTTTAGTCGTTTTCGTTTATGTTAATAAGGCTTTAACATAAAAAGCATTTATAATTTGTTATTTTAGATATTTTAATGTGTCTTTAGTCAATTTGTCAATAACTTTTTCAATATTTTTTTAAGCCAATGCTTTTTCACACAGTAAGTTACAGTATGGTCCTTAGCAATTTTTTATATATATTCACAAAAAATTTAATGCAGTACCTACGAAGTCATATCTAAAATTAGATCGTTAATTTATCCTAACCCCGCCTGGCATCTATCCCAGTCTGACGGTTTGCCTCACTCGATAATCCCCCGATTTTTGGTTAAACCCATGGGACTTTGTGATGCTGAGTTTGTGACATCCTGTGTGAGATAACCCTGTAAGGATGAACCACTAATGGGACGGTTTTTGCCGTGCTCTTCTTTCTTCCCGACCATGGCCCATAGTGCAATGGTCATGGAGGCATCACGGGAGATATAGCGCAGACTTTAACCATGACCTGAGAAATCCATTGGTCCTCACTGGAGATCGAACCAGGAACACTCATTTCACCTCCATCCAGTAGCGTAGGAAGTTTACTGCGGTTTGTGCTGTCTCACAGGGTGCCGTACTATGAAGGGCGCTGTTATTTGAGTTTGCCCCTTTCAGACTGGTAGGATGGCACCAAAAATATGTTACTCGCACAGGGCGCCACGATAACTAAGGCTCTACCTCAACCAACAACTTTTTATTCTCCCTGACAATATGGATACCGTATTAGCCTTTTACATGTTTAGTAGTCACTTAGAGTTTTTTTCTGCTTGATACTCAGACCCGTAGAGTGAAAATTCTACAGCAGGGGCCAGCAATAGCGGGGGGGGGGGGGCGGGCAGGCAATAGCAGGGGGCTGCAGGTAATACATTTTACTAAGTAGAACAAATAAGCAGAGGGGGGCCAGACAAAACGCAGAGGGGCCCGGCCCCATGGACCCCCGCACGCTAAGGGCCTGTTTATATCGTTGCTCGATTACAATACTAAGCAAGAGTCGTGAACCCAGTTGCTGATATATATTTTCTTCATTTTGATAATTATCTAGACAAAAAATAGTAAAATCATAGAAAAATTATTAAATATATTAAGATTATTACTTTGAGTTATTTAACATATGATTTGTTTACAAGTAAACCAAAACAAAAAACACCCAAAACACACTTATACAATCTATATCTAAACACACACTTATACAATCTATCACTAAACACACGCTTATACAAATCTCTAAACACACACTTATACAACCTATCTCTAACTCCAAACATTGTTGTCCCCAAGTATCAAAATTGAACAAAAAGTACCAAGATAACTATACCTGAACGAGTTCTTCTGCATGACACGCTGATGGTACATAACAAGAGAAGAGCTAACTGTAATGTTTTCATTCTGTACATGGAATCGTCAAGGATGATTTTCACGGAGTTTAGATTAGACGCAAGCATGAGGATCTATTTATAGCATGATGTAGTTGGTACATCGGCCATAAATGTCAATCGCTTGTATGTCGATGTTATATATGACGAGTGAACCAGAGCTAATATGCAGTTTATGGCAGCGATTGAATCATACATGTAAGTAACAGCTTGATAGAAGTCATTGTTAGAGATAAATGTACAGTTTTGTACAGGTGTAAATACATTGGTATCCATCTATTTATTTTCTCTATTTATCTCTCAATCTTTGAATGTGCCTATCGTTTCGTAAAAGTTTCAAAAAATGTCTAACCGGCCTCAACATATTTTATAAAATATAAACCACAAAAGTCAAAATGCGTATAATAGATTATCATTACATGTATATAAGTCATTAAAGTCTATTACGAAATCTTCCAATTCGAATATAATGTGATGACCCTCTTTGCTCCTTGAGTGTGATGTATTTGTGATTGTGTGTTTAATAGGCCAAAATCCAAAAAAACCCTTACAAAAGTTGTTTGGTTTAGTGATTAATGGCGGAGAAAAATTTGTTGTCGTCATTTCTCATCTCCAATCCAATTTCTCTCATTCTGTCTAACCATAACAAATATAATATAATCGCGTTATCGTGGTATGGCTGCTCTGGCATTTCGATGTTTTGTAGGGTATGCATGACGTATCTTTGGTACTATTTTAATTTTCCTATTAGTGTGAGTAAAATACGCAGGAGGGTGGTTTTGAATTAGTAGCTGGCAACTGTCAGTGTGACTATACAGAAGGGGTCGTGTGAGAACACCGATTTGGAGACATTTAGATAGAGAAATAGAGATAGAAATACAGACAAGAGAGAGAAATATAGAGAAGATATATAGAGATAATCTGGTTATATATATATATATATATATATATATATATATATATATATATATATATATACAGGGGTTTTTTTGCTCAATAAGAGGTGGTGGGTCTCTAAACCCGGTACTAACAAATTAGGTGCCGGATCGCAACTTCTAGCTGCCGGATCGTTATTTTGAGGTGCCGGGTTGCATTTCAGAGGTGCCAGATCGCAGATCCGGCGCGCTACATGGCAAAAAAACCCCTGTATATATATATATATATATATATATATATATATATATATATATATAACCAACGGTTCAATCTTACTGAGACTTTATTAACATTCTTCTTTACATTTGGTGGATTTAAACAAATTAATGCATACGACATGACAATCAACTTGAGATCGATCCCCGAAATCCACAAATGTTTTTAAGGCGTCATTGTTTGATGAAAGCGTGCATTGGTCTCTTATTTTGTTCCTTTTCAAATTCAACTTTAGGAACAACAAATTTAAGTATGTCAACACTAGCTCAACAAGGTCAACACTAGCTCAACAATGTCAACACTAGCTCAACAATGTCAACACTAGCTCAACAATGTCAACACTTGCTCAACAATGTCAACACTAGCTCAACAATGTCAACACTAGCTCAACAATGTCAACACTAGCTCAAAAATGTCAACACTAGCTCAACAATGTCAACACTAGCTCAACAACAACCAAATGAAAGAAGCTTTACACTGCTCTTTTTTTAATCAAGACTAAATAAATCAATGTCAATTTTAGATAACATAATTCCACAAAATATATTATAATCCACATAGGGCATTATGTTTATACAAGAAAAATATGTAATGTCAACACTTAAATACAGTGATTACTGTTTAATTTTTCAAATTTTGCAACAGCAGAAAATGTGTGTATATTTCATTAATTATTTTTTTTTACATTTAATATTGGCAATGGGATGATTGAATATCTTTTTTTTTTATTATAGCATGCACATTTAAAGATGAGACATATGTGTATTGTTTAACGAGCTTTGTTCAAACACGCTCTTTATATATATATATATATATATATATATATGTATATATACATGTGTGTGTGTGTGTCTGTATCAAGCAACAACTATTTAGATCAAGTTTTATTGTATATTTTATCGACAGTGTCTTAGAGAATTATTCAGTTTGGATAACAAATGCTTGCGTCTACTACATTCATGATGAAGTAAACATATTGATTTAATATTTGTAGCTAGAAACTTAAACATTGATGATTTCCCTACCTATCACCGTCACGTCCCTTCCATCTTCTGAAGTGCATAACTCTTTAATGTAATATTAGTATATCAGTTAACCTTTAACCTTAAAGTTAAACGCGTACTCTTATCAGAAGGACAATTTTTTTAATTTATTCAAGTGATGGTCATTTAGCTAAAATACTATGAGATAATTTAACGACTAACACACTGAAAGTATCTTTAACGAAGACTACTGACTAACACATTGAAAGTATCTTTGACTAAAACTAATTATAACACATTGAAAGTATCTTTAACTAATTAGGTTTTAAGAGATGAAGTGGTAACAACTGTTTTTAATATTTCATCATTTAATTGGTATATAAACAGTTTAATAGGATACATCCTTCTGAACATAAATTAGAATTCAAAACAAGTCTAAACATTTAAAATCTCAGCACGATTAATTTTTTATTTTAGAGATTTCTTTCAATTTTATTTTATGAACATCTTGTACTTTATGTAATTAATATCACAGAGAATAAAAATATGATTTTACTACGAATTTGAATAAATAATAACTCTTTCAGATACAAAAATACCCACAAACACCGGGTGAGTGAGTGTGTGTAAGTGTGACAGAGAGAGCGAGAGAGATAGAGAGAGAGAGAGAGAGAGAGAGAGAGAGAGAGAGAGAGAGAGAGAAGAGAACATTCCTTGTAGAACACTGTTTTCTGAAAAAGAAAAAAAAAGTAAAAATATATTTATTTAGGTTTAGATCGTAGAAATATTCATACACATTGTATTGACTAAAATAAAGCTTCAGCGCCAATGTGAATAAATTAATACTAACAGTGATGAGAGTATTAAGACATTTTATTAAACACAATATGGACTTACATTTTGTTTGTCTCTTCACAGAAATAATAATTATAATACAGGAAATACAAAAAAATGAACAAATGAAAACTTAAGAGAAAAAATCAATTCATTAAATGGGAGCTACTCAAAATTCAACGAACATCTGTATAGTGATGTAAAAGCCACATGGTAATCTACTAATGAAAGAGCTGCATGCTCTAGTAAGAGCCATTTGCTGATCAAAGAGCCACATGCTGATCAAAGAGCCACATGCTAAAGAAATAGCCACATGATGATCAAAGTGCCACATGATGATTAAAGAGCCGCATGATGATCAAAGAGCCACATTCTGATCAAAGAACCACATGTTACAGAAAGAGCCACATGCTGATCTAAGAGCAACGTACTAATGAAATAGCTGCATGCTAAAGAAAGAGCCACATGCTATTCAAAGAGCCGCATGCTGATCAAAGAGCAACATACTAAAATGAAAGAGCTGCATGCTAAAGACAGTAGAATTCATATGTTTTGCAACCAAGATATTTCAAGAAAAATTTCCAGCCACATTTTTTTCTATACCCAAATATGTCAATTGATGCTTAGTTTTAAAATGGGTTACATTTGGAGTTTCATCACGACCTGATAAAAATACACCCCCCATGATGGTTTGATTTTAATGAAATTCGAATAAATGAAAAGTTTTTATTTACAGCACCTTACTGAAATCTCCGCCCATCTTTGTGAAACTCTAGGAGCAGTTTAAAAAAAAAAAAGTTTTATTTTACTGTAAGCCTTTACTTACATTTTTTTTCCCCATCAACACTTTGTGTTACAATAACTTGAGATATGGCTGCAAGAGAATACAGATGGGGACTGTTTAGAAAATGTTAACATCAACATTTCTTATTCTTACTTATATACATCATAGTATAATTTGTACGATCAACTGGTGATTAAAATCAATTACAGTATATAGATTTTATTTACTAAGAATATTTTTTTTTAAATTATGTTAAAATATAACGGGAAAGAAACAACATTTCTGGTCAACAATGCCGATGATATTTCAATGATTTTATAAAGTTAATGGTTATTTTCAGCTAACGCCTTTATTCCTAATGCCACTCTGAATTATACAGAAGATAAAATGTCCCATTAGATACTACGTTAAAAAGTCTCTGCAATGTCCCATTTCAAAAATATAAGACTGGTTAAATACAATCTCTGTAGACTTTGAATTCTCAATACATTTTAAAAATGAATTTTTAATATTGTTTCGCTGGATTGGCTCTAGTTCTTTTGTAAACTGTAAATTCTGAATACATTCTATTGACCATTTTTTTACTGATAATATTCATTTATAGATGTTAATGTTCTATATATTTGTACAGCGTTGTTGAGTAAATAGTTAATGAAATGTTAATTAGCTAAAAAAAAAGCTAGAGCAAGTCCACCAAAACAAATGACATTATTAATCAACATCATTTACTTAATATAAATTCGCTGAATGATAATTGTAATCTGATTTTAGCTTTTTTCTCGTAAAGCTATGTAATGATAAAATGAAATATTGATTAAATAAAAACACTCTTGTGATTGAACTTACTTCAACTGCATCTGAAACTGATTTCTTCACAGTTTTCTGACTCCTGGCGGAGAGGGGCACATCTGTGGACTCTGCATAGACAGAAAGTAAAATGATGAGTTTAGTTTGACCTCTTAGAAATATTCCTGCTCATTGATAGGCCTATATCATCTGATTTAAAAAAAAAAGTTGCAGATTCCAAAGTATATTATGAAGATTGCTTTGCAATTAATGTCATTAATTAAACTGATTTTTTATGAAATGAAAAAATAATTAGTAAAAATGTTAAAAGTAACGCCGTTTCAAAAACATCAAAGAACGTTTATAAAACATACAGCAATATGTTGTAAAGCAAAAACATACACATCTAATACAGTGGATTCCGCTTAATTTGGGACACCGCTTAGTTGGGACAGCCGCTTAATTGTGACTAATCTCAAAGAAACCAAACCAAGAAGCCAATAGTAAATTTGTATGTTTAATTGGGACAGCCGCTTAATTGGGATAAAAAGCCTCGGTCCCGATGTGTCCCAATTAAGCGGAATCGACTGTATGCCAGATATTTTTAATGGAATTTGTTTGAAATGTAAACCTACGTTTTTTTTTCTACCTTATTCTTAATCAATTTCATTAATCATATAATTTATTGTTGAATTAATTTGGTATTTATGTAAATGTAATTAAACACTCACTAAATTTGGTATTCATGTAATTAATCACTCAAATAAATTGGTATTCGTGTAATTAATCACTCGATTAATTTGGTATTTTTTGTAATTAATCACTCCTCACTTTATTTGGTATTCATGCACATTAATCACTCAATTAGTTTGATACTCATGTAATTGTCTACTCACTTAATTTGCTTTTCTTCTTGACACTTATAATCTTCCATCTGACGCCGTATTTATAGTTAGTGCGACTGAAATAGTAGGAACACAGTACACTAGGTTAACATAATATCAGGTGTATTTACATTATGGAGAGGTGATGGTTGTTTTATTGCATCAAAATGTTTCCTTATCTACATTAGGCAACATATATTTGAAGTTAAAAGATATTTAAACAAAGAGTCCTCACCATGCAAAGTATTTCCTTGGCGTTTTTGTGGGTTTCCTTTTTCTCAATATGGCTTCTGCATCAAACAGAAGATATGTTTATTTTAAATTTTAATCTTTATCAATAGGTGTGTCTACTTTAAGAGAAATTTAACATACATCAAGTAAAATTTCCCCATATACGTCTATACAGGCCATTGGGGTCAACTGGGGTAGAGCTCATCTGACCCTGTAGCCACAGCTATTCATGGTATCGCTTGGCCATCTTTTACTTTCCCCAACTAAAGTCAGGTCACTGCCTTCGATAGTAACTCGAATTCAGTGGCCAGGTACCGATTTAGTAGAGTGGGTGTACTCAAGAGACATTGTTCGGACACGAGAAAAGTCCCGGCTATCGGGGCTCGAAATTGTGAACCAGTCAGATTAGCAGTCAATCGCTCTACTACACTACACCACCTATATGAAAGATTAGCAGTCAATCGCTCTACTACACTACACCACCTATATGTCAGATTTGCAGTCAATCGCTCTACTACACTACACCACCTATATGTCCCCGACATAAAATGGTTACTTTATCTACAGTATTGAAAGTTGCAGATCAATTTGAGACTCCATTTAAGAAAAGTGTTAGATGTAAGTAAATGTCTATTGAATCGTCATATCATTCATTGTTTTACCTGCTTCACTTGAGAGTCTGGTTGCTATTATGTTGCCATATTGAGAAATCAGATGTTCCGGCTGTTTTTTGTTAGGGGTGATAGGTGGTTGCTCATTAACTATAAATGTGGATAAAAATATATACAAAGGAATAAAAGCGTAAAAGTTTAGTTTATTGGTCGATAAAACTAGTTTAAAATGGCTCATTAAAAAATTCTCTTTTTAAAACATATAATTGCCTTTATAATTTTTTTTTTCAGAAATGGGACAAACGAATTTTTACCCCTCCTAACAAAAAGTTTGCAGATTGCTTTAATTCTACTAATTTTTGTGAAATTATTTTTTGACTTTTGTGTTAAATAAAGAGTGAACCAATGATTTGATTTTTTTTTACAGTAATAGTTAATAGTTGCTTGGTCAACTTATGGCTTTTAAAAGCTTGTTAATGCTAATACATTGGCTAAAATGTAATTAAAAATTAAACGTGTCAAGATTTACTGTGGTTGTGTGTGTGTAAGTGCGTACGGGATTGGATGTGTGTGTACGGGAATGGGTATGTATTATTGTTTTACACGCATGGCTGCACAATAGTATGAATGATCAGGTAAAATTAGGTCATCGAGAATGGATCGTTGGGCCAGATGGTCGTGTGGTAAAGTGCCCGACAGACAACCCAAAGGTCCCAGGTTCGATATCCAATGAGGACCAATGGAATGTTCAGGTCTTTCTGACTCCATGGTCGTTGACTACCGGCTATAGTGTGGATGAAAGAAGGGCATTTCAAAAGCTGGGACTTCACACACACACACACACACACACTGTATCGTGTAGCACGTGGCTATATCTTTGTCTGTGTGTTAGCTGTAAGTATCAGTAAGTGTATGTCACTCTTACAGAGATCAAACGTTCTATTGATAGAAGTTGTGTAACCTCAATTAAAGAAATTTTTTATATTATAATTTATAGTTGAGCTATTATTGTAACTGTCATATAAAAAGTGTGTGTGTTATTTATAAGACCCATATACCGGTGTGTTTCATGTGAAAATCATTGCAAACAATCATCACCTTCTTCACTGTCGGAAGACTCCGCAGAATTATCAGTATCTATATGTGAAAAATAAAGATACGTAAAAATCACTGATTTATAACACATAAAAATAGAAAAATAAGTAAATAATTTTAAAAAATCAGTTAAATTTAACGTTAAAATGTTGAGATAACATATTAAACTTTATTGAAACTATATAAATATGAATAGTCTATTTTAAAAAAATCTAAATTCTCACCAATAGAATTAGTTTCCTCGGAAGGTAAATTGATGCCAGGTTCTGTTTAATAAAAGGAAATGATTTATTTATGAGTGATTATCTTTTGTTAGTAAAAAAATGTCATGTATTTATTAAATAACGCAAACTATTTAAGATTCGATAAATGTTTAAAGAAATGGCTCATAACATAAAGCAAATAGACCCATATAATTACATCGTCGAACTGATGATAACCTTCAAGTTGAACTGTGTTATATCTCTATGCAAAGGTTTTGCAGGATTTAGTTAGTAAATTTTAATATGCATGAGATTCCATCGAATAATTCTGGGAATAATGAAGGAAGAGATTTGACTAGCCCAGTCTGAAACTTGCAGCCAGCAAGGGCCGGCATCTGCATTTTTAGACGCCGCCATCAACACTAGTTACACTATTTTATAATTAATAGCAACATCATATATAATAATACTCATTTCAAGTGTGCGTTAAATCGAAAGTAAAGAATTAATACAACAGTATTCCAGTTTAAAAAACAACCATGAAAAAAATCGGATCTGCCCAAAACCAAAAAATAACCTAGCCTACCGATCAAGCCTAAGGGGATATAACTCTATGCAAAGGTTTTGCAGGGTACAGCTAGTATTATTAAAATCTTCTGTTCTGAGGTTCCCCAGGAATAGTAAAATCCTGAAGGAATGAGTTTTGATAAACAGATGGTAAATAGATGGTAAAAAATATTATGCATGTGTATGTATGATCTAAAAGACACTCCCCACCCCCCGCACTGCCCCGACGACAACTAACAATTGTTTGAGGCCATATGTGGGCAAACGTATTGAATCGCGGGTCTCAAAGGGTTCTCACACACTAGAGAGAGAGAGAGAGAGGGCCGCAACGAGTTTACACATGAACTAATGTAAATGAAATTTATTAATTAATATAGAATTTGCGGGCCCGATACAATATCCGAACGGATAACCACATCTCTAGATCCTTAGTATGAGCATGTGTTTCACCAGACGTAAAGACCGTGTGAGAGCTGCAGTGTTTTTATGTAGATCTCTGGAAATTATGACAGCTGATGCATGCAGTTAGCCAGTTAGTTAAAGATGAGTTACTTGTTTATATTTTAATTGTGTCCATTAAGGCCTGGTGTAGTACTCAGTGCATACTACATTATTGTTTCGCTAGTTCAGTTACCAGCGCCTCCCCCTCCCCCCCCCCAACACACACACACGTACCTAATACAAAAAAAAAACTGATTTAAGCTGAGTGACACTACTATGGATACAATTTAAAAGCGAGATAAATCCAGGCAGCTTAGTTGGGGTGGACGGAGAGGGAGAGGGAGGTAGAGCGGGGGGGGGGCGGGGGGGGTTAAAATCATGTGACCAGCTGAACGTTCTTCCAAAAAGAAAACATTCCATAGGAATTTAGTATTCCGATATTCCGTTCATTGACGGATGATGGAGTTATACATAAAAAAATTGAATATCGAATAAGATATTACAAAATGACATGTATAAAAGACTACGCCAATCTGAATCATTACCAAGCTACTTAATTGCTTCTAACTATATAATATAGTTACCTTCGTTTGCTTCGGGTTGATCCAACGTCATACTAGCGGCTGACCTAAAAAAAGGTATTGTTTACATTTAAATTTATGCGAATGTCAGAAAAAAAAATCACATGACTTTTCTAATTTCATGTATCAATATATGTAAAAACAGTAATAAATAAATAAAACAAATATACAAACCCATCTGGATTTAACTCTGTTGGCTGACCGTCAAAACTAAGATTATTTTCTCCGACATCCAACTCATCTCCATCAACTTATCCGGTAGAATAAATGATAAATGAGGTTTATCTATGTATTACTTCATATAGTTCTATAAAGATAACTAAACGCTGTTTAAAGGATCCTTGGGAGACTACTGTTATAGGTTTACAAAACATCAAAGTTCTTAAAATTTAGTAAGGAATAAAAAACATTGGACGGTGAGCTTAATGATGAATTAACATCACTGACGTGCATGACACAGAAGTTTAACGTAACAGTATAGTCCATGAGAATTAATATTTAAATAATAGATGCATATGTATCAACAAAACATTGGACGATAAGCTTAATGATGAATTAACATCACTGACGTGCATAACACAGAAGTTTAATGTAACATTATAGTCCATGAGAATTAACATATAAATAATAGATACATGTGTATCAACAACAAAACAAGTCAACCTACGAAGATTATGCTACTTGTTTCTAATTTGTATTCTTGTTACTTACCTGAAAATGTTGAATCCGGATTAGACCTAGAAATCAATATAGGTATGAAAGAACGATTAGAATTCATTATTTATTTATTTAACACAACATATAAATAAAAAGTTCAATGAACTTTACCCCAATGCTTGTATCGCTTTCTTAATTTCTTGCACCTAGCAGACAGAAAATAAATAAATACCAATTTATTTCCATTGATATTTGAATCAATAAAAATTTAGTGATAGTTTTTTATAGCCTTTATCTAGCAATTTTTATAAATGTAAATTACCTCTCGCCTTAGGTCTTGAAACTCATGCTTAACCTTCTTTTTCAACTTCAACATTAAGTCTGTTGAGTACAATCATGCTAAATCTTTTACTTTTAATTTTACATTTAATTTCATATTGACTTGAGTTAAACTTCATTGAATTATTTATTTTTTATATCTGTCTATAACTATTCTTTTTGTCCATAAGTCTTTCGTTGAATTTATATTTCTGTCTTTTAATTTCTTTTCTGAACCTTTGTCTCAATATCACAAATTTATTTCAATGTCTGTCTCAATATCACAAATTTATTTCAATGCCTGTCTCAATATCACTAATTTATTTCAATGTCTGTCTCAATATCACTAATTTATTTCAACGTCTGGCTCAATATCACTAATTTATTTCAACGTCTGGCTCAATATCACTAATTTATTTCAACGTCTGTCTCAATATCACAAATTTATTTCAATGTCTGTCTCAATATCACAAATTTATTTCAATGTCTGTCTCAATATCACTCATTTATTTCAATGTCTGTCTCAATATCACTCATTTATTTCAACGTCTGTCTCAATATCACAAATTTATTTCAACGTCTGGCTCAATATCACAAATTTATTTCAATGTCTGTCTCAATATCACTAATTTATTTCAACGTCTGTCTCAATATCACAAATTTATTTCAATGTCTGTCTCAATATCACTAATTTATTTCAATGTCTGTCTCAATATCACTCATTTATTTCAATGTGTGTCTCAATATCACAAATTTATTTCAATGCCTGTCTCAATATCACAAATTTATTTCAATGTCTGTCTCAATATCACAAATTTATTTCAATGTCTGTCTCAATATCACAAATTTATTTCAATGTCTGTCTCAATATCACAAATTTATTTCAATGTCTGTCTCAATATCACTCATTTATTTCAATGTTCATTAGCGACAAGTAAATTCAACTGAAAAAAAAACAGCTCACTGTGTTAATACTAAAATACTTGAAGATGTGACAAACAGCAGTTAATTAAGATTTCTTCTGAAACTGTCTTGTAAAACTATTTCCAAGTTTATTGGAAGAACAAACTATCAGCAGCCCCAAGTCATAATACCTCAAATTACCATACAAAATATCTTCCCACTAATCCTGCTTGTCTAAGTCTATATTGACCTAGAGTTACATAACGTAATGTCTCAAAATCCAATCGCTATCAAATAGAAACGCAATGTATCTATGTTATCTACGTCCACTGTTCTGTCCCGTTACACACTGTTGTTCTCTTGTTTCACTATCTGTCTGAACTATCTCAGGGATAACTGCGGGCTTAGACTTAGTCTACTAGCGCCCGTGAGATCAAACTTGCTGTCTCCCTCAACATATGGAAACTACCATTTAAAGCCAAAGGCCAGCAAGCTACCTGTCTAGTCAACACTGAGGCCAGCCAGCCCGGGACACTCGAGTAACACATGATCTACGGTTTCCTCAACTTCTCTGCAGGGTTGACAAAGGGAATCGCCATTGGGCTTCTACCTCCCAACATACGCACATATAGGACAGGACAGTGCCTAGTGCGAAACTGATTGATTAGTGCCTGCTCGATTCACCCGAGCCCCGCCACTATCTTTAACTACCGTAGTGATCCGTATAGAGAGAGTTTGCTACTCTACATGTTGCTTAATGCCCAATCATCGTAGCTTAAAGACAGGCTGGGCAGTTTGCTGGTCAAATTCCTCTAAAAGCTTTTATGTTAAACAGGGGAATTAATTTTTTTAAAAACCTGCGTTGCTAAAGCAAACATATTTTATGCATACAATCTGTATGAGTTGGTATACTGGTACACTCTTGGCTGTGTCATTTTTGAAATTTTATTTTGTTACCTTAATTGCCTGTTTTAAGACTACATATATCTAAGATAATTACAATGATCTATCTATTTTACCCTCTTTCTCCCTTTCCATGTGTCTGCCTGATTGACTGTTTGTGTCTGTCTGTGTGTTTGTGAATGTGTGTGTGTTTAAGTGTATAAACATATAAACAACTTTTAAAACAAAATAAGCTAGACTTACCTATTCCAATGTCTCCTACATCTGTTTTTTTTTAGTGAAATGAAAATCATAGAGATATTTAAATATACACAGATATGTTTTGTTTGAGTTCTTAACATAACAATTTTAGACACTGAAACTTATTACCTAATATGATTTTGAATCAGTAACTAATTAATAATGTTTTATATCTTAACAAAATAATCATTAAAAATGTTCTTTGTGAATTGCTTACAGAAATTGTTATGATTTTGAAATACATCCTTAACTAGTTACAGTTGAATGAACAGCCAATATAATACTATAACCTATAACATTGAAATACATTTCTCACCTTTATGAGGGCAAGTTATTTCAGTCTCATTAGGAGCTACACTGTTAAAAAATATTGAGATTATAAACAATTTATGACAGATTGCAGTATGAATATAATAAACATAATAAAAACACTGATAAATATATTACTGATAGATATACAATTTTAATTGGAATATTTTTTTAAAACATATTGAGTCATCTGTAAATATAAAATAATTATTTTCCCTTAAAAGTTTAATATTATTTTTTTTAAACAGATATAAATCGTTTTCCCATTGTATTGAGAGAAATAGCCCTTTGATAAACAATGCATTGTATACTTAATACTAACGTATATTGGCACAGTTATAGAATAAATTTGACAAACTTGCATCATTACCTTTGTGCAGTTTTAACTTCCACATCTTTTAATATAATATCTCTCTGTTCAGTCTGAATTCTTTTTAATTTTTGAGCTTCATAGTCATCCCTGATTTCTTTCCGAGCTGAAATCATCAACATTACAATCAAAATGACTTAAAATTTAAATATCATATATAAGACTGCTTTTTATCGCGATAAAAATAGTTTCAGTTAATATAACAAAACAATATCTTAACATTTAGAGTAATAGACGAACGAGGAAAAATATTCAATAGATTGGTATCGACTATTAAAGTAAAGTTACTTTAGCCCTAAAGGACCACCTGGGCCGATGAAGTGTAGAATTCATCTGTTTCTGTAACATCGGCATATAAAAGGGATTTTGTGGTTAGCACAACGCCCAACCACCTTTACTTTCCAACTTAAATTATGTACCTTTTTGAAGTTTGGTGGATTTAAGGGACTTTTAGACCAACTTTTATTAAGACCTTGAACAATTTCGTTGGTTCTCACAGAGGATCAAACCCGTAAAGTGCCCTACACTCATCGAGATCCCGAGATCCCATCCCTCTAATAAACTGTATATATATTAAATATAAATAATAAGTTATAATAATGAACATCACAAATGATCTGAAATCTACTTCGACTAATACTGCACTAAGATCAAGTGTTTGACTGATATTGCACTGAGATATCAAGTGTTTGACTGATATTACACTGAGATATCAAGTGTTTAACTGATATTGCACTGAGATATCAAGTGTTTGACTGATATTGCACTGAGATATCAAGTGTTTGACTGATATTGCACTGAGATATCAAGTGTTTGACTGATATTGCACTGAGATCAAGTGTTTGACTGATATTGCAGTGAGATCAAGTGTTTGACTGATATTGCACTGAGATCAAGTGTTTGACTGATATTGCAGTGAGATCAAGTGTTTGACTGATATTGCACTGAGATATCAAGTGTTTGACTGATATTGCAGTGAGATCAAGTGTTTGACTGATATTGCACTGAGATATCAAGTGTTTGACTGATATTGCACTGAGATATCAAGTGTTTGACTGATATTGCACTGAGATATCAAGTGTTTGACTGATATTGCACTGAGATATCAAGTGTTTGACTGATATTGCACTGAGATATCAAGTGTTTTACTGATATTGCACTGAGATATCAAGTGTTTGACTGATATTGCACTGAGATATCAAGTGTTTGACTGATATTGCACTGAGATATCAAGTGTTTGACTGATATTGCACTGCGATATCAGGTGTTTGACTGATATTGCACTGAGATATCAGGTGTTTGACTGATATTGCACTGCGATATCAAGTGTTTGACTGATATTGCACTGAGATATCAAGTGTTTGACTGATATTGCACTGAGATATCAAGTGTTTGACTGATATTGCACTGAGATATCAAGTGTTTGACTGATATTGCTTCTGACTGATATTGCACTGAGATATCAAGTGTTTGACTGATATTGCACTGAGATATCAAGTGTTTGACTGATATTGCACTGAGATATCAAGTGTTTGACTGATATTGCACTGGATATTTGGTGTTTGACTGATATTGCACTGAGATATCAAGTGTTTGACTGATATTGCACTGAGATATCAAATGTTTGACTGATATTGCACTGAGATATCAAGTGTTTGACTGATATTGCACTGAGATATCAAGTGTTTGACTGATATTGCACTGAGATATCAAGTGTTTGACTGATATTGCACTGAGATATCAAGTGTTTGACTGATATTGCACTGAGATATCAAGTGTTCGACTGATATTGCACTGAGATATCAAGTGTTTGACTGATATTGCACTGAGATATCAAGTGTTTGACTGATATTGCACTGAGATATCAAGTGTTTGACTGATATTGCACTGAGATATCAAGTGTTTGACTGATATTGCACTGAGATATCAAGTGTTTGACTGATATTGCACTGAGATATCAAGTGTTTGACTGATATTGCACTGAGATATCGGGCGTTTGACTGATATTGCACTGAGATATCAAGTGTTTGACTGATATTGGTACCAGAATATCAAGTGTTTGACTGATATTGCACTGAGATATCAAGTGTTTGACTGATATTGCAATTGAGATATCAAGTGTTTGACTGATATTGCACTGAGATATCAAGTGTTTGACTGATATTGCACTGAGATATCAAGTGTTTGACTGATATTGCACTGAGATATCAAGTGTTTGACTGATATTGCAGTGAGGTCAGCTGGACTGATGTTGCACTTAAATCAAGTGTTTGACTATTTGCAGGAAGATCAGTTTGTAGCCATACAATACCAAAGAATAGTCTTGACAACTGAAGTAAACGAGTTGTAAACAAGTGGGTCTGTGTTCCCTTGTTCATAAAATCTCTTAGTATCAGAACAGCTTAGAAAGTACACATTGTACACATTACAATGATTGTTTCATTATAAGATTTGGTTTGGAAAAAAAGTTAAAAAAAAAAAATAATTACTAAAATGTCTACCATTTGGTTTTTTTTTTTTTTAATTATATTTTTTACAAGCTTGGATCAATGATAATAATTAATACTTTTACTTACTAAATGTTTGATTCTTCTCTTTACTATTTAAGTAAAGGAACACAGGCCAAAGTATTACAAATGGCGGTGGCAGAATAAGGAGTGCTTGGTACTTTAGAGTAAATTGGAGTTTCTGGAAACACCAAATATTGTAGCTTTGTTTTTCCGTTTTCTTTATGGCCGAGCTGTGAAACGTAAGTGAAACATTTTGTAATGAAACACATATATCAATAGTGATTTTTTATTTGTTGTTAATTTTACAAAAAAATTTTATTGAAAAATATTTGAATTCATTAGCACTTGAACATATTTTGACATACACGCATTTAAGGTACACATTGAAGGCCCACATTATTGGCCGAAATAATAGCGAGTTTTTTTTTTAAATGCACATTATAGGCACATATTTTAGGCACACGTTATAGGCACATTAAAGGCTCATTAATAGAGCATATATGCACACATTATAAGCACTTATTGTAGCCACATATATGAACACATTGGTGGAACACCTTATTGGCTGGCACACATTGTAGGCACACATTAAAGGCACATTTTTCGATGCATTTTATAGGAACACATTATATGCACACATTACAGGCACACATTATATGCACACATTATAGGCACACATTGTTGGAACTCATTATAGGAACGCATTGTTGGAACACATTGTAGGTACATTTTGTAGAACATCTTTTATAGGCACATATTGTAAGCCTACGTTGGTATGAGCTTTCTATTAGTGGTGTAAGTAGGCGAGAACGTTGAAGGGGTGGTGAGGGTGTCTGCCTAGTACATGACCAACACATTTACCATAATTTAATTTAAATATTTTCCCTGTGCAATAGGGCACTGTATTTATTCTACCTTTGACGCCACTAGCACCAGTTACACCACTGCTTTCTGTAAAAATGATATGTAAAAATATTTAGATTATTGAACACTAAAAAAAGATACTTACTTAAAGGAAGCAATGAGGAGATTTAGAAGTAGAATATTGATCACGACAACGTAAAATGCCATAATAATGGGGACATAATAAATGCCAGTTTGTGTTGGACATCTAGGTTTTTCATAATCATTATATAGACTGGCATTATTGGTGCAGGTGTCATCTGTAGAGAAAATGCATGGATATTACAACAAACTCTTACGTGGTCTGGTACAGTTTTACACATCTCTGATCTCGTATTTTTAAAAGTAGTTGCGTCTCTATATAATAATTACCCGGAAGGGGAAGGGGGAGGGCATCCATAAAAATGATTGAGGAAGCACCCTAAACACAAATGCCCCTGTCTGTGGCTCCTATTTCTCCCGTGGTGCCTCCATGGCTATTGCACTATCGGCTATGGTGGTGATGAAAGAAGGGCGCCATAAAAACTGCCCCATTAGTGGTTTATAGGATCTAAGAGATTTAATCTCATCCTTACAGGGACTTCACAGGTGGCTCCTAAAGCACTAGAGGCCCCACCCCGCGACTTTTGCCCCTCTAAATGACACCAGTGAATATAACTCAGTCAATAGTCTCAACGTAATTAGGGATTTTTTTTTAATTTGCCTTGCACAAAACCACAATTAATTAAAAAAAATAGCTAGACAATACAAATTAAGACTTGGAACTTTATTACATTCAAATAAACCAAGAACAACCAACTACTAATCCTAATTTGAACCTAAAATTTTGGTACGGAAATAACAAAAATCTGGCATATTAGAAATAAATCATGTTTAGTAAAGACTAATTGTAACTAATGAGATAAATATTTAAAAAAAATGATTCATTTAAATAACCAATCAAATTACTTGAAGTGTTGAATTCATCAAATTTAAATTCTCCAAATATTGCCCAGAAAGGTCTTTTGTTCATGAAGTAAAAAAGTTTCCCGTTTGGTTGAGAGACAGGATACAATGCCGCCTCTGCCGCAATGGCGAATGCCACATAAAATATCACGATGATCAGAAAGAAGCGAACTAAAATCTTCGTCTGTAAACAAAACAAAGAGGTATAATTGTAAAGTTTTTATCTGTGCTATTTGTGCATTATAATTTATTGATGCGGTAAATCCGTCAATAGATTTGAACTATAGCACTATACTTAGATCGATGGGTTGTTTATAAGTCTAAAGTGACATACCCGCTGCTAATTTTAATGACTTAACACAAATGATTTAAAGGCAATAGGCTTAGGAAAAAAATTTCAAATAATAGTAAGTCCGTAAATCTTCACATGCATTATCTGTACAATTAAGTTTTTACGACCTTTTTTCAGGGCGCATATTATATACTAAAAAAAAAATCTACTTACCATGATATTAATTGTTAGTAACAGTGGCCCAAGAAACTCGGAGATGTAGTAAAAGTCCAGAATGCAAAGGCAAAATAAAACGTAATCAAAACTTAGCATCACTCGCGATATCTCCATCCACGTCGGATAGCTGTCGTCATAATAGGCTCCAACTTTCACGAAGAAACCGCATATAAATAAAAACAATGCAAGAGGCTTAAGAACTTCTAGTGTCTTAAAGGATCTTTCAGAATCAGATTTTATCTAAACAAAAAAATAAAAAATAAAGTTCAATTAAAAAAAATAAGAAGCTTGGGTATTGTTAGGTAAAATATTTTACAAAAGATTATCATAAAAGCTCTAACATTTATCGAGTTTTATGTATTATTGCTGTTAAAACATGTGGATTAAGGATAAATTGTTTCGAATGAAATTATTTAGCTATTAGCTGTACCCTGCAAAACCTTTGCATAGAGTTATATCTCCTTAGGCTTGATTGGTAGGCTAGGTTATTTTTTGCTTCGGGCAGATCCGATTTTTTCATGATTGTATTTTAAACTGGAATACTGTTGTGTTAATTCTTTACTCTCAGTTTAGCGCAGAACCCAAATCGCTTTTATTTTATTAGATTGTAATATATATATATATATATATATATTTATATATATATATATATATATATATATATATATATAGAGAGAGAGAGAGAGAGAGAGAGAGAGTAAAATTTCTAGCCTTTCTGATCCACTCAAGTGAGTAGCATACGATAAAACTCCAGACAACCCATTCCAACGGGTGAAAACTGTTGGCTTCCAGATAGGACACAAGTAGGATGCCGTAGATGATCAGAAAAACCAAAAGTCCAGTCTAAAAAAAAAATAGATCGAAATAAATGAATTGTATACACAGAAGACATTTTCGATTAACTAATACATATTGTGGAGTTATATTTCTATGGTTTTATCATTTTACGTATAGCTTATATATGGTCTCTATGTTACCGACGTTACTAAACATGAGCCTGGACCGGTTGTATATTCAAAGGGATCTTAAGGCTGGAGGGGGGGTGGGGGTCCGAATAAAAAAAAATAACTCACAGGTGGAAAATATTTTCCGGATCGCCAGCTTAAGATTTTGCAATAGGGCCCTAAAGTTGACCGAGGAACTTACCTGTCTGGACAATGATATGTAAAAAAACGTAACGTGTTTCTCAATACTATTATTGCTGCGCGAATTAGTGTTACAACATCGAATTTTGATATCGAATACGGGTAATTATACCCTCCCTCCACTACACACCAAGATGCAATTTTATTGCGAGACAACCGACCATGAAGCTGCAGGTGAGTGGCTATTCGTGATCTAGGGATAAACATTTACAATCATGTGTATATACATATATATATATATATATATATATATATATATATATATATATAAGTAAAGTTCCCTTAAGCCCCAAAGGGGTTCATCGGGGCAGATGAAGTGTAGAATTCATCTGTTTCAATAACTTCGGCACATAAAAGGATTATGCGGTTAGCACAACACCCAGCCGCCTTTACTTCCCCAACTTAAAGTCAGGTACCCATTTAAAGCTGGGTGAACTTGGGGGACTTAAACCAGGACCTGAAAAAGTCCAAAGGTTCTCACTGAGATTCGAACCCGGGACATTCCGGTCGACAGTCATTCGCTCTACACGACGCTACCACCCGTCCCTTCACACACACATATATATAGTAGATATATATATATATATATATATATATATATATATATATATATATATATATATACAGTGTGATAGGAGTAATTGTATTACATCTATTACATAAATTATCTTACAAAGTCAAAGAACGCCTTCATCCTTGGAGAGACTAACAACTTGAAGAACGTCACATGACCTCTCTCACTGAAATGAATTAATTCATTTGCGACAATTTTCATTTGTATGAGGTAGTATTATTTAATTTCTTAACATTTCAAAAGTCCTTCTCACAATAGAACTTTAATTACCGTATTTCCCAATGTATAAGCACCCCCTTTGTATAAGCCCCCCCCCCTCCCAATTTTCGGACTGTGAAGTTTTGAAAAAAAAAATTATTAGAAAAACAAGTTATAAAGAAAGAAAATTTACAAAGAAACAAAATTCAAGATTCATAATAATCACTCATACACTCATCACTGTGGGCTTGAATATTTTGGAAAAAAGGGGTGGCTTTTACATGGGGAAATACGGGATTTAATGTTTATTATGTTCTAAAAGACAGAGAAACATAAAATGTGTAAAGAAATCTTTAAGATTTTGTAAACTGCACATTTTTTCTAAAAAAAAAACACGAAAAATATATAAATATTTTATTAAATCTATACCATTATAAAGAGAGAGAGAGAGAGAGAGAGAGAGAGAGAGTATGTTACTTTAAATGTAAATCACGTAGATCACGTGAGTTTCGAGTGTCCAGCGCTGGCGGACAATAGGGTGGACCAGTCCGGAAGCTTACTGGCCATTGCGCTTTATGGCAGTCTCCAGATGTTGAAAGACACAGAAAGTCTGATCTCACGGGCTCTATGGCAGTCTCCAGATGTTGAGAGACACAGTAAGTCTGATCTCACGGGATCTAAGAGACTAAGTCTCAGCCCGCAGTAATCACTGAGAGAGTTCAAAGAGAGAGAGAGAGAGAGAGAGAGAGAGAGAGAGAGAGAGAGTGAGAGAGAGAAAGAGTATGTAAATTTAATTGTAAATGGAAGACCATACGTATGTATTGTGTGTGTTTTAAAAGTAATTAGCTTACTCATCTGGGTCAGGTTTCTGTAAATTCTGGAGACAAAAAAAAAGGAAAAACAATGGTAGGAAAAATTACATATACAGTTGATATCGCATATTATTTACTTTAATATGTCAACAAACCATTAGTCAACAAATAGATACAATAACAACTTATTACTTTCTCGTCAGTTTCTGTCACTAATCTGTTTCTCCACGTTCTCTCATTCAGGTCCTGACAAGCTTTTTGTGAAATGAATTCCTTGTTGCCCATCTCAAGTGCTAGAGCTATGCAGGACGTATCTGACCACTGAGGCATGTTTTGGCTCAACAGGATCATCGCATCCTCGGGATACTTGGCATACGTGTTGTTCAATGTATTGATTGCAAATGTCTCATATTTCCTGAATAATTTAAAAAAAACAACATAACAGATCACCTCGATTAAAATTTGAAGGTAAAAAGTAAAATTAAAAATAAATTAACCCTCGGAGAATCATTTATTCCACGGTTTGCCTTTCAGCTTCTGCAGTCGTTCTTTAGTGTATTTTGTAAATTTTTTTTTACATTTGTGTCTATTATATTTCTTAAATCTCGAATGCTTGTAACGTCGTTTATCTCTGACAAAAACCTATGTTCTATTTCTCTAAGTTCAATCTACTATTTTAAAGTTTAGTTTCTTAGATAATAGTCTGTTATAATTTAGATGAATGACGTCTTACATTTTTTGCACATTTATGATGTCCATATCAATCTTTTTTTCTTCCTTTTTGCCCATGACATCCAGCAACACACAAGCAAACAAAGCTCCACCTATAGGATACTGCAATTAACACAAAAATACCTACACATTTTAGTTACTATTCTTCCAAAAGCCAGGCTGACAATTCTTCATTTATTTTTAAATACACAAATATACATTGCTTGACTTTTCTTAAGTACCTGTTTGTGTATTCAAGTTTATGAGGAATAGAAGTAAAACAAAATCTACACTAACCTTCACATATCTCCAAAACAACTCCGAAAGCTCAAATTTTCTTTTGAGAATAGCAAGTTTAAAAAGTCGCTCAACTTTGTAGTCTGTGAAACGTGAAGACAATGCATTAATTTTAATGGGTTTGTTTCAGTTCGCCATACATTTAAAAATTTAAATGTAAACATTTCCGCCGCTGTTATGTTCCGCATTTATATTTTTATATTATAATCATATGTTAGATGCACACTACGAAGTAAATAAATGTTACTAATACCTTCAGAGTAAATTCTTTTCTGTCCACAGTATTGAGAAATCATCTCAATCAAGTTTTCTTGTTTCTTAGACTAGACATAATAACAAGAAGACAAATAGTTCTTTTTATTTCAATATACATTATTATCTGCACATAAACCTTTCATACGAAGCATTTATAGCTCTCTCTCTCTCTCTCCCTGCCCTCGGTGGTGCGCTAAGTACTGGTCATTCCAGTAGACCGGCGCACCATATAACTAACGTACTGAAGGCAGTGACGTAGGGGTTGTGATGATTAATCCGGCAATGAAGAACAGTGGCCGTTGGAGTTGTTGATTGTAGATAGTTTATTACTTGCTGTTTTTCATATCCCAGAGTTAGAATATTTAATAGTACGTATAAGTAAAGTTCCCCAAGCCAGTTCGTATAAGTAAAGTTCCCTAAGCCAGTTCGTATAAGTAAAGTTCTCTAAGCCAGTACGTATAAATAAAGTGAAAGTGGAAGGTCTTTTTTTAGCAACACAACCCATCAATGTACCGAGGGTGGTGAAACAGATGAATTGTACACATTAATCTGACCCAAAGAGCCGAAATGGGTTTAAGGGAAACTCACTTTTTTATGAACAAAATATGTGAAAAAAAAAGTTAACAAACTTATAAGAAGCAATTTTAAATTGATTAAAGATCTAAACATTTTAAATTGAGAAAGACTTTTAAGTTATATATATATATATATATATATATATATATATATATATATATATATATATATATATAACAATCAGGGTGAAGCTATAATTACACATTAAATGTGTGAATATTACCGTTCCAATTTTCTTTACACTTTTATCAGAGTCAAATAGACTGATGTCGTGACTTTCATCATCAGACTATGAATGAGAACAATAAAGAGACCTCATTAAGATGAATCTAAGCTGGTCGTGTTATTAAACTAGTAAAGTTTTGTCTCAATAAATATTTTTTTTTTTTAATTATGAAAAAAAGTATTTTTTTTTAAAACTGAAAATGAAATTATACCTGATTCCTTAAGCAAAAACAGTTTTTGATTGACTTGGTTTCATTGTTGCGCTGCTCTCGCCTGACTGCCTGCGTATATTAATTAAGTCAATTATGAGAAGGAAATTGATGTCAAACAAATGTTCACAAAATTACTAAATATTTCGATATAAAGCAGATTGAATTTAAACATTTGCCATTTCAACCAACAAACTTTTCATTTAGGAAATGGCTTCATTTAACATCGAATGCTTTTCAACACATATTAAGTAGGAGTGAACTAAATATTTTTCCTTTCCCATTTTCGACAAAAAAAAATATAAATAAAACGCCCTATCGGAAATAGACAAAAAAGGGTGGGTCTTTTTTAAAGAAAGGTACTGATAATAGAATTTTGGGGTTATGTGGTTAATATTGTTTACTAGGAGCAAGGACATTTGAAGGAAAATAGATGATTTTTTTTTGTTATTGTCCGATTAATATTATTTATTCAGCACTTCAGGTTTAGTCTTAATCTACTTTTTTATTCCATTTCTTCATTTTTATGCACCTTAAAGTTCGTCTCATACATATAATATGAGTATTTGAGCTCATCATTTGATACATAACATCAGATCTGAGCATATTTGTTTGTGTCGCCATGTTCAAGAACTACAAGTATGTTTGTTGCACTAAGGAGATTTGTACATCGATTGTACAAGGTTTTGTTATTTAAGGACTATATGATGTCTTGCGAATATTGTGTTAATGGATAATATGATAACTTAAAAAATAAATTGAAATTTTACCAAGACTTTATTGTGTAAAGTAAATTCCACGCGTAATAGTAAAATATCTCTCTAAGAAACTTCTGATATGATTAAATTGTAGGTTAAAAATTGTCTTACAATAAAAAAATGGCTTTTTTTATTTATTACAACAAAGCGAAATGATTCTAAATAAATTAAACGTAGTTGTCGCTCTTTGTCTGAATTTCGAGCTGTCAAGGCGACGAGCTTCCCATTACTGTGTGTCAAAAAATCGTCAGCTGAGAATTATGGAGCTCTATGTCCAATAAAAACTGATTTTGAGTAAAATGAAATTTAAAGTTCACGTTTGTGTACTTTGAACATATTGAACGGAAAACAACTGTTATGTTGTGAAATCAATTTTGACACAATATACACTAAATATAAAAGGAGATAGAGCCCACGACGACATAGCATAATACTGTAGCTTCAGATGAAAAATTTCCGTTTCTGGACATAGAGCTTCATAATTCTCAGCTGACGAAATGTCGCTTAATTTAATAGCTCTAGTAAGCTCTGTAATAAAAGCGTGACATACGGATAACCTAAAGCACGTACCAGCAGGAATGTTTTAGTGATATCTTGTTCATGAATGTAATGGACAGGGTCCATGCCTTGCTCAATCATATATCGGACAAAGTTGTATCTCTTCAGTCTCAAGGCCTCGGAGATGATCATTCTACACGCATCGTAGTCCTAGAGGGGGAAAAATGTCCGAGAAAATTATAAATGAGAAAAAAAATCAATGCTAGGAAACATATACCAATTCTTGAAAATCAATATTCATAGTAACCAATGTTACCTCTAGTTCCGGGCTTCACAACCGGTGGTACGCATGCCCCAAGGGGTATCCGGGGAAAGGCTATGCAAGGGGTACGCCGTGACATAAGTTTCTGGTTTAAAACAACCAAGAGTTTGAAGAAGGTAGTCGGTTTGCTACGTGTGAGGGCTACCTTCACACACTTTAGGTAGCGACAAAAGGTTGAGAACCGCTGGTCAAATTCAGTGGTTTAAAAAAAAAAAGTGTGGGTTATGACGTACAAGGAATTTAAGGTTGACTGCGACAAAATGTACAATGCACTTAAGGAGAACATATAGACACTTAGTTACTACTCTATGTCTAGATACGTCACAAAATGTACAATACACTTAAGGAGAACATATAGACACATAGTTACTACTCTATGTCTAGATAGTCACAAAATGTACAATACACTTAAGGAGAACATATAGACACATAGTTACTACTCTATGTCTAGATACGTCACAAAATGTACAATACACTTAAGGAGAACATATAGACAGATAGTTACTACTCTATGTCTAGATACGTCACAAAATGTACAATACACTTAAGGAGAACATATAGACACATAGTTACAACTCTATGTCTAGATACGTCACAAAATGTACAATACACTTAAGGAGAATATATAAACACATAGTTATAACTCTATGTCTAGATACATAGTTACAACTCTATGTATAGATAGATACATAGTTACAAATCTATGTCTAGATACATAGTTACAACTCTATCTCTAGATACATAGTTACAACTCTATGTCTAGATACATAGTTACAACTCTATGTCTAGATACATAGTTACAACTCTATGTCTAGATACATAGTTACAACTCTATGTCTAGATACATAGTTACAACTCTATGTCTAGATACGTCACAAAACTGAAAAAAATGTACTTTGGCAAGCTGTGTGTGTGTGTGCGTTCTTTGTGTGTGTGTGTGCGATCTGTGCGTGTGTGTGTGCGATCTGTGTGTTTGTGTGTGTGTGTGCGATCGGCGAGCTGTGTGTGTGTGATTAGCAAGCTGTGTGTGTGTGTGTGTGCGATCTGTGTGTGTGTGTGCGATCGGCGAGTTGTGTGTGTGTGTGATTGGCGAGTTGTGTGTGTGATTGGCGAGCTGTGTGTGTGTGCGATCTGCGAGCTGTGTGTGTGCGATCGACGATTTGTGTGTGCGATTTGAGAGCTGTGTGTGTGTGTGTGTGTGTATGTGTGTGATCTGCGAGCTGTGTGTGTGCGTGATTGGCAAGCTGTGTGTGTGTGTGTGATCTGCGAGCTGTGTGTGTGATTGGCGAGTTGTGTGTGTGATTGGCGAGCTGTGTGTGTGTGCGATCTGCGAGCTGTGTGTGTGCGATCGGCGATTTGTGTTTGCGATTTGAGAGCAGTGTGTGTGTGTGTGTGTGTGATCTGCGAGCTGTGTGTGTGCGTGATTGGCAAGCTGTGTGTGTGATTGGCGAGCTGTGTGTGTGATTGGCGAGCTGTGTGTGTGTGTGATCTGCGAGCTGTGTGTGTGATTGGCTAGCTGTGTGTGTGATTGGCGAGTTGTGTGTGTGATTGGCGAGCTGTGTGTGTGCGATTGGCGAGCTGTGTAGTCGCTATCGGCGAGCTGCTTAGATGGAATTCTGCCAATAATTTGTAAATGTTCCCCGAGAAAAAAGCGCAACTGACCATTGGGCAAAAGACTTTACTTACGTTGTTGTCCACTAGCTTCCAAAGTTGACCAATCTCAGCTGCCAGGTCCAGTTGGTCAAACTTAAGAGTCAACTTTAAAAACATTGCGTCATCTTCACATGAACCTGTTTTTGGGCCACGGAAAGAGACTATTAACGTGTTAAATTATATTTCTCTGTGGCTTTGATTATTGTGATACATAAAAGAACATATAAACAGGGGCGGACCTATGTCATTTGAGGTCCCGGGCGCATAAGAAAACGTTTGGCCCTTTAGAAAAAAGTGAGATACATCGAAGGGTTTAAGATGGGGATCCGTAGGGCCCCCTGAATACTTGGCGGCCCTGGGCGTGAGCGCGTTGCGCCAATCCTTAGATCCGCCTCTGCATATACATCTGTACAAACTGATACAAAACAAAAATGTAAAAAGAAAAAAGTACTCAAATAGACTAACGGTACAACGCCCTCAGTAATGTCTGTGCGATAGTAGACTGGCTGACAGAGCCCCCTATATCCAGAATGCTGTAAGCACCCCCTTTGTTGATGAGATGGTGAGAGAATCTTTTCGTTAATCTATGATTAGTATTGAAATAATAGTCCAGTTAGTTTACTTAATATGATACATATTAATTATTGTGTTATTGTTTCAAGTAATTGTATGCAACACATTAAGTAATTTGAAAATAATTAATTATACTAACGTTATCATTTAAACTTACTCTTTTGAAATGTTGGCTTTATCGAGCAAGGCTTCAATACAAAACTGAAGGCTACTTTTCTGAGATACTGTTCTTTAAAAAAAGTATATATATATATATGTGTGTGTGTGTGTGTGTGTGTGTGTGTGTGTGTATACAGAGAGAGACAGAGAGAGAGAGAGAGACAGAGAGACAAAGAGAGAAAGAGACAGAGAGAGAAAGAGAGAGAGAGGGGAGACAGACAGAGACAGAGAGAGAGAGAGGGGAGACAGAGACAGAGAGAGAGAGAGAGAGAGAGAGAGAGAGAGAGAGAGAGAGAAAGAGAGTCATTTTGTTTATGCCTCATGTAATTTTAGGTCAGATTCTGAACTCTTTGTGACCTTTCAACTCTGTTCATTTTAAAAATTAAACCAAATGTACAGGAAATTAAAATGTACTTAAACTACAAGTTACAAACAATGGCTATACAACTTAAACTACTAACAATTATTAGTGCCCACGCTTTTTGTAGCCATAATAATTTCTATAAATATGTGTAGCGTACACTGTATGTAGTAAGGGGTAGTGTTTCTCAAAGAGTTTGGCCCGGTTACCCTTTGCTCTGGGCTGAGAACATTACTTGAACATACACAGCTAAACCGAAAACAGTGACATCAGGGGAAATCATGTCCGTAAAAACAATATATGCAGGTTGTCTTTTTTTTTATTAGAGGTAATACGCTAATAAGAAAAGGAGGGTACACAGATATCAAAAGTTTGGGAATCAAAACGTCAATAAAAAAACGTCTAGATAAAAAGTTTATCATACTTGTCCTTTTTTTTAATCTTTACTTAATTATCATTTTTATCATTAATCGCGCTTTATTAATCTTTCAATACATAACATCAGTCGTGTTGACCAGGCTTGCGGAGCCGGAGCCGGAGCCGAGGAACCGGGAACCGCTACTTTTTGCTGAAGCCGGAGCCGAAAAAATGTATCATTTTACTATTCGCTAATTTGATCACTGAAATAACTTTTTATTACTTATGAAAATGGCGACTAGTGAAACCTCGGTCGAAAATAATGATATGATTCTGGATGCACTGAAATGGTTTGTTTTTAATAAAACCGACATGCGTATATTTTTCAAGTTCCTGATTATGGGCGGTGAACGCGGCAAAATTTGCATAATTTTTTATCAGCGGCATGTTAGCGTGGCACAATAAAAAAAATGTGTCTCGTGTGATACTATCTTAATAGGGAGCTGGAGCCGTGCCGGAGCCGGAGCCGGAAAAAAATTAGGCGACTCCGCAAGCCTGGTGTTGACTACACATGACAGAGCATAGATAAGTTGAAATGAAAGAAGCACGAAAAATCCCTAGTCATAATTTGGATTTCTTTTTGTCTTTCTGTTTAAACCTTTTTGTATGAACAAGACACCCAGGTTCTACACTATCTACACTGCGAAATTAAAGACAGATTGACATGGTGTTACAGGTCCTGGTGAAAGTCCCCAGGTCCACCCAGCTTTAAAGGGGCCACACTATTTCTCAATATGAAACTAAAACAGACAATTTCATCTGTCCATATCAGCCCCCTTAGGGGCTGAATGGAACTTAACTTTTTACAGAATTGCAAAAGTATTAATCTGGTGTTGAACTGTGTTACGCGATTAAACCAAGTGACAAATTATGAATTTTAAACAAATACTATCATTCATGTTTTATTAGTACATGTATTGCGTTTATATTTCTTACTCCACTATTCCTAAAATTTCAGCCAAAATATCCGCCATTCCTCCTGAACCCTGAAAAAAAAAATATGTCACAATTTTGTTTTGATTAGCACGCAATTAAGAACAATTTAAAATGATAGTTCTTAAAAGTGTGCTAACACAACATATAAAATTACTAACTCAACATGTAAAATTACTAACACAACATGTAGAATTACTAACACAACATGTATAATTACTAACACAACATGTAGAATTACTAGTACAACTTGTAGAATTACTAATATAACATGTAGAACTACTAGCACAACATGTAGAATTACTAATACAACATGTAGAATTACTAACAAATGCTAATTATGTCTGCTAAAATTCACAAATGTTACATTAATTTGTTTTGTAATGTTATTTAAAACAGCAACAATACGTCCATAATAAACTCAAAATACTCTCACTGTGAAAATGTTTAATACAATTGAAGAAATATTTTCTAAATTGTTAATCTATTGATTTTATTTTGAAAATACAACATACACATAAACTAACGATATGACAACATAACATAAACTGACACTATGACAACATAACATAAACTAACAATATGACAACATACACATAAACTGACACTATGACACCATACACATAAACTGACACTATGACAACATAACATAAACTAACAATATGACAACATAACATAAACTAACATATGACAACATACACATAAACTGACACTATGACAACATAACATAAACTAACAATATGACAACATAACATAAACTAACAATATGACAACATACACATAAACTAACAATATGACAACATACACATAAACTGACACTATGACAACATAACATAAACTAACGGTATGACAACATATTAAAATGTAAAGATGTGTAGTCAGTAGTACAATAATATAGTTGTAAATGAACATTGATTGCTCAGTAAAATGTTTCGGTACTCAACTTACCTTTAAAATAATAACAGGCTGGTTATTCTCAATACAGTGAGTTATTTCTTCCATCGATTGGTGAGATCCATTGCAGAGTATGGTGCATTCTAACCAACCTAGTAATTTAAAAAATACATAGGGATACATTTAAAGTTGATATAGTCAATGGTTTAGTTATATGAAGCATGCAGCTAAGGCGGTGAAAAATGTGTTGCTAGATATTTAACCTATCACTCAACATATTAAATACTTTTTTTTCATAATGGGTCCATCCTTGTGAGTGATGCCCCCTGTAGGTAATAGATGGAGGCACCACGGGCGATATAGCGGGGACTTAAGCCATGACCTGAATATATCCTTTGTTCCTCACCGATGATCGAACCAGGGGCCCTTAGGTCGACAGTCGAGCGTTTTACCGCACGACCATCCGTCCCCTGAATACTGTTGCGCAAACGGCGGTTATTATTTACTTTTTTTATTGATGGCAAAGGTCATATTTGGACATTCCACCTCTTGGGTTAGACTAGAATGGCTTAAAATGCTCATTACATAAATAAATATATACATACATATACGACACATGTGGCCGTTGTGCTAGCCATACTACCAAGGGCTATAGGAACTTTAACTATTTTACTTTAATATGTTAAGCGCTTTTAATAGCCATAGTAGACTGGCTTTAAACGCTCAATTTCAATTTTTAATCCATCCATCTTTTTCTCTATCTAATCTGTCTGCCTGCTGTATTTCTCTCTGTCTATTCCTTTATCCCTCTCTCATTCTCTCTCTACACACACATATATTGTATATATATATATATATATATATATATATATATATATATATATATATATATAACTCCTACATTTCTTATCATGTATCTATCTATATGTATGTCTGTCTGTGTAATATTTATTTTTTTTATTTTACCTTTTTTCCTTATAGACTGTTTCATACTTGGGTCAGTCAGAATGTATCGTTTTATTTTAGGGTTGATAATTTTAACCAATTCACTACTGTCATCAATAAAGTCATAACTTTTCTGAAAATAATGTAATTATAAAATACAATATTCATGTAACACATTGATCTGCATATAGCAATAAGTATTTTAATTATGTTTGATATTACGAGTAAAACCCGGAGCTTACTTCACTATTGATAACTCCAAAAACTGCTGGGTTATAGTCTGAGGCAGGAAGTGTAATACTCTGCAGTAAGTTTCCAAAGCTTTTGAATAATGAGAAATCTTCTCCATCAATGTACATCCATAATTCTGTCACGAAAATGTTACAAATTCATTTATTTAGGTCAGTTCGGTGTTATATTTTACAACTTATCTAAATAGTAACAATTTTAACTTGACTTTCAAATGGCATTTTTTTAAAAGATGTAGTTTTACGAAATTAGCCTTCTACCTTCTTTAACTGTGAGTTGGATCAGTTCAGTTAGAAAGTCTCGTATTGAGAACAACAGCTTGCTATTAGATCTCGACTCTTGCTCATAGGAGCCAACTAATCTAATTATTAACTGAAATTTTTAGTTAAAATTCTATAAAACAAGTCGTTAAAAAATAAAGAGACCTAGGCATAAACAATAACTGTGAATATAAAGTGATGTATTAATAATGATTAACAAAGAATACATTTGATGTTAACAAGTTGTAAGATAAATAAAGGCATTTAAAATTAATCCCATTCAAAGTATAAATGAAATAAAACTATCTCCTGTATATAATATAGGCCTATATCTACCTGAGGATCCTGAGGAAAATTCCAAGACTTCTGAAGTTCATCAGATATGTGAGCAATAGCCGACTCTTGGACGTCAGGTGGCTCAAGAGCTTTGGTTGGTGGTGACGAAAGTCGAAAGATGTGACACTAACGAAATAACATACTAAAATAAGTCAATAGACCGTGCCTTGTTACATTGATTATTGTAAATATAACAACAGTGCACTGTCCGCAGATCATTAGTCGTCAGCAACACAAAAAAATTTGCTAGTCTTCAGTAGAATGTGTATGATACGGCCAATGTTTGCTAGCGGGCCAATGACATAGTACACTGTTCACATCGTAACTTCGACATTGGCCAGTCGCATCCTATCAATGTTCATATCGGTCGGTCAATTTGTCTGACATTGGCCGGCCAATGTAAAGATTGGCCTGTGTCTCTGGCCAATGTCTGACAATTGCTGGCTAACAAACAATTGTCGTACCATATATGACTGCAAATACGTAATTAAGTTTTATTGATTAATGATACAATTCCTTATTGGTGATTATTTTTTTTTTAAATCTACACATCTGTTATAATGACACATTGACTGATTTATTGAACCTCGGGAATAAAGCTAAAGAACTTAATGGCCTTCAAAAGGTTCTAAAAGTTGTCGACCGTTGCTTTAGATTCACGTATTTTTAAAAAAAACTTTATAATTTTGACATTTGACAAACGTAATTCGTGGTTTTTTTTTTTTTAAAGTAGAAATCCTAATAAAAAACTTCGGAATTTATTTTCATCAAACGAAGTTTCAAAATACAGTATGTGTACTATTGTATAAAATGTCAATAAAATTAAATTAACAGGATTGTACAAACCTCATTAAGTAAAGTTATAAACCTATTGTCCTCTTTTTCTTGTAGAGATGACGAATTCTTTAGATCTGAGCTGAACTATAAGAATAATAAAAGTATAATTATATATATTTAATCATTTCTCGGAAACTGCGTAATAGTTTAAATTTCAATTTTAGTCAAATTTAATCTTGATACCTTAACATTTTACTTACATCACTCTCCGGCGAGACTTGATTTCTTAAGAAAGAAAAAACACAAAACTTAATTTTCCTTCACTTTGTTTTATTGTTGTTTTTTTTTACACTAATATCATTTTTATGTATGTAAATATTACACTGCGTGTTTACTTTTGTTAGTACGTACCTGGAAAATTTAGGAAAGCTAAGAGAACGTTTAATATTTTCTTCATCCATCATTCACAGAGATTCATATTTCATTAAGTTTTTTTTTTTAATTACACTCTGAATGTTTCCAGCAGCTTAATACAAAGTAAAATGGTGAAAATAAATTAGTGGTGCATTACTAAATATTACATAGGGAACCAGTGGCGCAACCAGGGGGGGGGGGACAGGAAGGGGTGGCTTGAGCCCCCCCCCGACCAAATCATCATACATATTTTACTATATAAACTGTCTTTTTTCTATATGTGAGCCCCCCCCCCCCCAGCATTTTTTTTCTATATGTGAGCCCCCCACCCCACCCCCAGCATTTTTTTCTGGTTGTGCCACTGTAGGGAACTGACCTGAATAAATGAATTTCTAACATTTTCAACTAGACCACAACAAAAAAAAAAACAACGGTTATAGTATGAAGAGAGATACCTTTTCTCAATCTATTCTATTTCATTTGATATTTTAAATTTAACACTTTTCCCGATTATCAAGCTACCAGCTTTATTAGAATTAATAATTAATCATGAAGTTAAGACTCTACTAATGAGGCAAAGATTGTATACAAAACGACCAAACTTATTCTTTGACTATCCGCTAGTCGATTATTTAAAGTAGGTGTTGGTCATAAAAGTTAAACTAAACAAATACATAGACAACAATAAATATAAATGGGGGGAAATACTTTTTTTTTCTTTTCAGTTAGATGAAATATATTTATATAGAATAAACAAAAACCAAACAAAAACCTACAAAGTGTGAGTGTTATTATCGGTACAACCTATTATTAAGTTAACATTAAAAAAGAAAGTTAAAATGTTGTTTTACTGTAAAAAAAAAATCTTAAGACACAAATTGACAAAAGAATAATGATATCTTCCGTGAATAATTTTTTTCTATGTAAGAAATTTAACTGAAAAATATATAAAACATGTTATATAACATGATAGTTTAACGGATTCATATATTCATTATATCATAGGATCATTTTAAGACATTCGGAAAACACACATATATGTACAGTTTTGTAAAATTGATGATAGGTTATTTAAGCAGCTTAACGGATGTCTTTGCAGCTTGGATTGATTACTTAAAACACTAATGACTGGAAAACAATAACACAAAGTTACTGTACTTAAGTAGTGCCACAAAAAACAGATTTCTGTCAACTTCTGCATCTTTATTCCCCACGGAGTACTAAATTTAAATGATATTTTTTTTTAACCAATTAAGGAAGTGATCTTGTACATCGTATATAAACATTATACAGAGAATCATTATACATAGAATCATTATACAGAGAATCATTATACAGAGAATCATTATACAGAGAATCAATATATAGAGAATCATTATATAGAGAATCATTATATAGAGAATCATTATACAGAGAATCATTATACAGAGAATCAATATATAGAGAATCATTATATAGAGAATCATTATACAGAGGATCATTATACAGAGAATCATTATACAGAGAATCATTATACAGAGAATCATTATACAGAGAATCATTATACAGAGGAGAATTATTATACTGAGAATCATTGTACAGAGAATCATTATACAGAGAATCATTATACATAGGAGAATTATTATACAGAGAATCATTATACAGAGGAGAATCATTATACAGAGAATCAATATATAGAGAATCATTATACAGACAATCATTATACAGAGAATCATTATATAGAGTATCATTATACAGACAATCATTATACAGAGAAACATTATACAGAGTATCATTATACAGACAATCATTATACAGAGAATGATTATATAGAGTATCATTATACAGACAATCATTATACAGAGAATCTATATAAACTAATAAACTAAGTCCGGATTTTGAATGGCCTAAGACCGTAGCCTTATTTGCCTAATGGTGAATCCAAACCTGTTTATTAAAGACTAATTGGATTTTTAAAAAGTTGCCTTAATTCTCCCTGGCCTAGAGTACTATGACCATACAGACACCTGGTGAGACATACGTAATTAGCATATTTCCCCTAACAAATGTCTTGCTTGACTTAACAAAGTTTATTGACCTCAATTGTTCAGTGGTTAAAGCAAATGCGAAGTAAATACTTTGGCTTCGTTTATTTTTTTTAATTGACTAGCTATACATGATATAATAACTAATGTAACATATGACTGATTGATACAGTTTTAATAGACTATAAGTAGTATATGACTAATATTTTTTTTTAAATAAATGTCAGTATTTTGTAAATTATACTCGGAAATATTGTCTGAAATAATTCTCTGAAAACAAAAAATATATATGTAAAATAGCATAGCATACGAATAAATAGGGGGACATTCCCTTATTCTATCTATCTATCTATCTATCTATCTATCTATCTATCTATCTATCTATCTATCTATCTATCTATCTATCAATAGTAGCCAATCTATCTGTCTATTTATCTATCTCTCTATCTATATGTCTTTCTATCGATCTATCAGCCTGTTTATTCATTTATTACTCTAACTATCTATAAATCTATCTAGGCTATCTACGTATGTATCTAATCTATCATTATTATTTGTTTTAATTTTAAAACATACCTGAAACAAAGATTGTAAAATGTGTCCGCTCTTATACACACACACAGATCAAACTCTGTAACCGTTAAGAGGTATCTAGTACACAATGACTTTTTTTCTGTAGCGAACATAACAAATAACAAAACAAAAAAATTACAACCTCGATTCCCGCCACGTAACCAGACACGGTTGGAAGGATTTTTTTTGTTATTGTAATGTCGTGGTTCTAGCTATTTAATCAGGCTGTTTACCTATCATTGACACACATATATGTGGCAAGCAGTGCGGCCGAGAGAGGAGGCAAAGGGGGGGGGGAAGCAAAATGCCCAGGGGCCCGGCGAGTTTTAGGGGCCCGGACTGAGCTGGCCAATCAACTTTTGAAAATATTATTATCAGCATGGAGGGCCCGTGACATCCCTGCCCGGGGGTGGGGCCGAAATTTCTGTCGGTGAGCCTGGTAGCAAGTGTATATTGTACATACTGAAAATATTTACTGTACTCGCATAAACTTCTTCATGAGGAGAATAAATTAGACTCAATCCTAAACAGGTTTAAATAAAAAGGGGCCTTCACTTGTTAAAAATGTTTTTAAGGCTTCTTTCGTTTCATCGGCGTACCAGTAGGTGAAAATTCAAAGCAAATGCATTGGTCCAGACACAACGAAATAACTAGTAGGCAACTAACGAGAGGGTTTCAGAATAATTATTCAAATTGATATGCATTATTATTACTTTGAAGTGTTTAGAGCCCCCCCCCCCACCCCCCATAGTAGCGCAACCCACACAGTAGTTTTGGAAAGCAT
>JAGDYQ010000035.1:4875416-5067916 GCA_021962125.1 Bulinus truncatus
AATACACACAATAACCCTTTAGAGTAAGAGTATTGGAATGTCAGGAATAGTTCTTGTTACAAATGAAGTTAACAAAAAAAAAACTCTACAATTCTAAAACAAGTATATATGAAACATTCACAGTTCAAGGCATTGAAAAGAGAACTGAACCACTGTGATACACATTAACAAGCAAGGGGCAGCTCTTTAAACATTTTTTAAAACGCAGACTATATGAATGGGCACTTTTTGACTAGTCAGAGAATGGGATAGCTACAGCCCCGTAGCGTGAAAATTCTACAGCAGGGGCAAGGCAATAGCATGGGGGGGGCGCAGGAAATAAATTTTACTAAGTATAGCAGGGGAAGGCCAGAAAAAATGCACGCACGCTACGGGCCTGGATAGCTAGATGGGTAAAATATAGATATGATGACAGAATAGCTTGAATAAAAACTAGATAGAAGACAGATTGATGATACAAAATCAGTATAGACTTAGACAGATTAGATAGACTTGAGGGATAACTTGAGTCCTGGTACTATGATTATATGAGTCATGATTTGATAGACTTGATTTGATTAGATGATAGATTAGATCATATAGATAATTAAGATAGGTAAAACTAGGTGATAGATTAGATAGATAGATTAAATATAGATATGGCATTGATAGAGGTCATGTGGATGCATTATGAGTAGATTAAGGGAGCTGGCGGTGTGATGAGGCGTTGATGGATGGAAACATAACTGCAATGAATCGTTTCAAACCATGCTTTCCAAAACTATTGTCTGGGTTGCGCTACTATGGTGGGGGGGGGGGGAGAGGGTCTATAAACGCTTCAAAGTAATATTAATGCAAATCAATGTTCATAATTACTCTGAAACCTCTCGTTAGTTGTCTTCTAGTTATTTTGTTATGTCTGGACCAATGCATTTGCTTTCAATTTTCACCTACTGGTATGCCGATGAAACCAAAGAAGTCTTAAAAACATTTTTGACAAGTGAATACCTCTTTTTTTTTAAAAAAAAAAAGCCTGTTTAGGATTGAGTCTAATGTTATTCTCCTCATGAAGAAGTTTAGGCGAGTACAGTACACATTTTTAGTATGTACAATATATACTAGCTACCAGGCCCACCGACAGAAATTTTCGAGCCCTCCGAGCTGATAATAATATTTTCAAAAGTTGATTGGCCAGCTCAGTCCGGGCCCCTAAAACTCGCCGGGCCCCTGGGCATTTTGCCCCCACTCCCCCGCCTCCCCTCTCGGCCGCACTGCTTGCCACATATATGTGTGTCAATGATAGGTAAACAGCCTGATTAAATAGCTAGAACCACGACATTACAATCACAAAAATATCCTTCCAACCGTGTCTGGTTACGTGGCGGGAATCGAGATTGTGATTTTTTTGTTTTGTTTTGTTATGTTCGCTACAGGCAAAAGTCATTGTGTACTAGATACCTCTTAACGGTTACAGAGTTTTGATCCCTGGGTGTGTGTATAAGAGAGGACACATTTTACAATCTTTGTTTCAGGTATGTTTTAAAATTAAAACAAATAATAGTGATAGATTAGATACATACGTAGATAGCCTAGATAGATTTATAGATAGTTGGAGTAATAAATAAATAAACAGCCTGATAGATCGATAGAAAGACATATAGATAGAGAGATAGATAAATAGACAGATAGATTGGCTACTATTGATAGATAGATAGATAGATTGATAGATAGATAGAGAGATAGATAAATAGACAGATAGATTGGCTACTATTGATAGATAGATAGATAGATAGATAGATAGATAGATAGATAGATAGATAGATAGATAGATAGATAGATAGATAGATAGATAGATAGATAGATAGATAGATAGATAGATAGATAGAATAAGGGAATGCCCCCCTATTTATTCGTATGCTATGCTATTTTACATATATATTTTTTGTTTTCAGAGAATTATTTCAGACAATACTTCCGAATATAATTTATAAAATACTGACATTTATTTAAAAAAAAAATTATTAGTCATATACTACTTATTGTCTATTAAAACTGTATCAATCAGGCATATGTTACATTAGTTATTATATCATGTATAGCTAGCTAGTCAATTAAAAAATAACGAAGCCAAAGTATTTACTTCGCATTTGCTTCAACCACTGAACAATAGAGGTCAATAAACTTTGTTAAGTCAAGCATGACATTTGTTAGGGGAAATATGCTAATTACGTATGTCTTACCAGGTGTCTGTATGGTCATAGTACTCTAGGCCAGGGAGAATTAAGGCAACTTTTAAAAAAAAATCCAATTAGTGTTTTATAAACAGGGTTTGGATTCACCATTAGGCAAATAAGGCTACGGTCTTAGGCCATTCAAAATCCTGACTTAGTTTATTAATTTATATAGATTCTCTGTATAATGATTCTCTGTATAATGATTCTCTGTATAATGATTCTCTGTATAATAATTCTCTTCTGTATAATAATTCTCTTCTGTATAATGATTCTCTGTATAATGATTCTCTGTATAATGATTCTCTGTATAATGATTCTCTGTATAATAATTCTCTTCTGTATAAGGACTCTCTATATAATGATTCTCTGTATAATGATTCTCTGTATAATGATTCTCTATATAATGATTCTCTATATAATGATTCTCTGTATAATGATTGTCTGTATAATGATACTCTATATAATGATTCTCTGTATAATGATTGTCTGTATAATGATTCTCTATATATTGATTCTCTGTATAATGATTCTCCTCTGTATAATGATTCTCTGTATAATAATTCTCCTCTGTATAATGATTCTCTGTATAATGATTCTCTGAATAATGATTCTCTGTATAATGATTCTCTATATGATGATTCTCTGTATAATGATTCTCTGTATAATGATTCTCTATATAATGATTCTCTATATAATGATTCTCTATATAATGATTCTCTATATATTGATTCTCTGTATAATGATTCTCCTCTGTATAATGATTCTCTGTATAATAATTCTCCTCTGTATAATGATTCTCTGTATAATGATTCTCTGAATAATGATTCTCTGTATAATGATTCTCTATATAATGATTCTCTATATATTGATTCTCTGTATAATGATTCTCTGTATAATGATTCTCTATATAATGATTCTCGATATAATGATTCTCTATATATTGATTCTCTGTATAATGATTCTCTGTATAATGATTCTCTGAATAATGATTCTCTGTATAATGATTCTCTATATAATGATTCTCTATATATTGATTCTCTAGATAATGATTCTCTAGATAATGATTCTCTATATAATGATTCTCTATATATTGATTCTCTATATATTGATTCTCTATATAATGATTCTCTATATAATGATTCTCTATATAATGATTCTCTGTATAATGATTCTCTATATAATGATTCTCTATATAATGATTCTCTGTATAATAATTCTCCTCTGTATAATGATTCTCTATATATTGATTCTCTGTATAATGATTCTCTGTATAATGATTCTCTGAATTATGATTCTCTGTATAATGATTCTCTATATAATGATTCTCTATATATTGATTCTCTGTATAATGATTCTCTATATATTGATTCTCTATATAATGATTCTCTATATATTGATTCTCTGTATAATGATTCTCCGTATAATGATTCTCTATATTAATGATTCTCTGTATAATGATTCTCTGTATAATGATTCTCTGTATAATGATTCTCTGTATAATGTTTATATACGATGTACAAGATCACTTCCTTACTTGGACCAAAAAAAATATCATTTAAATTTACTCCATGGGGAATAAAGATGCAGAAGTTGACAGAAATCTGTTTTTTGTGGCACTACTTAAGTACAGTAACTTTGTGTTATTGTTTTCCAGTCATTAGTGTTTTAAGTAATCAATCCAAGCTGCAAAGACATCCGTTAAGCTGCTTAAATAACCTATCATCAATTTTACAAAACTGTACATATATGTGTGTTTTCCGAATTCTTAAAATGATCCTATGATATAATGAATATATGAATCCGTTAAACTATCATGTTATATAACATGTTTTATATATTTTTCAGTTAAATTTCTTACATAGAAAAAAATTATTCACGGAAGATATCATTATTCTTTTGTCAATTTGTGTCTTAAGATTTTTTTTTACAGTAAAACAACATTTTAACTTTCTTTTTTAATGTTAACTTAATAATAGGTTGTACCAATAATAACACTCACACTTTGTAGGTTTTTGTTTGGTTTTTGTTTATTCTATATAAATATATTTCATCTAACTGAAAAGAAAAAAATGTATTTCCCCCCATTTATATTTATTGTTGTCTATGTATTTGTTTAGTTTAACTTTTATGACCAACATCTACTTTAAATAAACGACTAGCGGATAGTCAAAGAATAAGTTTGGTCGTTTTGTATAAATACAATCTTTGCCTCATTAGTAGAGTCTTAACTTCATGATTAATTATTAATTCTAATAAAGCTGGTAGCTTAATAATCGGGAAAAGTGTTAAATTTAAAATAACAAATGAAATAGAATAGATTGAGAAACGGTAACTCTCTTCATACTATAACCGTTGTTTTTTTTTTGTGGTCTAGTTGAAAATGTTAGAAATTCATTTATTCAGGTCAGTTCCCTACAGTGGCACAACCAGAAAAAAATGCTGGGGGTGGGGGGGGGGGGGCTCACATACAGAAAAAAAGACAGTTTACATAGTAAAATATGTTTGATGATTTGGTCTGGGGGGGGGGCTTGACCCCCCCCCCCACCTGGTTGCGCCACTGGTTCCCTATGTAATATTTAGTAATGCACCACTAATTTATTTTTACCATTTTACTTTGTATTAAGCTGCTGGAAACATTCAGAGTGTAATTAAAAAAAAAAACTTAATGAAATATGAATCTCTGTGAATGATGGATGAAGAAAATATTAAACGTTCTCTTAGCTTTCCTAAATTTTCCAGGTACGTACTAAAAAAAGTAAACACGCAGTGTAATATTTACATACATAAAAATGATATTAGTGTAAAAAAAATCAACAATAAAACAAAGTGAAGGATAATTAATTTTGTGTTTTTTCTTTCTTAAGAAATCAAGTCTCGCCGGAGAGTGATGTAAGTAAAATGTTAAGGTATCAAGATTAAATTTGACTAAAATTGAAATTTAAACTATTACGCAGTTTCCGAGAAATGATTAAATATATATAATTATACGTTTATTATTCTTATAGTTCAGCTCAGATCTAAAGAATTCTTCATCTCTACAAGAAAAAGAGGACAATAGGTTTCTAACTTTACTTAATGAGGTTCGTACAATCCTGTTAATTTAATTTTATTGATATTTTATACAATAGTACACATACTGTATTTTGAAACTTCGTTTGATGAAAATAAATTCCGAAGTTTTTATTAGGATTTCTACTTTAAAAAAAAAAACACGAATTACGTTTGTCAAATGTCAAAATTATAAAGTTTTTTAAAAATATGTTAACCTAAAGCAACGGTCGACAACTTTTAGAACCTTTTGAAGGCCATTAAGTTCTTTAGCTTTATTCCCGAGGTTCACTAAATCAGTCAATGTGTCATTATAACAGATGTGTAGATTTAAAAAAAAAAAATCACCAATAAGGAATTGTATCATTAATCAATAAAACTTAATTACGTATTTGCAGTCATATATGTTACGACAATTGTTTGTTAGCCAGGAATTGTCAGACATTGGTCAGCGACACAGGCCAATCTTTACATTGGCCGGACAATGTCAGACAAATTGACCGACCGATATGAACATTGATAGGATGCGACTGGCAAATGTCGAAGAGTACTATGTCTGTCATTGGCCCGCTAGCAAACATTGGCCGTAACATACACATCTTACTGAAGACTAGCCATTTATTTTCTTGCTGACGACTAATGATCTGCGGATGGTGCACTGTTGTTATATTTACAATAATCAATGTAACAAGTCACGGTCTGTTGACTTATTTTAGTATGTTATTTCGTTAGTGTCACATCTTTCGACTTTCGTCACCACCAACCAAAGATCTTGAGCCTCCTGACGTCCAAGAGTCGGCTATTGCTCACATATCTGATGAACTTCAGAAGTCTTGGAATTTTCCTCAGGATCCTCAGGTAGATATAGGCCTATATTATGTACAGGAGATAGTTTTATTTCATTTATACTTTGAATGGGATTAATTTTAAATGCCTTCATTTATCTTACAACTTGTTAACATCAAATGTATTCTTTGCGAATCATTATTAATACATCACTTTATATTCATATTAACACAGTTATTGATTATGCCTAGGTCTCTTTATTTTTTAACGACTTATTTTATAGAATTCTAACTAAAAATTTCAGTTAATAATTAGATTAGTTGGCTCCTATGAGCAAGAGTCAAGATCTAATAGCAAGCTGTTGTTCTCAATACGAGACTTTCTAACTGAACTGATCCAACTCACAGTTAAAGAAGGTAGAAGGCTAATTTCGTAAAACTACATCTTTTAAAAAAAATGCCAATTGAAAGTCAAGTGAAAATTGTTATTATTTAGATAAGTTGTAAATATAACACCGAACTGACCTAAACAAATGAATTTGTAACATTTTCGTGACAGAATTGTGGATGTACATTGATGGAGAAGATTTCTCATTATTCAAAAGCTTTGGAAATTTACTGCAGAGTATTACACTTCCTGCCTCAGACTATAACCCAGCAGTTTTTGGAGTTATCAATAGTGAAGTAAGCTCCAAGTTTTACTCGTAATATCAAACATTATTAAAATATTTTTTTGCTAAATGCAGATTAATATGTGTTACATGAATATTGTATTTTATAATTAAATTATTTTCAGAAAAGTTATGACTTTATTGATGACAGTAGTGAATTGGTTAAAATTATCAACCCTAAAATAAAACGATACATTCTGACTGACCCAAGTATGAAACAGTCTATAAAGAAAAAAGGTAAAATAAAAAAGAATATTACACAGACAGACATACATATAGATAGATACATGATAAGAAATGAAGGAGTTATATATATATATATATATATATATATATATATACACAATATATGTTTGTGTAGAGAGAGAAACAGAGAGAGAAAAAGGAATAGAAAGAGGGAAAGACAGCAGGCAGACAAATTAGACAGAGAAAAAGATGGATGGATTAAAAATTGAAATTTGAGCGTTTAAAGCCAGTCTACTATGGCTATTAAAAGCGCTTAACATAGTAAAGTAAAATAGTTAAAGTTCCTATAGCCCTTGGTAGTGTGGCTAGCACAACGCACACATGTGTCGTATATGTATGTATATATTTATTTATGTAATGTGCATTTTAAGCCATTCTAGTCTAACCCAAGAGGTGGAATGTCCAAATATGACCTTTGCCATCAATAAAAAAGTAAATAACAATTATCGCTTGCGGATGGTCGTGCGGTAAAGCGCTCGACTGTCGACCTGAGGGTCCCTGGTTTGATCTTCGGTGAGGAACAAAGGATATTTTCAGGTCATGGCTTAAGTCCCCGCTATATCTCCCGTGGTGCCTCCATGGCCATTGCACTATTGACTATGGTGGGGATGAAGAAGGGCACTGCGAAAACCGTCCCATTTAGTGGTTTATAGGATCTCATAGATTTCATCTCATCTTTACAGGGGACATGACTCACAAGAATGGATCCATTATGAAAAAAAGCATTTAATATGCTGAGTGATAGATTAAATAAATATCTAGCAACACATTTTCACCGCCGTAGCTGCATACTTCATATAACTAAACCATTGACTATATCAACCTTAAATGTATCCCCAAAGGTTCCACTGTGGTTATTTTTTTTGGGTAAGGGATGCGGAGAGGTTATTATTACATTTATTTTACGAATCTATTAAAAGATGAACAATCTATGTTTTTACTGGTCTTTTATTTTTAATAGAATGTTTGCTAAAGCTTCTGTTATTAACTTTCATTTACGAATCTATTAAAAGATGAACAATCTATGTTTTTACTGGTCTTTCATTTTTAATAGAATGTTTGCTAAAGCTTCTATTGTTTTTATTTTTTTTTTTTATTTTTTTTTTAAATAACTAGGTTGGTTAGAATGCACGATACTCTGCAATGGATCTCACCAATCGATGGAAGAAATAACTCACTGTATTGAGAATAACCAGCCTATTATTATTTTAAAGGTAGTTGAGTACCGAAACATTTTACTGAGCAATCAATGTTCATTTACAACTATATTATTGTACTACTGACTACACATCTTTACATATTAATATGTTGTCATATCGTTAGTTTATGTGTATGTTGTCATATCGTTAGTTTATGTGTATGTTGTCATATCGTTAGTTTATGTGTATGTTGTCATATTGTTAGTTTATGTGTATGTTGTATTTTGAAAATAAAATCAATAGATTAACAATTTAGAAATATTTCTTCAATTGTATTACACATTTTCACAGTAAGAGTATTTTGAGTATTTGATGGACGTATTGTTGCTGTTTTAAATAGCATTACAAAACAAATTAATGTAACATTTGTGAATTTTAGCAGACATAATTAGCATTTGTTAATAGTTCTACATGTTGTATTAGTAATTCTACATGTTGTGCTAGTCATTCTACATGTTATATTAGTAATTCTACAAGTTGTACTAGTAATTCTACATGTTGTGTTAGTAATTCTACATGTTGTGTTAGTAATTCTACATGTTGCGTTTGTAATTCTACATGTTGTGTTAGTAATTCTACATGTTATGTTAGTCATTTTACATGTTGTGTTAGCACACTTTTAAGAACTATCATTTTAAATAGTTCTTGATTGCGTGCTAATCAAAACAAAATTGTGAAACATTTATTTTCAGGGTTCAGGAGGAATGGCGGATATTTTGGCTGAAATTTTAGGAATAGTGGAGTAAGAAATATAAACGCAATACATGTACTAATAAAACATGAATGCTAGTATTTGTTTAAAATTTATAATTTGTCACTTGGTTTAATCGCGTAACACAATTCAACACCAGATTAATACTTTTGCAGTTCTGTAAAAAGTTAAGTTCCATTCAGTCCCTAAAGGGAGCTGATATGGACAGATGAAACTGTCTGTTTAAGTTTCATATTGAGAAATAGTGTGGCCCCTTTAAAGCAGGGTGGACTTGGGGACTTTCACCAGGACCTGTAACACCATGTCAATCTTGGGTATCTTGCTCATGCAAAAAGGTTTAAACAAAAAGCCAAAAAGAAATCCAAATTATGACTAAGGATTTTTCGTGCTTCTTTCATCTCAACTTATCTATGCTCATTCATGTGTAGTCAACACCAGGCTTGCGGAGCCGCCAAATTTTTTTCCGGCTCCGGCTCCCACAAATTTGACGGCTCCGGCACGGCTCCGGCTCCCTATTAAGATAGTATCACACGAGACAAAAAAATTTTTTATTGCGCCACGCAAACATGCCTTTGATAAAAAAATTATGCAAATTTTGCCGCGTTTCTCCCCCCCCCCCCCATAGTCAGGAACTTGAAAAATATAAGCATGTCGGTTTTACTAAAAACAAACCATTTCAGTGCATCCAGAATCATATCATTATTCTCGACCGAGGTTTCACTATAGTCGCCATTTTCATAAGTAATAAAACGTTTTTTCAATGACCAAATTAGCGAATAGTAGAATGATACATTTTATCGGCTCCGGCTCCGGCTTCAGCAAAAAGTAGCGGCTCCCGGTTCCTGGGCTCCGGCTCCGCAAGCCTGGTCAACACGACTGATGTTATGTATTGAAAGATTAATAAAGCGCGATTAGTGATAAAAATGATAATTAAGTAAAGGTTAAAAAAAGGACAGTATGATAAACTTTTTATCTAGACGTTTTTTTTTTTTAATTGACGTTTTGATTCCCAAACTTTTGATATCTGTGTACCCTCCTTTTTTTTATTAGCGTATTACCTCTAATTAACAAAAAAGACATCCTGCATATATTGTTTTTTACGGACATGATTTCCCCTGATTTCACTGTTTTCCGTTTAGCTGTGTATGTTCAAGTAATGTTCTCAGCCCAGAGCAAAGGGTAACCGGGCCAAACTCTTTGAGAAACACTGCCTTACTACATACAGTGTACGATACACATATTTATATAAATTATTATGGCTAAAAAAAGCGTGGGCACTAATAATTGTTAGTAGTTTAAGTTGTATAGCCATTGTTTGTAACTAGTAGTTTAAGTACATTTTAATTTCCTGTACATTTTGTTTAATTTTTAAAATGCACAGAGTTAAAAGGTCACACCGAGTCCAGAATGTGACCTAAAATTACATGAGACATAAAAAAATGACTCTCTCTGTCTCTCTTTCTCTTCCTCTCTCTCTCTCTCTCTATATATATATATATATATATATATATATATATATATGTGTGTGTGTGTATATATATATATATATTAGGGTGATAACAAAAAAAATATTTTTATGAAACCACTTGCAATCGAGGAACTTTTATGTGTAATTTAAGAATATCAATTGCATTTTTGATTTTTTTTTAAAAAGTTCCCCCTCCTCCCCCTTTTTCGGAAGAAAAAAGTGGAAAAATATTTCTTTTTTCAAAAAAAAGGACATTATTTTTTTTAGCTTAACTCAAAAGAGTAATAATAATAACTAATCAACTTTTATTAACAAATAAGATACAGATCAGTTAGTAATATGTACAGAATGTACAAGAAATGTTTAAAACATATTTTTTCCTATGAACTTCAGATTCAACAATTGAAATTTTCTCGATTTTGCATGAAGTTCCTCCATCAGTTTCACAGCACGTTCAGCAATTTGGTTAGATCTGGGAATGTCAATTAATGACTTTTCGACTGACCAATGGGTCTTTAAACACTTAATTGCCTTCTTGCATTTTATCCTGATGAGTGAGGTAAACAGTTCATTGAAGGACGCTTCATTATAGTGTTGAGAATGGAACCAAGCATTTGCCCATTCGTAGCAGATGAAGGTTGTAGGCAGGAGTGAGGATGTTGCGCCACTCTGGTATCAGAAAAATGATATAACAGTATATATCGCACGTGAGTTCCATCTTGCCTGGTGTAAATTTGGTAGTTTCTTCCAGTTGATGCGAGGCCAACGTGAAGTTGTTTTGTAATGACGATATGCCTGACATAATTCATATAAGAACTTGAAAACATCTCGCCATCCAGGGTTCTCGTCATCTGTCGCAACGAGGCGGTAATCAGCCTGAAGAGTGACATAGTTTTGTGTTAATTGGTCAATGAAGGAATAGTTGAGTTTTGGTTTGCTCGTTGGCTCTTGGATAAAAAAATTCATGACATGTTTCAAAAGGAGGTCGAGTACATGGTGCTGACACCTAATATATTGTGGCTTCTGAAAGCCCTTGCTCAAGACATCATCCTGTATGAGCTTTGCAATCCCATGCAAACGACCAGTATTTACTGCGGTCGTGTCGCATATTATCATGCCAATATTTTTCCAAGCATCATATTCATCAAGTAGCTGATGTAGTTCCTTGTGAATGGCCGCGGCAGAACCACTCTCACATTTAATAATACCAAGTTTGATTTCGGTTGTCATATTTTTCAGCAGAACTACTTGATACTCTTCCCCTTGAACTCTTTTACCATCAAACTGGAGACAATAGAGTTCTTTGCTTTGAAGTTTTTGAACAATTTTGGTTTTCATTTTACGTCCTACAGAGATTACTCGTTTCCAGACACCCGCCTGACTTGGAACTGGCACATCGTGACCCTGTTCAGCAATGGTTGCAAGAACATCATATGCTTTATGTGTAGAAATGTTGTTTTGCAGTACTAGCAAACCCGCTGTTGTAGTGCTTGCTCTTTGGTATTTCGGTTTGCATTCAGGAGAAGATGACGTGGAAGAATAGGTTGGCAAGTCGGGTGAAGAAGCAGAGGTTTCAGAATCCGAAGATTCTGAGACAGTTGTATGTGTTTGTATAGGTTGCGATTGAGAAGAGCTGGCTTGTGATTGGGTTTTTGATAGTCGGATTCGTTTTCTTGGGTGGATTGATTCCAAAGGGGCTTGTTTGACCATTGAATAACCAATCTTTCCTCCACTCTTAACTTGCCTCTGGTAGAGTTCTTTATCCTCCGTGCTTTTCCATTCTCCATTAACGTTGGTGACATCAAATAACTGAGAAAGTGTTGTAGTAAATTTATCAGACGGATTCTTTTGTTTTTGTCATATAAATCAATCAGGCAATTGAGTTTCTTTCTGATGAGTGCGCTGGATAATAGTGGAAAGTCTAGAATTTCCCCCTCCAAAGCAATTCTATATCCGTAATCATAATTTTGATTCGATCCAGTCGCCGTTTCTGGCTATTGAACAGAAAAGTGAAGTTTCCAAGAATTTGACGGTTTGTAGGCATCCGTGTGAGATTGTTTAGCCTATCTGTCTATCTGTCTAACAATATGTCTTTCTATCTATCCATGTCTATCTACTTTCACTATCCTGACAGTAAGACTTGCAATCTTGCACTGAAAACGAGATAGTTTATCCAAAATATTCAAAAATATTCCACAATGTTCTAAAATATTCCAGAATATATATTATATATTTGCACCTAAAACAGAAAATAAAAGAAGTTATAACAATAATGAAATAGTTATATATTGTGAACTCACCCCAAGCTGGGGCGAGTTCAAACTGCGCGATATGTGAACGAAAAATTAAAAATAGGGGGAACTTTTTTCAATTTAAAAAAAAAATATAATGTTGCTACTGTCATCTACATATAATTGTTCCTCGAATGTGAGGGGTTTCAGTTTCGTTACGAAAAATAATGAAAATAGTTATCACCCTAATATATATATATATATATATATATATATATATATATATATATATATATATATATATATACTTTTTTTAAAGGACAGTATCTCAGAAAAGTAGCCTTCAGTTTTGTATTGAAGCCTTGCTCGATAAAGCCAACATTTCAAAAGAGTAAGTTTAAATGATAACGTTAGTATAATTAATTATTTTCAAATTACTTAATGTGTTGCATACAATTACTTGAAACAATAACACAATAATTAATATGTATCGTATTAAGTAAACTAACTGGACTATTATTTCAATACTAATCATAGATTAACGAAAAGATTCTCTCACCATCTCATCAACAAAGGGGGTGCTTACAGTATTCTGGATATAGAGGGCTCTGTCAGCCAGTCTACTATCGCACAGACATTACTGAGGGCGTTGTACCGTTAGTGTATTTGAGTACTTTTTTCTTTTTACATTTTTGTTTTGTATCAGTTTGTACAGATGTATATGCAGAGGCGGATCTAAGGATTGGCGCAACGCGCTCACGCCCAGGGCCGCCAAGTATTCAGGGGGCCCTACGGATCCCCATCTTAAACCCTTCGATGTATCTCACTTTTTTCTAAAGGGCCAAACGTTTTCTTATGCGCCCGGGACCTCAAATGACATAGGTCCGCCCCTGTTTATATGTTCTTTTATGTATCACAATAATCAAAGCCACAGAGAAATATAATTTAACACGTTAATAGTCTCTTTCCGTTGCCCATAAACAGGATCATGTGAAGATGACGCAATGTTTTTAAAGTTGACTCTTTTGTTTGACCAACTGGACCTGGCAGCTGAGATTGGTCAACTTTGGAAGCTAGTGGACAACAACGTAAGTAAACAGTCTTTTGCCCAATGGTCAGTTGCGCTTTTTTCTCGGGGAACATTTACAAATTATTGGCAGAATTCCATCTAAACAGCTCGCCGATAGCGACTACACAGCTCGCCAATCGCACACACACAGCTCGCCTATCGCACACACACAACTCGCCGATCGCGCACACACAGCTCGCCAATCGCGCACACAGCTCGCCAATCACACACACACAGCTCGCCAATCACACACACAGCTCGCCAATCACACACACAGCTAGCCAATCACACACACAGCTCGCAGATCACACACACACACAAAGCTCGCCAATCACACACACAGCTCGCCAATCACACACACAGCTTGCCAATCACGCACACACACAGCTCGCAGATCACACACACACACACACACAGCTCTCAAATCGCACACACAAATCGCCGATCGCACACACACAGCTCGCAGATCGCACACACACACAGCTCGCCAATCACACACACAACTCGCCAATCACACACACAGCTCGCAGATCACACACACACACACAGCTCGCCAATCACACACACAGCTCGCCAATCACACACACAGCTTGCCAATCACGCACACACACACACAGCTCTCAAATCGCACACACAAATCGCCGATCGCACACACACAGCTCGCAGATCGCACACACACACACAGCTCGCCAATCACACACACAACTCGCCAATCACACACACACACACAACTCACCGATCGCACACACACACACACAGATCGCACACACACACACAGCTTGCTAATCACACACACACAGCTCGCCGATCGCACACACACACACACAAACACACAGATCGCACACACACACACACAGATCGCACACACACACACAGAACGCACACACACATAGCTTGCCAAAGTACATTTTTTTCAGTTTTGTGACGTATCTAGACATAGAGTTGTAACTATGTATCTAGACATAGAGTTGTAACTATGTATCTAGACATAGAGTTGTAACTATGTATCTAGACATAGAGTTGTAACTATGTATCTAGACATAGAGTTGTAACTATGTATCTAGACATAGAGTTGTAACTATGTATCTAGACATAGAGTTATAACTATGTATCTAGACATAGAGTTGTAACTATGTATCTAGACATAGATTTGTAACTATGTATCTATCTATACATAGAGTTGTAACTATGTATCTAGACATAGAGTTGTAACTATGTGTTTATATATTCTCCTTAAGTGTATTGTACATTTTGTGACGTATCTAGACATAGAGTTGTAACTATGTGTCTATATGTTCTCCTTAAGTGTATTGTACATTTTGTGACGTATCTAGACGTAGAGTAGTAACTATCTGTCTATATGTTCTCCTTAAGTGTATTGTACATTTTGTGACGTATCTAGACATAGAGTAGTAACTATGTGTCTATATGTTCTCCTTAAGTGTATTGTACATTTTGTGACGTATCTAGACATAGAGTAGTAACTAAGTGTCTATATGTTCTCCTGAAGTGTATTGTACATTTTGTCGCAGTCAACCTTAAATTCCTTGTACGTCATAACCCACACTTTTTTTTTTAAACCACTGAATTTGACCAGCGGTTCTCAACCTTTTGTCGCTACCTAAAGTGTGTGAAGGTAGCCCTCACACGTAGCAAACCGGCTACCTTCTTCAAACTCTTGGTTGTTTTAAACCAGAAACTTATGTCACGGCGTACCCCTTGCATTGCCTTTCCCCGGATACCCCATGGGGCATGCGTACCACCGGTTGTGAAGCCCGGAACTAGAGGTAACATTGGTTACTATGAATATTGATTTTCAAGAATTGGTATATGTTTCCTAGCATTGATTTTTTTTCTCATTTATAATTTTCTCGGACATTTTTCCCCCTCTAGGACTACGATGCGTGTAGAATGGTCATCTCCGAGGCCTTGAGACTGAAGAGATACAACTTTGTCCGATATATGATTGAGCAAGGCATGGACCCTGTCCATTACATTCATGAACAAGACATCACTAAAACATTCCTGCTGGTACGTGCTTTAGGTTATCCGTATGTCACGCTTTTATTACAGAACTTACTAGAGCTATTAAATTAAGCGACATTTCGTCAGCTGAGAATTATGAAGCTCTATGTCCAGAAACGGAAATTTTTCATCTGAAGCTACAGTATTATGCTATGTCGTCGTGGGCTCTATCTCCTTTTATATTTAGTGTATATTGTGTCAAAATTGATTTCACAACATAACAGTTGTTTTCCGTTCAATATGTTCAAAGTACACAAACGTGAACTTTTAATTTCATTTTACTCAAAATCAGTTTTTATTGGACATAGAGCTCCATAATTCTCAGCTGACGATTTTTTGACACACAGTAAGGGGAAGCTCGTCGCCTTGACAGCTCGAAATTCAGACAAAGAGCGACAACTACGTTTAATTTATTTAGAATCATTTCGCTTTGTTGTAATAAATAAAAAAAAGCCATTTTTTTATTGTAAGACAATTTTTAACCTACAATTTAATCATATCAGAAGTTTCTTAGAGAGATATTTTACTATTACGCGTGGAATTTACTTTACACAATAAAGTCTTGGTAAAATTTCAATTTATTTTTTAAGTTATCATATTATCCATTAACACAATATTCGCAAGACATCATATAGTCCTTAAATAACAAAACCTTGTACAATCGATGTACAAATCTCCTTAGTGCAACAAACATACTTGTAGTTCTTGAACATGGCGACACAAACAAATATGCTCAGATCTGATGTTATGTATCAAATGATGAGCTCAAATACTCATATTATATGTATGTGACGAACTTTAAGGTGCATAAAAATGAAGAAATGGAATAAAAAAGTAGATTAAGACTAAACCTGACGTGCTGAATAAATAATATTAATCGGACAATAACAAAAAAAAAATCATCTATTTTCCTTCAAATATCCTTGCTCCTAGTAAACAATATTAACCGCATAACCCCAAAATTCTATTATCAGTACCTTTCTTTAAAAAAGACCCACCCTTTTTTGTCTATTTCCGATAGGGCGTTTTATTTATATTTTTTTTTGTCGAAAATGGGAAAGCAAAAATATTTAGTTCATTCCTACTTAATATGTGTTGAAAAGCATTCGATGTTAAATGAAGCCATTTCCTAAATGAAAAGTTTGTTGGTTGAAATGGCAAATGTTTAAATTCAATCTGCTTTATATCGAAATATTTAGTAATTTTGTGAACATTTGTTTGACATCAATTTCCTTCTCATCATTGACTTAATTAATATACGCAGGCAGTCAGGCGAGAGCAGCGCAACAATGAAACCAAGTCAATTAAAAACTGTTTTTGCTTAAGGAATCAGGTATAATTTCATTTTCAGTTTTAAAAAAAAATACTTTTTTTCATAATTAAAAAAATAATATATCTATTGAGACAAAACTTTACTAGTTTAATAACACGACCAGCTTAGATTCATCTTAATGAGGTCTCTTTATTGTTCTCATTCATAGTCTGATGATGAAAGTCACGACATCAGTCTATTTGACTCTGATAAAAGTGTAAAGAAAATTGGAACGGTAATACTCACACATTTAATGTGTAATTATAGCTTCACCCTGATTGTTATAGCTTCACCCTGATTGTTATAGCTTCACCCTGATTGTTATATATATATATATATATATATATATATATATATATATATATATATATATATATAACTTTAAAGTCTTTCTCAATTTAAAATGTTTAGATCTTTAATCAATTTAAAATTGCTTCTTATAAGTTTGTTAACTTTTTTTTTCACATATTTTGTTCATAAAAAAGTGAGTTTCCCTTAAACCCATTTCGGCTCTTTGGGTCAGATTAATGTGTACAATTCATCTGTTTCACCACCCTCGGTACATTGATGGGTTGTGTTGCTAAAAAAAGACCTTCCACTTTCACTTTATTTATACGTACTGGCTTAGAGAACTTTACTTATACGAACTGGCTTAGGGAACTTTACTTATACGTACTGGCTTGGGGAACTTTACTTATACGTACTATTAAATATTCTAACTCTGGGATATGAAAAACAGCAAGTAATAAACTATCTACAATCAACAACTCCAACGGCCACTGTTCTTCATTGCCGGATTAATCATCACAACCCCTACGTCACTGCCTTCATTACGTTAGTTATATGGTGCGCCGGTCTACGGGAATGACCAGTACTTAGCGCACCACCGAGGGCAGGGAGAGAGAGAGCTATAAATGCTTCGTATGAAAGGTTTATGTGCAGATAATAATGTATATTGAAATAAAAAAAACTATTTGTCTTCTTGTTATTATGTCTAGTCTAAGAAACAAGAAAACTTGATTGAGATGATTTCTCAATACTGTGGACAGAAAAGAATTTACTCTGAAGGTATTAGTAACATTTATTTACTTCGTAGTGTGCATCTAACATATGATTATAATATAGAAATATAAATGCGGAACATAACAGCGGCGGAAATGTTTACATTTAAATTTTTAAATGTATGGCGAACTGAAACAAACCCATTAAAATTAATGCATTGTCTTCACGTTTCACAGACTACAAAGTTGAGCGACTTTTTAAACTTGCTATTCTCAAAAGAAAATTTGAGCTTTCGGAGTTGTTTTGGAGATATGTGAAGGTTAGTGTAGATTTTATTTTCCTTCTATTCCTCATAAACTTGAATACACAAACAGGTACTTAAGAAAAGTCAAGCAATGTATATTTGTGTATTTAAAAATAAATGAAGAATTGTCAGCCTGGCTTTCGGAAGAATAGTAACTAAAATGTGTAGGTATTTTTGTGTTAATTGCAGTATCCTATAGGTGGAGCTTTGTTTGCTTGTGTGTTGCTGGATGTCATGGGCAAAAAGGAAGAAAAAAAGATTGATATGGACATCATAAATGTGCAAAAAAAGTAAGACGTCATTCATCTAAATTATAACAGACTATTATCTAAGAAACTAAACTTTAAAATAGTAGATTGAACTTAGAGAAATAGAACATGGGTTTTTGTCAGAGATAAACGACGTTTAAAAAATTCGAGATTTAAGAAATATAATAGACACAAATGTAAAAAAAAAATTGCAAAATACACTAAAGAACGACTGCAGAAGCTGAAAGGCAAACCGTGGACTAAATGATTCTCCGAGGGTTAATTTATTTTTAATTTTACTTTTTACCTTCAAATTTTAATCGAGGTGATCTGTTATGTTGTTTTTTTTTTTAAATTATTCAGGAAATATGAGACATTCGCAATCAATACATTGAACAACACGTATGCCAAGTATCCCGAGGATGCGATGATCCTGTTGAGCCAAAACATGCCTCAGTGGTCAGATACGTCCTGCATAGCTTTGGCACTTGAGATGGGCAATAAGGAATTCATTTCACAAAAAGCTTGTCAGGACCTGAATGAGAGAACGTGGAGAAACAGATTAGTGACAGACACTGACGAGAAAGTAAGAAGCTGATATTCTATTTATTTTGTTGACTAATTGTTTGTTGACATATTAAAGTAGATAATATGCGATATCAACTGTATATGTAACTTTTCCTACCATTGTTTTTCCTTTTTTTTTGTCTCCAGAATTCACAGAAATCTGACCCAGATGAGTAAGCTAATTACTTTTACAAACACACACAATATATACGTATGGTCTTCCATTTACAATTAAATTCACATTTTCTCTCTCTCTCTCTCTCTCTCTCTCTCTCATTCTCTCTCTCTCTCTCTCTCTCTCTCTCTTTCTCTCTCTCTCTCTCTCTCTCTTTATAATGGTATAAAATTAATAAAATGTTTATATATTTTTCTTCTTTTTCAGAAAAAATGTGTGATTTACAAAATGTTATAGATTTTTTTATACACATTTTATATTTCTCAGTCTGTCTTTTAGAATATTATGAACATTAAATAACTAAAGTTCTATTACTAAAGTTACATTTTAAGAAGGACTTTTGAAATGTTAAAAAAAATTAAACAACACTACTACATACGAATGAAAAATGTAGCAAATGAATGTATTTATTTCAGTGAGAGAGGTCATGTCACGTTCTTCATGTTGTTAGTCTCTCCAAGAATGAAGGCGTTCTTTGACTTTGTAAGATAATTTATGCAATATATGTAATACAATTACTCCTATCACACTGCATATATTTGCATTTATATATTTGTATGTATAAAGGGACGGGTGGTCGAGTGGTGTAGAGCGCTTGACAGTCGACCGCAGGGTCCCGGGCTAGAACCTTTGTACTTTTTCCAGGTCCTGGTTTATGTCCCCAAGTCCACCCAGCTTTAAATGGGTACCTGACCTTAAGTTGGGGGGAGTAAAGGCGGCTGGGTGTTGTGCTAAACCACATAATCCCTTGATATGTCGATGATACTGAAACAGATGAATACAACACTTCATCTGCCCCCCTATGAGCCCCTTTGGGGGCTTAAATGAACCTTAATTTTATATGATTGTAAATGTTTACCCCTAGATCACGAATAGCCACTCACCTGAAGCTTCTCGGTCAGTTGTCTCGCAACCAAATTGTATCGATTTTCTTGGACTATAGTTGGGGGGGGGGGGATAATTACCTGCATTCGATATTAAAATTCGATGTTGTAATAGCTCCACAATATGTATTAGTTATTTGTAAATTTCCTCTGTATACCGTTCATTTATTTTTTTTATCTGTTTTTTTTTTAGATTGGACTTTTGGTTTTTCTGGTCATCTACGGTATCCTACTTGTGTCCTATCTGGAAGCCAACAATTTTCATCCATTGGAATGGGTTGTCTGGAGTTTTATTGTATGCTACTCACTTGAGTGGATCAGAAAGGCTAGACATTTTACTCTCTCTCTCTCTCTCTCTCTCTCTCTCTCTCTCTCTCTATATATATATATATATATATATATATATATATATATATATATATTACAATCTAATAAAACAATAGCGATTTGGTTTCTGCACTAAATCGAAAGTAAAGAATTAACACAACAGTATTCCAGTTTAAAATACAATCATGAAAAAAATCGGATCTGCCCGAAACCAAAAATAACTTAGCCTACCGATCAAGCCTTAGGAGATATAGCTCTATGCAACGTTTTGCAGGGTACAGCTAGTAACTAAATAATTTCGTTCTAAACATGTTTTAACAGCAATAGCACATACAAACTCGATAAATGGTAGTGCTTTAATGATAATCTTTTGTAAAATGTTTACCAAAGCATCTCTTTTTTTTTAAATTTAACTTTATTTTTTTTTTGTTTAGATAAAATCTGATTCTGAAAGATCCTTTAAGACACTAGAAGTTCTTAAGCCTCTGGCATTGTTTTTATTTATATGTGGTTTCTTCGTGAAAGTTGGAGCCTATTATGACGACAGCAATCCGACGTGGATGGAGATATCGCGAGTGATGCTAAGTTTTGATTACGTTTTATTTTGCCTTTGCATTCTGGACTTTTACTACATCTCCGAGTTTCTTGGGCCACTGTTACTAACAATAAATATCATGGTAAGCAGATTTTTTTTAGTATATAATATGCGCCCTGAAAAACGTTCGTAAAAACTTAATTATATAGATAATGCATGTGAAGATTTACGGACTTACTATTATTTGAATTTTTTTTCCTAACCCTATTGCCTTTAAATCATTTGTGTTAAGTCATTAAAATTAGCAGCAGGAATGTCAATTTAGACTTATAAACAACCCATCGATCTAAGTATAGTGCTAAAGTTCAAATTTAATGACAGATTTACAGCACCAATAAATGATAAAGCACAAATAGCACACATAAAAACTCTATAATTATACCTCTTTGTTTTGTTTACAGACGAAGATTTTAGTTCGCTTCTTTCTGATCATCGTGATATTTTATGTGGCATTCGCCATTGCGGCAGAGGCGGCACTGTATCCTGTCTCTCAACCAAACGGGAAACTTTTTTACTTCATCAACAAAAGACCTTTCTGGGCAATATTTGGAGAATTTAAATTTGATGAATTCAACACCTCAAGTAATTTGATTGGTTATTTAAATGAACCATTTTTTTAAACATTTATCAATTATCGACTGTTTTTCTTACAAAACATGATTTATCTGTAATTTGCCAGATTTTTGGTATTTCCGTACCAAAGTTTTCGATTCAAATTAGGATTAGTAGTTGGTTGTTCTTAGCTTCTTTGAAAGTAATAAATTTCCAAGTCTTTGATTTGCAATGTCAAACTATTTTATTTAAAATTAAAGGTGGTTTTTTGCTAGGCAAATTAAAAAAAAATCCGTAATTACGTTGAACCACAGATAGGGGCATCTGTGTTTAGGGTGCTTCCTCAATCATATTTCAGGATGCCCTCCCCCCTTCCTTCCCCTTCTGGGTAATTATTATATAGAGACGCCTCTACTTTTAAAAATACGAGATCAGGGGCGTGTAACACTGTACCAGACCAAGTAAGAGTTGTCTCTAATGTCCATGCATTATCTCTACAGATGACACCTGCACCAATAATGCCAGTCTGTATGATGCTTATGAAAAACCCAGATGTCCGACACAAACTGGCATTTATTATGTCCCCATTATTATGGCATTTTACGTTGTCGTGATCAATATTCTACTTCTAAATCTCCTCATTGCTTCCTTTAAGTAAGTATCTTTTTTTTTTTAGTGTTCAATAATCTAAATATTTTTACATATCATTATTTTTGTATAGAAATCAGTGGTGTAACTAGTGCTAGTGGCGTCAGGGGTAGAATAAATACAGTGTCATATTGCACAGGGAAAAATAATTAAATTATGGTAAATGTGGTGGTCATGTACTAGGCAGACACCCTCCCCACCCCTTCAACGTTCTCGCCTACTTACACCACTAGTAGAAAGCTCATACCAATGTAGGCATACAATATGTGCCTGCAAAATATGTGTTTCTACAAAATGTACCTACAATGTGTTCCAACAATGTGTGCACCTATAATGCGTTCCTATAATGTGTTCCAACAATGTTTGCCTATAATGTGCGATATAATGTGCGCCTATACTATAATGTGCGCATATAATGTGTGCCTATAATGTGTGCATATAATGTGTTCCTATAAAATGCATCGAAAAATGTGCCTTTAATGTGTGCCATCAATGTGTTCATATAATATGTGGTTACAATAATTGCCTACAATGTGTGCCTATAATGTGCGTTTAAAAAATTGGCTATTATTTCGGCCAATAATGTGGGCCTTCAATGTGTACCTTAAATGCCTGTATGTAGCTATATATTTTCAAGTGCTAATGAATTCGAATATTTCTCGATAACAAATTGTGTAAAATAAACAACAAATAAAAACTCACTATTGATATATGTGTTTCATTACAAAATGTTTCACTTACGTTTCACAGCTCAGCTATAAAGAAAACTGAAAAACAAAGCTACAACATTTGGTGTTTCCAGAAACTCCAATTTACTCTAAAATACCAAGCACTCCTTATTCTGCCACCGCCATTTGTAATACTTTGGCCTTTGTTTCTTTACTTAAATAGTAAGGAGAAGAATCAAACATTTAGTAAGTAAAAGTATAATTATCATCATTGATCCCAGCTTGTAAAGAATATAACTTAAAAAAAAAAACGAAACAAATTGTAGACATTTTAGTATTTTTTTTTTCTTAACTTTTTTTTCCAAACCAAATCTTATAATGAAACAATCATTGTAATGTGTACAATGTGTACTTTCTAAGCTGTTCTGATACTAAGAGATTTTATGAACAAGGGAACACAGACCCACTTGTTTACAACTCGTTTACTTCTGTTGTCAAGACTATTCTTTGGTATTGTATGGCTACAAACTGATCTTCCTGCAAATAGTCAAACACTTGATTTAAGTGCAACATCAATCCAGCTGACCTCACTGCAATGTCAGTGAAACACTTGATATCTCAGTGCAATATCAGTCAAACACTTGATATCTCAGTGCAATATCAGTAAAACACTTGATATCTCACTGCAATATCAGTCAAACACTTGATATCTCAGTGCAATATCAGTCAAACACTTGATATCTCAGTGCAATATCAGTCAAACACTTGATATCTCAGTGCAATGTCAGTAAAACACTTGATATCTCAGTGCAATGTCAGTCAAACACTTGATATCTCAGTGCAATATCAGTGAAACACTTGATATCTCAGTGCAATATCAGTCAAACACTTGATATCTCAGTGCAATTTCAGTAAAACACTTGATATCTCAGTGCAATATCAGTCAAACACTGATCTCAGTGCAATATCAGTCAAACACTTGATCTCAGTGCAATATCAGTCAAACACTTGATATCTTAGTGCAATATCAGTCAAACACTGATCTCAGTGCAATATCAGTCAAACACTTGATCTCAGTGCAATATCAGTCAAACACTTGATATCTCAGTGCAATATCAGTCAAACACTTGATCTCAGTGCAATATCAGTAAAACACTTGATATCTCAGTGCAATATCAGTCAAACACTTGATATCTCAGTGCAATATCAGTCAAACACTTGATATCTCAGTGCAATATCAGTCAAACACTTGATATCTCAGTGCAATATCAGTCAAACACTTGATATCTCAGTGCAATATCAGTCAAACACTTGATATCTCAGTGCAATATCAGTCAAACACTTGATATCTCAGTGCAATATCAGTAAAACACTTGATATCTCACTGCAATATCAGTCAAACACTTGATATCTCAGTGCAATATCAGTCAAACACTTGATATCTCAGTGCAATATCAGTCAAACACTTGATATCTCAGTGCAATGTCAGTAAAACACTTGATATCTCAGTGCAATGTCAGTCAAACACTTGATATCTCAGTGCAATATCAGTGAAACACTTGATATCTCAGTGCAATATCAGTCAAACACTTGATATCTCAGTGCAATTTCAGTAAAACACTTGATATCTCAGTGCAATATCAGTCAAACACTGATCTCAGTGCAATATCAGTCAAACACTTGATCTCAGTGCAATATCAGTCAAACACTTGATATCTTAGTGCAATATCAGTCAAACACTGATCTCAGTGCAATATCAGTCAAACACTTGATCTCAGTGCAATATCAGTCAAACACTTGATATCTCAGTGCAATATCAGTCAAACACTTGATCTCAGTGCAATATCAGTAAAACACTTGATATCTCAGTGCAATATCAGTCAAACACTTGATATCTCAGTGCAATATCAGTCAAACACTTGATATCTCAGTGCAATATCAGTCAAACACTTGATATCTCAGTGCAATATCAGTCAAACACTTGATATCTCAGTGCAATATCAGTCAAACACTTGATATCTCAGTGCAATATCAGTCAAACACTTGATATCTCAGTGCAATATCAGTCAAACACTTGATCTCAGTGCAATATCAGTCAAACACTTGATCTTAGTGCAGTATTAGTCGAAGTAGATTTCAGATCCTTTGTGATGTTCATTATTATAACTTATTATTTATATTTAATATTTTATACACATTATAATATGTATATATATACAGTTTATTAGAGGGATGGGATCTCGAGATCTCGATGGCTGTAGGGCACTTGACGGGTTCGATCCTCTGTGAGAACCAACGAAATCGTTCAAGGTCTTGATAAAAGTTGGTCTAAAAGTCCCTTAAATCCACCAAACTTCAAAAAGGTACCTAATTTAAGTTGGAAAGTAAAGGTGGCTGGCCGTTGTGCTAACCACACAATCCCTTTTATATGCCGAGGTTACAGAAATAGATGAACTCTACACTTCATCGGCCCAGGTGGTCCTTTAGGGCTAAAGTAACTTTACTTTAATAGTCGATACCTATCTATTGAATATTTTTCCTTGTTTGTCTATTACTCTAAATGTTAAGATATTGTTTTGTTATATTAACTAAAAACTATTGTTATCGAGATAAAAAGCATTCTTATATATGATATTTACATTTTAAGTATCTTTGATTGTAATGTTGATGATTTCAGCTCGGAAAGAAATTAGGGATGACTATGAAGCTCAAAAATTAAAAAGAATTCAGACTGAACAGAGAGATATTATATTAAAAGATGTGGAAGTTAAAACTGCACAGAGGTAATGATGCAAGTTTGTCAAATTAATTCTATTACTGTGCCAATATACGTCAGTATTAAGTATGCAATGCATTGTTTATCAAACGGCTATTTCTCTCAATACAATGGGAAAACGATTTATATCTGTTTGAAAAAAAAATAATATTAAACTTTTAAGGGAAAATAATTATTTTATATTTACAGATGACTCATTATGTTTAAAAAAATATTCCAATTAAAATTGTATATATATATCAGTAATATATTTATCAGTGTTTTTATTATGTTTATTATATTCATACTGCAATTTGTCATAAATTGTTTATAATCTCAATATTTTTTAACAGTGTAGCTCCTAATGAGACTGAAATAAATTGCCCTCATAAAGGTGAGAAATGTATTTCAATGTTATAGGTTATAGTATTATATATTCAACTGTAACAAGTTAAGGATTTATTTCAAAATCATAACACTTTCTGTAAGCAATTCACAAAGAACATTTTTAATGATTATTTTTTAAAGATATAAAAACATTATTAATTAGTTACTGATTCAAAATCATATTAGGTAATAAATTTAATTGTCTAAAATTGTTATGTTAAGAACTCAAACAAAACATATATGTGTATATTTAAACATCACTATAATTTTCATAATAAGTTTCATTGTCTGAAATTGTTATGTTAAGAACTCAAACAAAACATATCTGTGTATATTTAAACATCTCTAAAATTTTCATTTCACAAAAAAAACAGATGTAGGAGACATTGGAATAGGTAAGTCTAGCTTACTTTGTTTTAAAAGTTGTTTATATGTTTATACACTTAAACACACACACACATAGACAAACACACAGACAGACACAAACAGTCAATCAGGCAGACACATAGAAAGGGAGAAAGGGAGGGTAAAATAGATAGATCATTGTAATTATCTTAGACATATGTAGTCTTAAAACATTAAGGTAACAAAATAAAATTTCAAAAAATGACACAGCCAAGAGTGTACCAGTATACCTACACATACAGATTGTATGCATCAAATATGTTTGCTTTAGCAACGTAGTTTTTTTTTTAAAATAATTCCCCTACTCAACATTAAAGCTTTTAGAGGAATTTGACCAGCAAACTGCTGAACCTGTCTTTAAGCTACGGTGAATGGACATTAAGCAACATGTAGAGTAGCAATCTCTTTCTATATATACGGGACACTACGGTAGTTAAAGATAGTGGCGGGGCTCAGGTGAATCGAGCAGGCACTAATCAATCAGTTTCGCACTGGGCACTGTCCTATATGTGCGTATGTTGGGAGATTGAAGCCCGATGGCGATTACCTTTGTCAACCCTGCAGAGAAGTTGAGGAAACCGTAGATCATGTGTTGTTACTCGAGTGTCCCGGGCTGGCTGGCCTCAGTGTTGACCAGACAGGTAGCTTGCTGGCCTTTGGCCTTAATGGTAGTTTCCATATGTTGAGGGAGACAGCAAGTTTGATCTCACGGGCGCTAGTAGACTAAGTCTTAGCCCGCAGGTATCCCTGAGATAGTTCAGATAGATAGTGAGACAAGAGAACAACGGTGTGTAACGGGACAGAACAGTGGACGTAGATAACATAGATACATTGCGTTTCTGTTGGACGGCGATTGGATTTTGAGACATTATGTTATGTAACTCTAGGTCAATATAGACTTAGACAAGCAGGATTAGTGGGAAGATATTTTGTATGGTAATTTGAGGTATTATGACTTGGGGCTGTTGATAGTCTGTTCTTCCAATAAACTTGGAAATAGTTTTAAAAGAGAGTTTTAGAAGAAATCTTAACTGCTATTTGTCACATCTTCAAGTATTTTAGTATTAACACAATGAGTTTTTTTTTTCAGTTGAATTTACTCGTCGCTAATGAACATTGAAAAAAATTAGTGATATTGAGACAGACATTGAAATAAATTAGTGATATTGAGACAGACATTAAAATAAATAAGTGATATTGAGACAGACGTTGAAATAAATTAGTGATTTTGAGACAGACGTTGAAATAAATTAGTGATATTGAGACAAACGTTGAAATAAATTAGTGATATTGAGACAGACGTTGAAATAAATTAGTGATATTGAGACAGACGTTGAAATAAATTAGTGATATTGAGACAGACATTGAAATAAATTAGTGATATTGAGACAGACTTTGAAATAAATTAGTGATATTGAGACAGACGTTGAAATAAATTAGTGATATTGAGACAAACGTTGAAATAAATTAGTGATATTGAGACAGACGTTGAAATAAATTAATGATATTGAGACAAACGTTGAAATAAATTAGTGATATTGAGACAAAGGTTCAGAAAAGAAATTAAAAGACAGAAATATAAAATCAACGAAAGACTTATGGACAAAAAGAATAGTTATAGACAGATATAAAAAATAAATATTTCAATGCAGTTTTTATTTAAGTCAATATATTTGAAATTAAATGTAAAATTAAAATATTTAGCATAATTGTAATCAACAGACTTAATGCTGAAGTTGAAAAACAAGGTAAAGAATGAGTTTCAAGACCTAAGGCGAGAGGTAATTTACATTTATAAAAATTGCTAGATAAAGGCTATAAAAAAAACTATCACTAAATTTTTATTGATTCAAATATCAATGGAAATAAATTGGTATTTATTTATTTTCTGTCTGCTAGGTGCAAGAAATTAAGAAAGCGATACAAGCATTGGGGTAAAGTTCATTGAACTTTTTATTTATATGTTGTGTTAAATAAATAAATAAATAACGAATTCTAATCGTTCTTTCATACCTATATTGATTTCTAGGTCTAATCCGGATTCAACCTTTTCAGGTAAGTAACAAGAATACAAATTAGAAACAAGTAGCATAATCTTCGTAGGTTGATTTCTATTGTTGTTGATACATATTCATCTATTATTTAAATATTAATTCTCATGGACTATAATGTTACATTAAACTTCTGTGTTATGCACGTCAGTGATGTTAATTCATCATTAAGCTCATCGTCCAATGTTTTTTATTCCTTACTAAATTTTAAGAAATTTGATGTTTTGTAAACCGATAACAGTATTTCCCAAAGATCCCGTAAACAGCGTTTAGTTATCTTTATAGAGTTATGTGAAGTAATACATACATAAAACTCATTTGTCATTTATTCTACCTGATAAGTTGATGGAGAGGAGTTGGATGTCGGAGAAAACAATCTTAGTTTTGACGGTCAGCCAACAGAGTTAAATCCAGATGGGTTTGTATATTTGTTTTATTTATTTATTATTGTATTCACATATATTGATACATAAAATTAGAAAAGTCATATAATTTTTTTTTTCTGACATTCGCATAAATTTAAATGTAAACAATACCTTTTTAGGTCAGCCGCCAGTATGATGTTGGATCAACCCGAAGCAAACGAAGGTAACTAGATACAGTTAGAAGTAATTCAGTAGCTTGGTAATGATTCAGATTTGCGTAGTCTTTTATATATGTCATTTTGTAATATCTTATTCGATATTCAATTTTTTGATGTATAACTAACTCCATCATCCGTCAATGATCGGAATATCGGAATACTCAATTCCTATGGAGTGTTTTCTTTTTGGAGGAACGGTCAGCTGGTCACAGGATTTAAACCCCCCTCTACCTTCCTCCCCCATCTCCGTCCACCCCAACTAAGCTGCCTGGATTTATCTCGCCTTTAAATTGTATCCGTAGTAGTGTCACTCAGCTTAAATCAGTTTTTTTTTGTATTAGGTACGTGTGTGTGTGTGTGTGTTGGTGGGGGGTCGCTGGTAACTGAACTAGCGAAACAATAATGTAGTATGCACTGAGTACTACACCAGGCCCTAATGGACACAATGAAAATATAAACATTTAACTCATTTTTAACTAACTGGCTATAACTGCTTGCATCAGCTGTCGTAATTTCCAGAGATATACATTAAAAACACTGCTGCTCTCGCGGTCTTTGGGCCTGGTTAAACACATGCTCATACTAAGGATCTAGAGATGTGGTTATCCGTTCGGATATTTTTATCGGGCCCGCAAATTGTATATTAATTAATTCCATTTACATCAGTTCATGTGTAAACTCGTTGCGGCCCTCTCTCTAGTGTGTGAGAACCATTTGAGACCCGCGATTCAATACGTTTGCCCACATATGGCCTAAAACAATTGTTAGTTGTCGTCGGGGAAGTGGGGGGAGGGGGGGGAGTGTCTTTTAGATCATACATACACATGCATAATATTTTTTACCATCTATTTACCATCTGTTGATCAAAACTCATTCCTTCAGGATTTTACTATTTCAGGTGAACCTCAGAACAGAAGATTTTAAAAATATGTTGCTATTAAATATAAAATAGTGTAACTGGTGTTGATGGCGGCGTCTAAAAATGCAGATGCCGGCCCTTGCTGGCTGCAAAGTTTCACACTGGGCTAGTCAAATCTCTTCCTTCATTATTCCCAGAATTATCCGATGGAATCTCATGCATATTTAAATTTACTAACTAAATCCTGCAAAACCTTTGCATAGAGATATAGCACAGTTTAACTTGAAGTTTATCGTGAGTTGGACGATGTAATTATATGGGTCTATTTGCTTTATGTTATGAGACATTTCTTTAAACATTTATCGAATCTTAAATAGACAAAAGACCAATAATATTTAAACAGGAAACAGTAGGCCTATTCTTACTTTCGATCTACAACAAACAGACGTGAGACGGAACAATTTAATATCGATTAGTTTGCGTTATTTAATAAATACATGACATTTTTTTACTAACAAAAGATAATCACTCATAAATAAATCATTTCCTTTTATCAAACAGAACCTGGCATCAATTTACCTTCCGAGGAAACTAATTCCATTGGTGAGTATTTAGATTGTTTTAAATAGACTATTAATATTTATAAAAGTTGATAAACAGATCTATAGTTTCAATAAAGTTTAATTTGTCATCTCAACATTTTAACATTAAATTTAAATGACTTTTAAAAATTATTTACTTATTTTTCTATTTTTATGTGTTATAAATCAGTGATTGTTACGTGTCTTTATTTTTCACATATAGATACTGATAATTCTGCGGAGTCTTCCGACAGTGAAGAAGGTGATGATTGTTTTCAATGATTTTTCACATGAAACACACCGGTATATGGGGATTATAAATAACACACACACTTTTTATATGACAGTTACAATAATAGCTCAACTGTAAATTATAATATAAAAAAAATTCTTTAATTGAGGTTACACAACTTCTATTAATAGAACGTTTGATTTCTGTAAGAGTGACATACACTTACTGATACTTACAGCTACACACAGACAAAGACATAGCCAAGTGATCCACGATACAGTGTGTGTGTGTGTGAAGTCCCAGCTTTTGCAATGCCCTTTTTTCATCCACACTATAGCCGGTAATCAACGACCATGGGGTCACAAAGACCTGAACAATCCATTGGTCCTCATTAGATATCGAACCAGGAACCCTTAGGTTGTCTGTCGGGCGCTTTACCACACGACCATCTGGCCTAACGATCCATTCTCTCAACCTAATTTTACCTGATCATTCATACTATTGTGCAGCCATGCGTGTAAAACAATAATACATACCCATTCCCGTACACACTCTCACACACACACGTCCAATCCCGTACGCACTTACACACACACAACCACAGTCAATTTGTGACACGTTTAATTTTTAATTACATTTTAGCCAATGCATTAGCATTAACAAGCTTTTAAAAGCCATAAGTTGATCAAGCAACTATTAACTATTAATTTACAGAGTTACTGTAAAAAAATCAAATCATTGGTTCCCTCTTTATTTAACATAAAAGTCAAAAAAGAATTTCACAAAAATTAGTAGAATTAAAGCAATCTGCAAACTTTTTGTTAGGAGTGGTAAAAATTCGTTTGTCCCATTTCTGAAAAAAAATTATAAAGACAATTATATGTTTTAAAAAGAGAATTTTTTAATGAGCCATTTTAAACTAGTTTTATCGACCAATAAAAACTAAACTTTTTCGCTTTTACCCCTTTATATATATTTTTATCCACATTTATAGTGAATGAACAACCACCTATCACCCCTAACAAAAAACAGCCCGAACATCTGATTTCTCGATATGGCAACATAATAGCAACCAGACTCTCAAGTGAAGCAGGTAAAACAATGAATGATATGACGATTCAATAGACATTTACTTAGTTCTTACACTTTTCTTAAATGGAGTCTCAAATTGATCTGCAACTTTCATTACTGTAGATAAAGTAACCATTTTATGTCGGGGACATATAGGTGGTGTAGTGAAGTAGAGCGATTGACTGCTAATCTGGCATATATGTGGTGTAGTGTAGTAGAGTGATTGACTGCTAATCTGACATGTAGGTGGTGTAGTGTAGTAGAGTGATTGATTGCTAATCTGGCATATAGGTGGTGTAGTGTAGTAGAGCGATTGACTTCTAATCTGACATGTAGGTGGTGTAGTGAAGTAGAGCGATTGATTGCTAATCTGGCAGGTCCACAGTTCAAGCCCCGATAGCCGGGACTTTTCTCGTGTCCGAACAATGTCTCTTGAGTCCACCCACTGTACTAAATGGGTACCTGGCCACTGAATTCGAGTTACTATCGAAGGCAATGACCTGACTTTAGTTGGGGAAAGTAGAGGTGGCTGGGCGTTATACTAACCACACGATACCATTGAATAGCTGCGGCTACAGGGACAGATGAGCTCTACCCCAGTTGACCCCAATGGCCTGTATAGACGTATATGGGGAAATTTTACTTGATGTCTGTTAAATTTCTCTTAAAGTAGACACACCTATTGATAAAGTTTAAAATAAAAAATAAGCATATCTTCTATTTGATGCAGAAGCCATATTGAGAAAAAGGAAACCTACAAAAACACCAAGGAAATATTTCGCATGGTGAGGACTCTTTGTTTAAATATCTTTCAACTTGAAATATATGTTGTCTAATATAGATAAGGAAAAGTTTTGATGCAATAAAACAATCATCACCTCTCCATAATGTAAACACACCTGATATTATGTTAACCTAGTGTATGATGCTACTATTTCAGTCGCACTAACTACAAATACGGAGTCAGATGGAAGATTATAAGTGTCAAGAAGAAAACCAAATTAAGTGAGTAAGAAAAATTACATGAATACCAAATTAATTAAGTGATTAATTTACATGAATACCAAATAAAGTGTAGAGTGATTAATTACAAGAATACCAAATTAATTGAGTGATTAATTACACGAATACCAATTTATTTGAGTGATTAATTACATGAATACTAAACTAAGTGAGTGAATAATTACATTTGCATGGATACCAAATTAATTCAACAATAAATTACATGATTAATGAAATCGATTAAGAATAAAGTAGAAAAATACAACTTAGCTTTACTTTTAAACAAATTCCATTATAAATGTCTGGAATATTAGATTTGAATGTTGTTGTTTTTCAACATATTGCTCTATGTTTTATAAACGTTTTTTTGATGTTTTTGAAACTGCGTTACTTTTAACATTTTTACTTATTATTTCTCATTAGATAAAAAATCCGTTTAATCAATAAAATTAATTGCAAAGCAATCGGCATAATACACCTTCGAATCTGCAACTATCTAAAAAATAATCTTGTGTTATAACAATGAGCAGGATTATTTCTAATAGGTCAAGATAAACTCACCATTTTACTTCCTTTCTACGCAGAGTCCACAGATGTGCCCCTCTCCGCCAGGAGTCAGAAAAATGTGAAGAAATCAGTTTCAGATGTAGTTGAAGTAAGTTCAGTCACAAAAGTGTTGTTATTTAGTCAATATTTCATTTTACCATTGCATAGCTTTACAGGGAAAAAAAAACTAAAATCAGATGACAATGATAATTCAGCGAATTTATATTAAGTAAATGATGTTGATTAACAGTGTCATTGGTTTTGGTGGACTTACTCTAGCTTTTTTTAAGCTTATTAACATTTCAAGAATACTCAAGTATATAGAATACTAACATCTATAAATGAATATTATAAGTAAACAATGTTTGATAGAATATATTCTGAATATAGAGTTTACATAAAACTAGAGCCAATCTAGCAAAGCAATATTAAAAATTCATTATAAAATGTAGAGAATTCAAAGTCTGCAGAGACAATATTTAATCAGTCTTATATTTTTTTAATGCGACATTGCTGAGACTATTTGACGTAATATCTAATGGGAAATTTCAATCTTCGGTACAATTTAGAATTACATTAGGATTAAAGGCGTTAGCTGATAATAGTCTGATAAAATAACCATTAACTATATAAAATCGTCGAAATATCATTGGCATTGTTGACCAGAATTTTGTTGTTTCCTTTATATTTTAGGCACTGGCTCCTCGACCGTCATATGACGGACGATGTATTTTTTTTTTTACCGCTTCCGTCAACAGAATGAACTGTTATGATGTAAAGTTATAAATGCAGTTTATATCATGATATTATTACTTACACAATGATGGTGCTCAAAATCGGCGATCGTTTTAACACAATTAAAGAGTAAACAGAATGAATGAGAACTCTTATTTACTGCAGACGTTGATGACGTCATTTACTGTTAAAAATCGGAGATATTTTTTTTTTCGGGGACCATAAATAGATATTGCTGCACACCCTAACCCTATCCCTAACCCTATCCCTAACCCTATCTCTAACCCTATCCCTAACCCTAATCCTATCCCTAACCCTAATCCTAACCCTAATCCTATCCCTAACCCCATCCCTAACCCTAATCCTGAAAAAAAAATCTGGAAAAAAAATTTATGATTTATTAAAAAATGACCATCAATAGATATTGCTCCACACCCTAACCCTATCCCTATCCCTAACCCCCTATTCCTAACCCTGATCCTGAAAAATAAAATCGGAACAAAAAAATGTATGTCTCTATCAGGAATCGAACCCACACATAGCTAGCCAAACTGGGTCTCAGCCAAGCGTACAACCTACATCACGAGCGCGCCACACAAACTAACCTCTCATTTTAATGTATAATTGCTCGGCTATGCAATTGTTGACGGAAGCGGTAAAAAAAAATACATCGTCCGTTATATGACGGTCGTGGAGCCAGTGCGTATATTTTAATATAATTTAAAAAAAAAATATTCTAAGTTAATGAAATCTATATACTGAAATTGATTTTAATCACCAGTTGATCGTAACAATTATACTATGATGTAAATAAGTAAGAATAAGAAATGTTGACGTTAACATTTTCTAATCAGTCTCCAACTGTATTCTCTTGCAGCCTTATCTCAAGTTATTATAACACAATGTGTTGATGGGGGAAAAAGTAAGTAAAGGATTTCAGTAAAATAAAACTTTTTTTTTAAACTGTCCTAGAGTTTCACAAAGATGGGTGGTGAATTCAGTAAGGTGCTGTAAATAAAAGCTTTTCATTAATTCGAATTTCATTAAATCAAACAATCATGGGAGGGGGGGGGTATTTTTATCACGTCATGATGAAACTCCAAATCTAACCCATTTTGAAACTAAACATCAATTGACATACTTGGGTATAGAAAAAAAGGGGGCTGGGAATTTTCCTTGAAATTTCTTCGCTACGAAACATATGAATTCTACTTTCTTTAGCATGCAGCTCTTTCATTAGTATGTGGCTCTTTGATCAGCATGTGGCTCTTTCTTTAGCATGCATCTCTTTCATTAGTACATTGCTCTTAAATCAGCATGTGGATCTTTGATCAGCATGTGGATCTTTGATCAGCATGTGGTTCTTTGATCAGCATATGGTTCTTTGATCAGCATGTGGCTCTTTGATCAGCATGTGGCTCTTCGATTAGCATGTGGCTCTTTCTTTAACATGCAGCTCTTTCATTAGTACATTGTTCTTAAATCAGCATGTGGCTCTTTGTTTTGCATGTGGCTCTTTCTTATGCATGTGGCTCTTTCTTAAATATGTGACTCTTTGATCAGCATGTGGTTCTATATTTAGCATGTAGCTCTTTCATCAGCATGTGGCTCTTTCTTTAGCATGTAGCTCTTTTATTTGTATGGTGCTCTTAGATTATCATGTGGTTTTTACATAACTATACAGAAAATCGTTGAATTTTGAGTGGCTCGCAATTAATACATTGATTTTTTTTCTTAATTTTTCATTTATTCATTTTTTTGTATTTCCTTTATTAAAATCATTATTTCTGGGAAGAGATAAAACAAAATGTAAGTCCATTTTGTATTTAATGAAATGTCTCGTCTCTCATCACTGTTAGTATAAATTCCATTCACATTCACGTTTTTTAAGCCAGTACAAATTTTTATGAATATTTCTATGATCTAAACCTAAGTAAATATATTTTTACTTTTCTTTTTTTCGTTCATTTCAGACAACAGTGTTCTACAAGGAATACTCTCTCTCTCTCTCTCTCTCTCTCTCTCTCTCTCTCTCTCTCTCTCTCTCTCTCTCTCTCTCTCTCTCTCTCTCTCTCTCTCTGTCACACATACACACACACACTCACTCACCCGGTGTTTGTGGGTATTTATGCATCTGAAAGTTATTATTTATTCAAATGCGTAGTAAAATCATATTTTTATTCTCTGTGATATTAAATACATAATGTACAGCATGTTCATGAAATAAAATTGAAAAAAATCTCTAAAAATAAAAAAAAAATTAATCGTGCTGAGATTTTAAATGTTTAGACATGTTTTGAATTCTAATTTATGTTCAGAAGGATGTATCCTATTAAATTGTTTATGTACCAATTAAATGATGAAATATTAAAAACAGTTGTTACCACTTCATCTCTTAAAACCTAATTAGTTTAAGATACTTTCAATGTGTTAGTCATTAGTTTTAGTTAAAGATACTTTCAATGTGTTAGTCATTAGTTTTAGTCAAAGATACTTACAATGTGTTAGTCATTAGTTTTAGTCAAAGATACTTTCAATGTGTTAGTCATTAGTTTTAGTCAAAGATACTTTCAATGCGTTAGTCATTAGTTTTAGTCAAAGATACTTTCAATGTGTTAGTCATTAGTTTTAGTCAAAGATACTTACAATGTGTTAGTCATTAGTTTTAGTCAAAGATACTTTCAATGTGTTAGTCATTAGTTTCAGTCAAAGATACTTTCAATGTGTTAGTCATTAGTTTTAGTCAAAGATACTTTCAATGTGTTAGTCATTAGTTTTAGTCAAAGATACTTTCAATGTGTTAGTCATTAGTTTCAGTCAAAGATACTTTCAATGTGTTAGTCATTAGTTTTAGTCAAAGATACTTTCAATGTGTTAGTCATTAGTTTTAGTCAAAGATACTTTCAATGTGTTAGTCATTAGTTTTAGTCAAAGATACTTTCAATGTGTTAGTCATTAGTTTTAGTCAAAGATACTTTCAATGTGTTAGTCATTAGTTTTAGTCAAAGATACTTACAATGTGTTAGTCATTAGTTTATCTCATCGTATTTTAGCTAATTGACCATTACTTGAACAAATTTAAAATAAAAATTAGTCCTTCTGATAAGAGTATGACGTTTAACTTTAAGGTTAAGTTAAAGATTAACCGATTTACTAATATTACATTAATGAGTGATGTACTTCAAAAGATGGAAGGGACTTGACGGTGATAGGTATGGGCGTATTCATTTTGAAAAAATGTCATATAAGAGGGGGGCATTTGCTCCCCCCCTTACATTTAAAAAAAATGTCATAAAGTTGTTATTTGACCCCCCCCCTATGGAAAATGTTTGCCCCCCCCCCTTGGAAAAATTCCTAGCGACGCCCATGGGTGATAGGTAGGGAATTCATCAATGTTTAAGTTTCTAACTACAAATATTTAATCTATATGTTCACTTCATTATGATTGCAAACACAAGCATTTGTTATCCCAACTGAATCACTTTCTAAGACACTGTCGATAAAACATACAATGAAACTTGATGTAAATAGTCGTCGCTTGATAAAGACATATATATATATATATATATATATATATATATATATATATATATATATATATATATATATATATGCATATATATTAGGGTGGGTCAAAAAAGTTTTTTTTATTGAAACATTATTAAAAAGTTGTTACATCATGGTAGTACATGGAATATGTAGAAATATTTGAAAACTACATAGTTTTACTACTCCCAACTTTTGTTCGAAATTTTAACTATATTTACTATGAGTTTTTTGTGACTGAACATGTTAAATTTGTGACCTAGGTTATTCAAAAAAGAAATGATATGCATATAAAAATTGTGTTTTATCTTTATAACCTTTTTTATGAATAACTAATTAGTTCAGACAAATGGGATAAGCATTGCATCCATTTTTCTCTCAATATAGCTGGTGTACCATGTATTCATTATCGGATCACGCATGGTTGTTTTATTTCATTTTTGATTAATTTTTCAATTATTTTATTAAGTTTTTCTATGAATATGAGTTCTTCTACAAGAAGTGCAACTGTACATTCTGTGTTTGGATCAGCAGCTGAATTGCCTAAAAGACAACTTCCTACCAGTGAAGATGTTTTCAAGGCTATTGGTGGATGCTTAAAATGGAACAATACAATCATAGCTTTCATTCGCGAGCTCACGCATTAGCGCATGACGTTAAACAATTATATGACCAGGCTAGTATCCCTACAAATGACATTACCAGTATAATTGTTCGAGTAAAAAGATGCAGATGTTAGGGATAGAGGAGACTGTAAATGTCCACAATAATAATTTCTGTGCTTGAGTGGGCATTTTGGGTGGATCAAAAGATGGCAATATGTTCATAGACAATGTTGACAAGCAAACAACAAAAATATTAAAAAATCGACAGAAAAGAAAACATTCATTGATGCAGGGTGGCGATCAGATAGGAACCACAAATGATAACGTCAATGATGAGAAAGATAATGATATTCCAGATCAGGATGCTGAAGATGATGAACTACTTGATGTAGACTTCTCCAGCGATGAGGAATGTTTCAAATAACAAAACAGATATCAATATGAAGCAGTGGATCGATGTAAACTAAGCAATAGGGATACATGTCTTATCGTTAAAGCTGTGTTGAAGGACTTAAACATGTTAACACCATCGTCAGCTCTGGATCCAGCAAAGATGCGTCGACATAGAAAAATTTGGAGAGATAGGGCAGCCAAGGAACATACTGATGAGAGCAAAGATGGTTAACAAAAGCGAACAGAATTTTTGCGATCCATCTTGTCAAAGTGGGGCTAAAAACTTTTTCTATATGATACAACTGCTTCAGAACCTTGATACTGCTGATCAATCTATTATATTGCCTGTATTGGAAAATAACTGCTACTTTGCACATCCAGAAAACATTCTATTGGCTGCAGTTAGAAAAATGATGAAGAAATTGGAAGGTATGCAGTAAATAAAATCATAACAGCACGACATAAACCAGCTCCATGCAGAGTTAGAATTTTTCAACAAAAATGACATAATCCTGAATATTGCAGCTAAATCATATGATCAGATGATTAACTGGGATCTTTGTGTAGTGACATCCCCTCCTCTGCTGGAACATATTTGTGATGATGAACTTAAACGAAACAACCCAATCATACTGGATCAAATTCCCTGTTACTCTCAAGCTGTTAAAAGAGCAATTAAAGAAGTTACTGCTGTTAGTTTGAAAGTGTACGGACATTTCAAACTGTACGGACATAGCTCTTGACATGGGATGGTTTTGCAAACAAAGAAATCAAGGGATGTTCTTCCGAAAATTGAAAGCAAAGCAAGTTTCCTGTGACACTCCATAAACAGTATTATTCATATGTACATTGTATATTTTGCATGAACGATTTATAGATTTGTACAATTTCATATTACTTATACCAAACATTCTAAATGTTGTAGAATGTCATACATTGGGGGGAGGGGGTATCCGGGTCAAAGCAAAATCTTTTTTATTATTAAAGTTTAAGACATTTTAATATTTTTAATATCTTAGTACTGATATAGTAGATTTAAAAATAATTTTGTTAAAAAAAAATATTAACATATTGATATTTGTGGGTGCGGCATGCCGCCATCTTGAAATTTATGACCTTTTTGTGGCAAATATTTCTGAAATATTTATAGACTGTTTCATATACAATGTACATTTTTATAATCAGAAAAGCTTACTTTATGGAATGTCAAAGTACTTTTTTGATAATGTAATAAATACATTTTTTTATGAATTTTTAAAATTTTGTATGGTGAAAATAAGCAAAAAATGCTAATTTTGAAAATTAAAAAAAAAGGACTTAAAATTTCTTGAAAAGCCTCTGACATTCTATAAATGCACCTCTTCTACATAAAAATTAGAAGTTTTATCAAAATCTGACAGGTGGTTTTTGAGATTTTCTTGCCATAGTGAAGCAAAATGTCAAAAATATTTTTTCAGAGAAAAAGTTTTTAAATTATTGAAGTTTCTGAATGAGTAACATTCTGAAAATACATTTTAATTGATCTAAAAAAAATTGTTCTGCAATATAATTAATTCGTAGTTATTATTGACATGTTTTAGTATCTAAAAATGTAAAAAAAAAAAAATTGTTTTTTTTTTTAGACATAGTGCATTTTTTTCGCCTCGTACCCCCTTAAACTAAAAGTTGGGAGTGGAAGACATTATCTGATTTTTACAAATTTTATATTTTTACAATCAGTAGGACCATAGGCAACTTTTTGAATATGTTTCAAATTCCCAACTCCAAAAAAAAATTTTTTGACCCACCCTAATATTTATATATATATATATATAGTGTAGTGGTATAGAATGAAATTTGTAATAGCCAAAAAATAGCGACAGTAACGGCCGAACACTACCTCCGTATGACGAGGACGGATGGTAAAAAGCTCGACGGTCCCTCATTCGATCTCCGTTGAGGACCAATGGATATTTCAGGTCTCGGCTAAAGTTCTCGCGATATCTTTTGTGGTACCTCGAAGGCTATTCATTTATCGGCTATGGTGTGAATGAAAGAATGGCGACATAAAACCGTCCCATTAGTGGTTTATAGGATGTAGGCCCCCTATAATATTTCATCTCATTCTCTCAGGGACTTCACTCAGACACACACCTCAATATGACCATGTTTGACCTTTCCTTCATTTTCATAGTACTCCTGGTCTATGTAATAATATAATATATAATTAATAATAATTTTTTTTTTAATTCATCCAATAGATGGTTTCGAGATGGATACCTACTGTCGTACAAGGGGGACAAACGACTGTTATAGAGTTGTGTGCGCTTGTACTTTTGTCCTCGTACATAACCGGGGCTACTGAGGGGATGGACTGAAGGTACAGAACTCGTGACAGTCGATCTGGATGTCCCAGAATCAATTATCCTTTTGTTGTTTTCTTTTTTAAATCCTTCCAGCTTAACAGTTTCACAGTAGTTGGGGAAGTAAATGTGCTTTTGTTAGCACAATTTACATGATGTTGCCCTAGCTGTATTTTTCAAGTAATCCAGTGTTAAAAAAAGGACCCAGTATCAGTGGAATATTTTACTCATAATCCATTCCTGACGTCATAGTCTTATTAAAATTGTAAAAAAAAAAATTTTTAATTCTAACTTCTTTTCATATAACCAGTGGGCAGTGCTTTAAAGCTATGTGCAAGAAAATATTTTTTTTTTGAAAATTAAGAAAATTGTTACATAGACCTAACCTCAATGTGTGTAATTAATCTTAAAAAGAAAGATTAAAATTAATGAAATTTAATTTTAAACTCATTATTTATCGTACCGATATCAAATGATAAAGAATTTTTTTTAAGATAGAAATAAATGATAGCCGTTCTTTGAAGAAACTTCCATTTGTTACTGTTGGAAGATAAGATCACACCACAATGAACAACACAATCTCATAAGAAAACATACCATAGCATAAAAAAGACACAGGGATACAAGCATGTTTATAAAATGATGTGATAATGACAAAATACCACATATGTAGGCAGAGGCGTTCCTATGGATTTGGGGGGCCCGGGGGCTTGGCCTTTTTGAGGGCCCCTGTAATTTGACATACGATATCATGACATGAGATTATGTACTTAATAATTATGTGTCTAAATTAAATTTGTGGGACGGATGGCTGAGTGGTGTAGATACTCGACTGTCAACCTGAGAGTCCTGGGTTCGAAACTCGTTGAGACCCATGGGAATTTGTACAGGTGAAATGTGTTTTCAAAGTCGTCCCGCAAGTCCACCCAGCTTTAAATGGGTACCTGACTTTAAGTTGGGGAAGTAAAGGCGGCTGGGCGTTGTGCTAACCACACAATCCTGTCATATGCCGAGGTTATAGAAACAGATGAATTCTACACTTCATCTGCCCCAATGGCCCTTTAGGGCTAAGGGAACTTTACTTTTACTTAAATTCAAATTAGTTGAGTATATCAATAAAATAAACAAAAACGAATAATTCCATAATTGTTTAGTGACTTGATAATGCACAAGTGGCAAATCTCAATTCATATTGCTTCACGTCGTGCTTTCTGTGCAGTAAAGGCATCTATCACATCATCTAGATCAATGTTGTCTAGTATTTTTCACTTCACTGGCATTCAAGCCATGCTGCTAAGTCTTTCTTGCATCATTGTGCTCCCGAGATAGTTTTTGATTAACTTGAGTTTTGAGAATGATCTCTCACATGATGCAATGAAAGTGGCCTGAGATAACAGTGTTCGGATGGAGGCAGTGGCGCAACCGGGGGGGGGCAGGGGGGGGGCTTGAGCCCCCCCCCCTCCAGGCCAAATCATCAATATATATTTTACTATATAAAGTTACTAAAAAGACTGTCAAACTGTCTTTTTTCAATATGTGAGCCCCCCCCCAGCATTTTTTGCTGGTTGCGCCACTGGATGGAGGTTGCAAGGTTTGAGCACACATTATTACCATATGAAGCCAGCTTCCTCAATAAATCAATTGGTGATTGTGGTTCTGGTTTGTCGATGAAAAGTGCTCGTGCATATATGACATCATTGAACAAGTGATTTACCTGTATGCCATCATACAAACACGAAAATGTAACACAGTTTTTCATCGGTGTGTCATCATCCATATAATCCAATAGAAGAAACACGTTTGAATTGCAGTTCTATTTACAGTCCTACATCAGAACTCAACTCCCCATCAAGTCTTTTCTTTCTTCTAGTTGTTTTGCCTACAGGAAATCCATAACATTCAATGCCTTCTTTTGCTCTCCCGATGGATTGGGTGATCAGTTTCGTCCGTTTCTCATCATTTTGCAGAAATCATGAAAGGGTCTTAATCTCTTCAGTAGCTTTGTCCAGATGCTAGAAAACTGACGACATAGCTTCCTCTCTTGAGTACCACCAAGTACTTCTCTCCTTTTTTAGATTCCTGGCTCCAGTTTAATTCAGTTTGGCCTATCTCTGGGGTGAATTGGAAAAAAAGTTGAACAATTCATGAACAGTTCCAAAAAGGTGACATTTGATGGATCTATCTCAGCAGAATGAAGAGCTGCCAAGTTGATTATCACAGTTCAGAAATGTTACCTTTGGATTTATGTCTAAGAGACGTTTCTGCGGGTCAGACCGACGGCCTCTCATTGTGGCTGTGTTATCATAGGTTTGACCAGTGCACAGATTAGATTAAAGTCTATTTCAATTTTTTAAAGAGATTTCAGAACAAGTTTATCATAATGTTCTGCATCTTGCTTCACAATTTCAAAATAACCAAGGAATGACTCTTTTATTTAAAAAATTCTCGACAACTAAGTAACGAAGATATTCTTTGTGAGAAACATCTGGAGTGGAATCAAACATCAGAGAAAAGTAACAAACTTGCTTGACTTTCCCAACAATTGATTCCCTAAATGTATTGCCCATCAAGTTTATTAATTCATTTTTAATTATTCGAGTTATGTTACGTAACTTCATCAAATTCTGCAAGAAATTTCAAATATTCTAGGAAGTTCCCAGGACTGGGAGAATCCAGTTTTTCTTTGTGGCCAAGTAAGCTTGAGTTGATTTTTGTTAAGTATATTAACAGCTGTGGCTACAGATGGATTTTAGCATGGACGAAAATGGAAGATAAAATGCCGTTAAGATAACGTGTTTTAAAACTGAAACTATGTTTTGAAAGTTTTTGTAAACTTTTTACCAGTTTTTATTTGCGTGATGATATACGTAATTTTAAAATCCTTTATCTATGTGGAATACATGCAACAGTGTCACTAACTCAGTGGCGTCACAATGTTTGGTGTCTCCCGATGCGGTAAATTCATAAAACGAATTTTCCTGCACTAAACGGTCTTGGCCTTAGAGAATTTACTTTAAAATATTTAAGCGATAAAAACAGTAGCATTACTGACTGTATTTCAGAAATATGTATATTACTCTAGTTAAACTGAGTTTGTAAACTACGTCTCCTATTTCATAAAACCACTTGACTACATCCGTCCTTTTTTTAGCGCGTTTGCAAAGAACTCCAGATTGATCCGAGCTTTAAATTCATTTACCTATGCTCCGGATGCCCTGCATAATGGCACCCTGTGCTAATGCTCGTATGGTGGCACCCTGTGCTACTGATTATGTTTTTGATCGGTTATAAAACTGACTAAGCCGAGTTTGGCCCGCACCCCCCCCCCGCCCCAAGTGACGCAACTTATATAACAACGTGAATAGCAAGATTACATGGCGGTGGCTTTATCTATATAAATAAAAATGTTTCCTGTGACAATCCATAAACAGTATTATTCATATGTACATTGTATATTTTGCATGAACGATTTATAGATTTGTACAATTTCATATTACTTATACCAAACATTCTAAATGTTGTAAAATGTCATACATTGGGGGGTACCTGAGTCAAAGGAAAATATTTTTTTATTATTTAAGTTTAAGACATTTTAATATCTTGGTAATAATATAGTAGATTTAAAAATAATTTTGTTAAAAAAAATTATTAACATATTGATATTTGTTGGTGCGGCATGCCGCCATCTTGAAATTTATGACCTTTTTGTGGCAAATATTTCTGAAATATTTATAGACTGTTTCATATAAAATGTACATTTTTATAATCAGAAAAGCTTACTTTAGGGAATGTCAAAGTACTTTTTTGATAATGTAATAAATACATTTTTTATGAATTTTAAAAATTTTGTATGGTGAAAAGAAGCAAAAAATGCTAATTTTGAAAATTAAAAAAAAAACAGGACTTAAAATTTCTTGAAAAGCCTCTGACATTCTATAAATGCAGCTCTTCTACATAAAAATTAGAAGTTTTATCAAAATTTGACAAGTGATTTTTGAGATTTTCTTGCCATAGTGAAGCAAAATGTCAAAAATATTTTTTTTAGAGAAAAATGACTTTTACGTTTTTAAATTATTTAAGTTTCTGAATGAGTAACATTCTGAAAATACATTTTAATTGATCTAAAAAAAAAATTTTCTGCAATATAATTAATTCGTAGTTATTATTGACATGTTTTAGTATCTAAAAAAAACAAATTGTTTTTTTTTTAGACATAGTGCATTTTTTTTCGCCCCGTACCCCCTTGAACTAAAATTTGGGAGTGGAAGACATTATCTGATTTTGACAAATTTTACATTTTTACAATCAGTAGGACCATAGGCAACTTTTTGAGTATGTTTCATATTCCCAACTCCAAAATTTTTTTTTTGACCCACCCTAATATATATATATATATATATATATATATATATATAAAGAGAGTATTTGAACAAAGCTTTTTAAACTATTCATATATGTCTCTTCTTTAAATGTGCATGCTATGTAATAACTCGGCGCAATAATAAAAAAAAATATTCAATCATCCCATTGTCAATATTAAATGTAAAAGATAATTAATAAATTATACACACATTTTCTGTTCTTATAAAATTTGAAAAAATTAAAAGGTAATTACTGTATTTAAGTGTTGACATTACATATCTTTCTTGTATAAACATAATGCCCTATGTTGCTTATAATATGTTTTGTGGAATTCTGTTATCTAAAATTGACATTGATTTATTTAGTCTTGACAAAGCAAATTAGAGTACTCCTAATTAAATAAGCAGTGTGAATCTTCATTCATTTGGTGTTTGTTGAGCTAGTGTTGTTGACATACTTAAATTTTGTATTCCTAAAGTTGAATTTGAAATGGAACAAAATAAGAGACCAATGCTCGCTGTCATCAAACAATGGCGCATTAAAAACATTTGTGGCTATCGGTGATTGATCTCAAGTTGATGACGATGTCGGATGAATTAATTTGTTGAAAGCCACCAATCGTAAGGAAAAATGCTAATAAAGTCCCAGTAAGGATGATATAAAGCCCCGTAGAGTGAAAATTCTACAGCAGGGGCCAGGCATTCTACAGCAGGGACCAGGCAATAGCAGGGGTGGGGGGGGGCAGGTAATACATTTTACTAAGTAGACCAAATAAGTATAGGGGGCCAGACAAAACGCAGGGGGGCCTGGGCCCCCTGCCCCCCGCACGCTACGGGCCTGATGATATGTATATATATATATATATATATATATATATATATATACATATATATATATATATATATATATTCCAGTTTCTCTCTATATATCTTCTCTATATGTCTCTCTCTCTCTCTCTTCTCTTTATTTATGTCTCTATTTCTCTATCTAAATGTCGCCAAATCGATGTTGTCATTCGACCCCCTCTGAACAGTTTCACCGACACATGCCAACTACTAATTCAAAATCATCCTCCTTCCTACTTTAATCACGTAATCTCTCAATTATATTTGCTACTCTAGTCATTTTAGTTTGCCTGTAAAAAATCTCTTAAAGGGTTAGATAAATGTATCTTACATCCTATATAAAACACTAATAGGACAATTAAAATAGTTCCAAAGACTTGTCGGACATGCCTTTTAGAACAACAAAATGCCAGAGCAGCCATACGACGATGAAGCGATTTGATATGATTAGACTGGATGAAGGGTAGTGGAGTGGAGATGAGAAATGACAACAACAAATCTTTCACCGCTATTAATCACAAAACCAAATATCGTTTTTTTTTCATCTTGAATAGTTTCAGTACGCCCAAATTAATGATTTAATAACTCTGTAATCAATGTAGCACCCACGTTAACATTACTAAATTCCTAGACGTATCTTTTTGGAGCTAGAGGTGTCCCGTCACATTTCCGTTATAAAGCTGTGTTTTGTTTACACCAGATACGTCGTTATTGATGTCGCAAAGCTGATTAGATGTTCTCTACATCGGAATACTGGTCATAGGTTAAGACTGTCCTGCCAGTTCTTGATTTGGCCGGTAATAGTCGAAAATACATTTCGTATGTAAAGGTGTTTTGGAATTAGGACTCAACCACAAATACATCACACTCAAGGTGAAAAGAGGTCAATAACTTTTTATTTCAAATCAGAAGGATTTTGTAACAGACTAAAATGAATTATATAAATTTAATGATAATCTGTTATACGCATTTTGACTTTTGTGGTTTATAATTATATAAAATATGTTGAGGCTGGTTAGTCATTTTTGAAACTTTTACGAAACGATAGACACATTCAAAGATTGAGAGATAAATAGAAACAAAAATAAATACATAGATACCAATGTATTTAGACCTGTATAAAACTGTACATTTATCTCTAACAATGACTTCTATCAAGCTGTTACTTACATGTACGATTCAATCGCTGCCATAAACTGCATATTAGCTCTGGTTCACTCGTCATATATAACATCGACATACAAGCGATTGACATTTATGATCGATGTACCAATCTACATCATTCTATAAATAGATCCTCATGCTTGCGTCTAATCTAAACTCCGTGAAAATTATCCTGGACAATTCCAAGTACAGAATGAAAACATTACAGTTAGCTCTTCTCTTGTTATGTACCATCAGCGTGTCATGCAGAGGAACTCGTTCAGGTATAGTTATCTCGGTACTTTTGTTCAATTTTGATACTTGGGGACAACAATGTTTGGAGTTAGCGATAGGTTGTATAAGTGTGTGTTTAGAGATTTGTATAAGTGTGTGTTTAGAGATAGATTGTATAAGTGTGTGTTTAGAGATAGATTGTATAAGTGTGTGTTTAGAGATAGATTGTATAAGTGTGTGTTTAGAGATAGATTGTATAAGTGTGTGTTTAGAGATAGATTGTATAAGTGTGTGTTTAGAGATAGATTGTATAAGTGTGTGTTTAGAGATAGATTGTATAAGTGTGTGTTTAGAGATAGATTGTATAAGTGTGTGTTTAGAGATAGATTGTATAAGTGTGTGTTTAGAGATAGATTGTATAAGTGTGTATTTAGATATAGATTGTGTAAGTGTGTTTTGGGTGTTTTTTGTTTTGATTTTCTTGTAAACAAATCATATATTAAACAACTCAAAGTAATAATATTAATATATTTAATAATTTTTCTATGATTTTACTTTTTTTTTGTCTAGATAATTATCAAAATGAAGAAAATATATATCAGCACCTGGATTCATGACTCTTGCTTAGTATTGTAATCGAGCAACGGTATAAACAGGCACGTAGCGTGCGGGGAGGGGGGTCAGGGGGGCGTGCCTCTCTGCGTTTTGTCTGGCCCCATTCTGCTTATTTGTTCTACTTAGTAAAATGTATTACCTTCAGCCCCCTGCTATTGGCTCCCCCCCCCGCTATTGCCTGGCCCCTGCTGTAAAATTTTCACTCTACGGGGCTGGGTATCAGGCAGAAAAAAAAGTCTGATAAGTGACTAGTAAACATGTAAAAGGCTAATACGGCATCCATATTGTCAGGGAGAATAAAAAGTTGTTGGTGGAGGTGGAGCCTTAGATAGTTATCGTGGCGCCCTGTGCGAGGAACATATTTTTGGTGCCATAACTACCAATCTGAAAAGGGCAAAATCAAATAACAGCGCCCGTCTTAGACGGCACCCTGTGAGACAGCACAAACCGCAGTAAACTTCCTACGCTAATAGATGGAGGTGAAATGAGTGTTCCTGGTTCGATCTCCAGTGAGGATCAAGGGATTTCTCAGGTCATGGTTAAAGTCTCTGCTATATCTCCCGTGGTGCCTCCATGGCCATTGCACTATGGGCCATGGTCGGGAAGAAAGAAGAGCACGGCAAAAACCGTCACTTTAGTGGTTCATCCTTACAGGGTTATTTCACACAGGACGTCACAAACTCAGCATCACAAAGTCTCATGGGTTTAACCAAAAATCGGGGGATTATTGAGTGAGGCAAACTGTCAGACTGGGATAGATGCCAGGCGGGGTTAGGATAAATGAACAATCTAATTTTAGATATGACTTCGTAGGTACTGCATTAGATTTTTTTGTGAATATATATAAAAAAATTGCGAAGGACCATTCTGTAACTTATTGTGTGAAAAAGTATTGGCTTAAAAAAATATTGAAAAAGTTATTGACAAATTGACTAAAGACACATTAAAATATCTAAAATAACAAATTATAAATGCTTTTTATGTTAAAGCCTTATTAACATAAACGAAAACGACTAAAACAAATGTCTATATCTTAATATTTCTCTTAATTTATTCCTGATAAAATAATAAAAAAAAATTGCCCAAGTTGTCATAATTTATTTAATTATGATTATGAACACACTTTTTTTTTACATTTTAGTATATTTTAATCAAATAACACCTTACAAAAAATGTAAAAAATTTTTAGTGTCAAAATAAAACAATGTCTTTCTTTTAGCCAAAAGTACATGATAATATCGGATAAAATACTTTACATTCTTAAAATGAAACATCTTAAAGTTTAATACGTCAATAAGACCGTATGCATGAATTTCATCAGATTCAGATGAGGCAGACTCAGATGAGAAAATCAAACGATCAAAGCGGAATCCTGATTCCTGTAAAGATGTGACCAGAAACCAGTCAAGGGTTGTGGTCACTCTGTCCAGTGGACTTGAAGTCATGTGTGACACTGAAACTGACGGAGGTGGATGGACCATCTTCCAGAGACGGATCAACGGTCAGCTCAGTTTCTACAGAGGTTGGGAAGACTACAAGTACGGCTTCGGTGATTATTCTTCAGGAGAATTTTACTTGGGAAATGAAAACATTCACAGAATCACAACAAAGAGGCGATATGAGCTACGAATAGACTTCACTTTCCGCAATGTCAGATATTTCGCTAAATATTCCAGATTTAGATTATACGGTGAACCAGAGGGTTATAGGCTTAAGATTAGCGGCTATTCTGGCAACGCAGGTGACAATCTATCGATTGTAAATGATGTTCGATTTTCTGCATTCGATAGGGGTTCAACCTCATGTGCATCAAATAATAAAGGCGCCTGGTGGTATAACAGTTGTCAAGTCTCAAACTTGAATGGTATCTGGGGCAGTACTTCATATTCAACTGGAATGAACTGGTATTCAACTACCGGATACTATTCGTCAGTCACTATGTCGGAAATGAAATTTCGCCAAGTATCTTAGTTTGTAGGGTTTAGAATCCGAAAGTCCTGCATGTAGATGATTCTTATTTAAATAAATAGATAATAAACAGTAGAGCAGCAAACTTTGTTTTATTGATGCATTTTACTTCCTTGAATTATTGTACAATATATAAACAATTATTTTCCTTGAATTTGTTTGACATTTAATTCTCGGTGTAACAAATAGCAAACAATTGGTCGGTTTTTTTTTGGTATTAGCCGTGTATATATCTCTACTATAGCTGAAGGCTTCAATGGCAGAGAAGTGACCAAGGTAAGACATTAGGGATAAATGCATTGACCTTTACTTGTCATATATAATTCATCGAGTTTCTTAATCTAGTTAAAGAAGAATTTTAAAAAGACACTAGTCATCCCGCGACGTGAAATACGCCGCCTTAATCAATCAATATAATTACTGTAATTTTTTTTAAAATAAGCAATCGAACAAAATAACAAGCTGACATCTTCGGAGAAAATACATGGAATGCAAAATTGAACTTTGACCTAACCCGAGCGAAACAACGCGAGGTGTTGTCTGTGACGTATTCGGGAAATTCCTTAATCTATAACTACTCCTGCGTCTTGAAGTTGTGTTATATATATATATATATATATATATATATATATATATATATATATATTAGGGCTGTACCGGAATCCGATTCCGGTTCCTGTTAAGCCGGATTCCGGCAGTTTTAACAAGTCCGGTTCCGATTCCGGTTCCGGTTAAAATGTGCCGGATTTAAGCCGGATTTCTTTGTTGTTTGAAATTTGTAAGACATTTTTTTAGCGCAACTTAATTTTGAAATATTTAGCGCTATACAATTAAATTAAAACAATAATTTCCTTTGATTTTAAAACTAAAAAGGAAGATTTGAATCGTATTTAGTCTAGTACAGGGGTCGGCAACCTGCGGCTCGCGAGCCGCATGCGGCTCTTTCGATGTCAAGTTGTGGCTCTTTCGATGTCAAATTGCGGCCTGATCAAATACCGTAATATATAAACAACAAATTTAGTGGCTCTTTAAAAATTGAGAAAATTGTAAATTATAACTTTAGGCTCTTCCGTCTCAAAAGGTTGCCGACCCTGGTCTAGTAATACGACACCTTATCTTCCGCTACTTTTGATTACGTGTTTTCTATAAACTATTTTTAGCTATCAAAGTTTAACTTTTTTTAAAGAGCAGACAACGATCTATTTTTGGGTGTTTACAGTTTTAAAAAAGTTCAATAATTTATTTTTCTGCACATTTTTTTTTTAATTTAGTGGATTTTGTCACGATTTGGATAAAATTCCTCGCAAATTTAGATAAATAACTTGAAGATACATTTGTAATTGAACATTAAAGTGATATTAATTTAGATTTGAAATGCATTTTAATTTGCGTTTTTATGGGAAATAGATAATGGTTTAAATGAAAGTATGAATGAAATAACAAGGTTCGGTGACGTCCATATGGAAAACTAAAGAAAAATAAGCTATCGGGTGGTGCCACAGTATATATATATATATATATATATATATATATATATATATATATATATTAAAAACTAAATTTTTATTATTTTTTTCATTCTTATATCTTTTTTTATGTTAGGCGAGAAATTACTACTTCTTTCGGAAAAATTACTATTTAATTCGGTAAAATCCGGTTCCTGTTCCGATTCCGGCAGGATTCAAATATTAAATCCGATTCCGGTTCCGATTCCTGCAGGATCTAAAAATTAGAATCCGGTACAGCCCTAATATATATATATATATAAATATATATATATATATATATATATATATATATATATATGCCTATATAAATGGTCGGGCGGTGTAGACACTCGTCTGTCGACATGAGAGCCATGGGTTCGATCCTCGCTAAGAACCATGGTAATATTCCAGGTGTTATTTTGGTATAAAGTCGTCCCACATATCCACCCATCTTTAAATGAGTACCTGACGTAGGTTGGGGAAGTAAAGGCGGCTGGGCGTTGTGCTAGCAACACAATCCCTTCCTATGTCGAGGTTATAGAGACAGATGAATTTTACACTTCATTTGCCCCAATGGCCCGGTAGGGCTAAGGGTAGGTGTGTGTATATATATATATATATACAGGGCCGGCTTTAGCACTAGGCATACTGGGCATTTGCCTAGGGCCGCCAAATTCAAAGGGGCCGCCAATTTTGTAAAAATTATTGAAAAAATTAAATATCACAAATTATTTACAATGTTTACATTGGCATCATCATACAATCAGCAGCGTGTTTTTGTTGTTAAGCGGGGTCCAATAGTATTGAAAATTTTAATTTTCCAGAAACAGATGGGAGGCGATTTTTAACAGCATACTACAAAAGGAAACTCTGCAATCAGGAACCACTTGACAGACGTTGGCTAGTTTACTCTGTCAAGCAGGACCAGGTGTACTGTTTCTGTTGTAAACTTTTTTCTAACGCTTCTAACTCATTTTCCTCTGACGGTTATAATAACTGGAAACATTTTCTTGCAGTTGTCAGCCTTCATGAAACATCATGTAACCACATCACTGCGCAGATAAACTGGATCGAAATGGAGAATAGATTGAATTTAAATATAACGATTGATAAAGAAACTATTAGATTAATGAATGCAGAAAAAAATGCATTGGCGTGGTGTACTTGAAAGGCTGTTAGCTATTATCCAATATTTGGCTAAAAATAATCTTGCATTTCGAGGAACAAATGAAAATTTGAATTGTGCTAACAATGGAAATTTTTTGGGATTGGTAGAGCTGTTAGCTAAATTTGATCCCGTTTTGCAAGAACATCTTCGCAGATTAAACAATAATGAAATTCATGATCACTATTTAGGTAAAACCATGCAAAATGAATTTCTGCATTTGATCAGCCAGAGAATTTTAAAGAAAATTGTAGCCAGCATTATTGAATCAAAGTATTATTCTGTCATGTTAGATTGTACTCCGGATATTAGCCACCAAGAGCAAATGACATTAATCATTCGGTATGTTAAAATAAACGAACAAACTATGAATATTGTGGAGCGATTTTTAGGTTTTATACCAACCGAAAATAGCACTGGAATTGGACTTGTTAATGCATTTTTACAAAAACTTGATGAACTGGGTTTGTCAATCGCAAACTGTCGTGGCCAAGGATACGATAATAGCGCAAACATGCGGGGCTGTAATAAAGGAGTTCAATCCAGAATTTTGCAAATAAACAAACGACCATTGTTTGTGCCATGCGGTTGTCACAGTTTGAACTTGCTTCTTGGAGATATGGCTCAATCCTCTGTAGTTGCTAAATCTTTTTTTGGTATTGTTCAGCAAATTTATGTTTTATTTTCTGCATCAGTTCAAAGATGGCAAATCCTAAAAAAACATGTGAAAAATCTTACAGTGAAACCATTGTCCGACACTAGATGGGAGTGTAAAGTGAGCAGTGTAAAAGCCATTCGCTATCAAATTGGTGATATATACGACGCATTGGTTGAGGTCTCAGAAACAGCTAATGATCCAAAATGTAACATTGTCAGTCTGGTATGAATTGCTAAATAAAATAAATTTGCTAAGTAAGACGATGCGGCGTGATAACATAGAATTGGATTTAAATTTTGAGCTACTACAAAAGTTGCGTGAGTTTCTTATTTTGTTCAAAGAAAATGGCTTCCATGCATCGGAAATTGCAGCACAGTCATTAGCAGAAGAACATTTAACCCAATTTAACAATAATTTTGGATTCCTCTTTAAAATTTCAGACTTGAAAAATCGTGACGACGCAATGCTAAAAAAACAATGCAAAAACTTATATGAAGTATTCTCTGATGTTAGCAATTCTGCCTCTGCGCATTTACCAATCACGGAAATCGATAGTGACATCGAGGAACTCAATTTATTTACTGAACTAAAAACTTTAACTTTTGCCATACCTGAAGGTACATCTCCACTTGACGTGTTAAAGTATATTAATGCACACCGATTAAATGAGGTATTTCCAAATGTTACAAATGCTTTACGCATTTTGTTAACAATACCTGTTACTGTTGCATCAGCAGAACGCAGTTTTTCAACATTAAAGTTAATTAAAACTTATTTGCGCTCCACAATGACGCAATCTAGTCCAACTTTGCTGTTCATGATTACTATATAAAATTAATATGTAGAGGGGCCGCCATTTTTACTTTTGCCTGGGGCCGCCAAATATCTAAGGCCGGCTCTGTATATATATATATATATATATATATATATATATATATATATATATATACAAATCCATTCTTAAATCTTTGGGGGCCCTAGTAGATAGTAAAGATACTTGGGAGGCCTTCAAGTTTGCCCAAATGTAAGAACAGCTCTATTAAACGAGAGATCAGGTGTCGTAAAAATCGACCAAAATATACCTTCATGAATGATAATAGGTTTATTCATATAATAGTTTAATTCAACAAGATGATAGGTTCATGCATACAAGTTAATAGATTCATTCAAGCAATGTAATAGATTCAACATGTCATATAATAGAATAATTCATGCAACAAAACACTACGTAATAGAGATTTTGTTAATCAAATTTTATTTCCTTAAAGTGCATAGGTTGACATTACATAAATTACTATTTATTCTTTCCAAGCATTGCTTTTATAAACAGGACGTTGAAAACTGTTAACCTGACTCATACCTGTACAAATAATGACCATATTCATCTGTTTATCTTCTTATTTATTTCTAGTAACGAAATGTCATAGCAAACTGAAGTCATTGTACAATTGTGAAATATACATGCATTAAACATAAAAGTGTTTTTTCTCTCTAAATTTACGATTAAACCCTATGACACTTTCTCGAAAAACAAAATCCCAAACGTATCTTCGGTCATATTTGTCTTTGATGGTGACCTTTAAACTTCAATGTATAATGATGAAATATATTAGAAAATATATAGGCCAGTCAAACACATTGAATGGGGTCAAATGGAAAATCTCAGAATTACGCGTGTTTTATATAATAAAAGCAGAGTATTTAATAACAACAAAATTTCCACCCACATACGCATTTTTAAATATAACATATTCAATAATAATAAACAATACATTGTCCGTACTCAATAACCCTATTTATCTTTCATGTCAAAAATTTGAAGACTAACTAGGATTGGCCCGGACATCTGTCTCTTTGTGTGACAACTGTAACGATTGATGGGTGACCAATCCTGTCCATCCAATGCGATGAATGATGTTTTTGTTTTCATCTGAAACACGTGATCTTCCAACGTCATCCAATCAAAACATATAAAATCTTGAATGTACTTAATCTAAGTAAGGAATACAATTAATTATTTGCTAAAAAAAAAAGATAACACATTATTAAAAAAAAGTTATCAATTAAAAAAAACTGATCTGAGAGCCGAAGAGAACATGAAGATGGAGAACGTTTTGTTACTGCTACTTGTTACTTTGTATTACTGTACAGAGGTCAAGAGCTCAGGTACGTTATATTTGTGGTTTTATTTAGTTGTTATCTGCCAGAAACCGAACAGATAGATAGACATTGACTGAGTTGTAGAAATTATGTATAAACAATTAAAATAAAAGCAAAAATATAACAAAAGTATTCATAGACCTAGCAACGGTAGAGTGGAGAGTAAGGTTATAGGTCAATATATCGAGAGACACAATTCATGTTACTGTAACATTTGAAAGGGTATAGACATTTAAATACCCGGAATCAACACTGAATAACAAAAAAGATATAACGATAAAGACCATGCACAAACTAGAAATATGGAACATGATATATTACCCATTACACAGGCTTAGAAATAGGGCACAGGGCATATGACCTATTAAGCATACTAGAAATAGGGCACAGGATAAAATACCCATTTCACAGATTAAAAATAGGGAACAGGATATATTTCCCATTACATAAAACAGTCAAATAAAAAACAAAACAACAAACAGACAGATCTAAAGAAAACTAGTTATAATTTTATGATCAGACCAGCTGTTACATACGATAGTGAAATGTGGAACATCAGCCAGGAATTCTGCTGAACTCAAATACGGATAATACTTGGGAAAGAAAAAAAATGAAGGAAAAATATTTAGTCAAAGACAATAAATGGAGAAGGAAAAGGAATTATACGAGCTCTATGAGGAACATAACATCAAAGCAGAAATCATGAATAGATAGAGGTGAGTTGGATAGATAGAAAGAATGTAAAAGAACAGAGGCACTAAGGCTATATATATATATATATATATATATATATATATATATATATATATATATATATATATATATTAGGGCTGCTGATTAAACTGCGTTAATTTGCGATTAACGCGTCAAAAAAATTTGCGATTAAAATTTTTAACGCAATACTTAAATGCGTTAATTTGACCAAATGCGGAAAGTTCACCAAATCGATAAATAACAGAATTTCACTCAACCATTTGAAGTTTAAGGTCCGTTCACTTATTGAGTAGATCTACCACCCACTCCCTGTCGCAATTCGCACATACCCTCACCCCCAGGTATGTCGACTGAAGCCCCACTTGTAATATATAATGAAGATGTTTTGGTTATTTAGCCCTTCGACAAGTAAACCTCCTGCTCCCTTCCCTGTCAGTGTAAAAAAGAGAAAACTTTCATTCACTAGTTAACATTATATACTGTAGTGTATTGGTGGAGGTACTATAGTGTATTGTTGAAGGTATAATGAACCCGTTTATGATTAGATCAAAATAACGAGAATCTAGAAATTGTGTATAATTTTTTTGCGCATAATTATGTATCGTATTTTGATAGTATATTATCTTGCTCGTCTGCAACAGCTGAACTAATAATACATCTGTACCCGAGACAGTGGTTGTATTTTTCATAATTATTGTGATACTGAGTTAAATTTTATATATGGCTGTTGATTTACTGCAATTAAAGCATAATTAATGCGTTAAAAATGCGATTACATTTTTTAACACAAACACCTAAATGCGTTAAATTTTACCCAAAAGCTGTTTATTTCAGAGTTGCAGAAAAAATTAAAAAATCAGTAAATAACCCAATTCTATAACCAGATCAGACGAGATTTAAAAAAAAAACAAGAAAAAAGACCCCCGTTTGTCACGCTTGCGATTTGACCTTGAAACAATAGGATTGCCATGTCTTAATTCAAACTTATGACCCTGAATGATACAATTAGTGAACATCTGCACGTGTTGTAGTTTGATTGACAAGTGTCATAGCTTTGAAACAATGTAACTTGTGGTTGGTAAGTGACGTCATCTTTCTGCAGCTGTGTCTAAAATGAAACTGGGATGGGCAAGGGGGGGGGGTTATAAAAAAACAAGGGAGCAAATACTTTCTTGCTATATCATTATTTTATGAAGGAAAGGCACATATGGGATGCATTCGATGGGAAGTGGAGGGGGATATGTACGACTAGTTTGAGTACAAACAAATGTATTATATTGTGTCGATTAAAATGTGCGTTAATTTGCGATAAAAATTTTAATCATGCGTTAATTGCGATCAATTTTTTTAATCGAACAGCAGCTCTAATATATATATATATATAACACCTAATGAGAAATGACAGATTGCCAAACCAACATGCAGATGAATAGATGAGGGCAAAGAAGTCATTAGAGATAGAAAGTGGAAGAAGATGACCCCGAAGATCTGTAAAGGTGGAGAGTAGTGGTAATGCAGTACAGAGCCCTATATGAGCTGTAGAGAGGAGTGGTACGACAGGCCAGAGCCCTACATGGGCTGATGAGTAGTTCGGAAAGCCAGAGCCCTACATGGGCTGAAGAGTAGTTCTGAAGGTCAGAGCCCTACATGGGCTGTAGAGAGGAATGGTAAGCCAGACAGAGCCCTACATGGGCTGTAGAGAGGAGTGGTACGACAGGCCAGAGCCCTACATGGGCTGATGAGTAGTTCGGAAAGTAAGAGCCCTACATGGGCTGTAGAGAGGAATGGTAAGCCAGACAAAGCCCAACATGGGCTGTAGGGTTGAATGTTATGGCAGGCCAAAGACCTACATGGTCTTTTGAGATGAGTGGTACGACATGGGCTGTAGAACCATATTAAGAAAAACAATAAAGAAAAATCATGACTGAAAAAGAGAATTTAATATATTTATTAATGCGTTTTAGCTGTATGACTAAAAAAAATTCATTATTCATTAATGTGGTTTTGTTATCGCGATTGACTTGGAAGAAATCATTGTAATTGCTATTTTTAGAAATCTAATTTACACGGCTTATCAGATAATGTGTACAAATAAAATGTGTATCAGTAAAAGTCGTAATACAATGCATTTCAGAAAAGAATTTTGATGGTTCGAAATTCCTTGTTGATCATTAAAATATAACTTGTTTCTATTCTATAGCTCAATTTACAAGTACTAATGGTGTTATAAAGTTAACATGTGTCATAGACGGAGATCCTGAACCTACCCAAGGACCTACTCGCCCGGACTCGTGCAAAAGTGTGGTCAGTAGCCAGCCTAGAGTTGTGGTCACTCTGTCCAGTGGACTTGAAGTCATGTGCGACACTGAAACTGACGGAGGCGGATGGACCATCTTCCAGCGGCGGATCAACGGTAATGTCAGTTTCTACAGAAGTTGGGAGGAATACAAAAGAGGATTTGGAGACGTGAGGAACAATTTTTACCTCGGAAATGAAAACATTCACCGTATTACAACCAATGGAACCTACGAGCTGAGGGTGGATTTTGATTACAATCAAAATAAATACTTCGCCAAATACTCCACGTTTTATGTGTCTAATGAGTCAGACGGTTATAAGTTATTGGTCAGAGGGTATTCAGGAAACGCTAAGGACAGTCTGACCAATCAAAATGGGATGAAGTTTACAACTTATGATAAAGATCAAGACGCGTATAGTCCAGACAATTGTGCGGTCTTGTATCTAGGCGGCTGGTGGTACAAAAACTGCCATTATTCAAACCTCAACGGTCTTTGGGGAAGTACCGAATATGGAAAAGGTTTGAACTGGATGACTACCACTGGATTCCATGCGTCTGCCTCTATGACCGAAATTAAAATAAGAAAAATTAACTAAGAACAGTGATTGCTTCTTGCGATAATTTAAACTAAACATAAATATGAAATTATTGTATATTATTATGTATTGAGAGGTTCATATGACTGAAATAATGTACTTTTTTAATTCTCACAGTATGCATTTACTTTTATATTACTTTCGATATTTTAGTTTAAGTATAATACATAACATCAATAAAGTTATGAAAAACATGTGTAGATTGTGCATACTTTTCATATCCATGAGTGAAGGGAGAGAGGGATGAATGGATGAGGTAGATAGATGATATTAAAATGATAGATAGATGATATATCGATGATAGATGATGATAAATCGATGATAGATGATGATAAATAGATGATAGATGATAAATAGATGATAAATATATGATAAAGAGATGATAAAGAGATGATATATAGATAGATGATAGATGGATGATAGATGGATGATAGATAGTTGACAGATAGATGATAGATAGATGATAGATAGATGATAGATAGATGATAGATAGATGATAGATAGATGATAGATAGATGATAGATAGATAGTATTAAAAATTTCAGCTGACATATACAAAATATTTTACTTCGTATATTTTACATTAAAATTATGCAAAATACAAACACCAAACCGATTTCAGTATTAACAGAAATAAGAATTTTTATTTTCTTTATATCAGTGTCCAATTAGATTTGAATGAGATATGTATCTTGATACAGATGATGTATCAAATCGAATTTGAAATGCGCCGTAGTGGAATGCAAAACACCTGGTAGTTAGCTGTAGCCTGCAAGGGGCGGTAAAATCTTAACTTGTAGGCAGCCATATGTCTACTCCACTACTAGCAAACTTACTTGAAATTATTATATTCAGAAAAAAAAAATTAATGTTTAGCCTTGTGCAGTCTTAAAATAAATTTATAGCTTTTTTGCAAAAAAAAAATAAAAAAACTATTTGACTATTTTTCGCTTATTAACAACTTTAAAAGAAAAAATCGTTTGTTACGATTGATTTTCTTTTTTTAATTTTGCTACATAAAAAAATGCAACTAGCGTGTCTGTCTTTTGGAAGTGTTTGTTTTATGTTCACATAATTATGGTAGTCAGCAGATTCCTTTTTGAGATTAGAAGTTATATCTTTGAAAATCACCATTAAAACAGAATGTTATACGTAATTTAACAGAAGAATTCGGAAACATATCCTCTAAATGTTTTTTGCAAATAAAACTTCAAATAGCTCAAGTAATCTGAAAAGACACTTTTTTTCTGAAGGACGCAGTAGTACAAAATTAATCGTCACCTTTAATGACATAGTTACTTGTTTCATTTATTTACATATCGCTGAAATTACAATGACACACATGGCAAGAATTTAATGTCATGTGTATTTCCGGTCTTCATAATCCAAATTAAAACCATAATTGAGCATCATAACGCAGTGTATGTATAACCATGGAAATCTAGATCTAGCATCAGGAAGGACAACCAATATTTTAAAAAATACGGTTTAGGCTGACACACAATCAAGTGTTTAGCGTTAGTCTTCATGTTTAATAGCAGTTTTGTATATTTGGTACTTACGTTTTTATGAAATAAACACAAACGCAATTAAAGTTGGAAAACTTTTAATAACAAATTTTTTAATTTAAAATCTTTATTTTGTCAATTTATTTATTTTTCGTTTTTTCATTGGTTTTTCATGAACCGTTTCATTCAATTGCTTAACATAATTTTTAGACGAACAATTAAAAAATTCACAGAAATAAGTTCTTTTAAATTATGATTGAAATTACAAACATTTTCTTCAATCAGCAATGACTCATCAATTGTTACTCTATCAACAATTTTAACAAACAATTTTTTTTTATTTGTTTGTCCTAGAAATAGTTTCAGACTATTTGCTGATCTTTTCAATGAATTGAATACTTTCCAATTTTGTAGGCAAGTAGAGAAGGTGTACTCAGATGGCTTCAATAGCCCTCCTCTGTTGACATCGTTCAAAAAAACATCCAGCTTTTTCAATCTTAATTCGTCAATGTCTTTAAATTTTTCATCGACTAATATTTCTCTACAGCTGGTACACTTATTCTGAAGAATGATGGAATGTGCGATTGCTCCTGCAACATAATATATTGTTGATGCTTCATCGTCATTAGGGCTTTCCGAAATTTTTAAACAATCTAAAATTGCATTTACATTTTCATCCGTACCAGCTGGCAAGCTTTTAACATCATCAATGAAATCATCGATCTCGCTAATATTCAATTTTGAATGACTTAACAGAGACATCATTTTTATCTTGGTGTTGCTATCTGCAACTTGCCGAACTGAGACAAAATAATTGCCCCCTGACATTTGGCGCAACCATCCAAATCTCAACTCTATGGGGTCCAACTGCAGATGACCAAGGAGGATGAATTTCAAGTCTGTCTCATCAAATATTTGCAACAATTAGCAAGAGCAGAACATGTTTGACCAACAGCCAAATAAGTCTCACGACTGAGTCCTTTTGTTTTTGCATTTTGCCAGCTGTGTAGGAAATCACGAAATTCTAAGAGAAATTCTTTTTTCCAATCAGAGGAAGATTTTACTGGATCCATGTGGTAGTTTCTTTTTCTTTTCCCCTTCGAACAAGTTTTTACATTTAAAACTTCCCAGAGTTTGGTGATAATACCCACAAACCAAGCTGTTGCACTCCATTCAACTTTATTTTCATGTTCCACATAATATTTTAAAGCATTCACAGTTGATTCGCAAAACACTGACGATGAGAGTTTGACAGACATTTTCTCAATATTTGTAGGATTCAGTACTTTCGCATTCAGCTTGTATGCTTTTTTTAACAACCATGTTCAGCTCCAAGTTGTAAAGATCCTCAATGTGCTGAAAATCGGCTGATGAATCAGGTGCTGCAATGTTATTGTTGCAAAATTTCGGAAAGACAAAGGATCGTCGATTCAAAAAGTTATTGTATATATTTTTTAAATTGTGGACTGCATCGAAAATTAAAAACATTGGCTGATTAGTCCATTTGTTTTCAATAGATGGTTTAATCGTGCCTCCACAAAGTTCTTGAATATAAAACTTTCTGTTAACAGCTGCATTGTCAACCGAAATGCCAATTACAGTAACCCCTGCTCGGTGCACCATTTCCATCACTTCTGTGTAACATTGATGCATTTGGCCAGCAGTCAAATTATGGATAGGGTAGAGAGCTACCATATCTCTAAATTTATGACAAAGAGATTTAACCATAAAACACAGAAGAGTAGAAGCTTGTATTCAACACGCTTGGCCACATATATTTCATCGATTATGGTTGTGCACATTCTTTCCAGCTGGTTTAATGTGCTAGCACGAAGTGTGAGGTAACTTGTGTTATCAAGCCCTGTTTTTTCATTTACTCGTCTTGTTAGTTTTTTTAAAGTGTTTATTGAAGGCAGATTCAAAACTTCACTTTCCAATATTTTAGAGTAAGATGCAGTGCCTGATGCATATACCATATATGACGAAATAATGGTTTGTGGTGTGTATGTTCTCGCATGTTTGTTCACCCCCACCAATTTCAACTGATCGACAAGAAATTGTATTTGTTGAAAAACAGGATTTGAATCTTCATAAAAAGTCATCATTTTTTTCAAATTTGATTTTGCTTCTTCTTGATCTCATCAAAGGTTTCATGAAATGGAGTTTCATCAAAACATTTTAAACGAGCAAGCAAATTCAACAACTGACTCATTGTTTCCAAATTGGAAGAACAAATATCGTTTGAAAATGATTTAGATAATTGTTTCCTTTGTGATGTAGTGATATGTCGAATGATTTTGAAAATGAAATTGATGATTTAATAAACAAAATGTTATTCTGAAATTCCAACAAATAAATATATAAATATTCATTTTGAATATGGAGTTGACATCCAGAAGGTATTTTCTCTTTACTTAATTTTTCTTTTAGATCAACTAAAGATAACTTGTTTATGACATCATTTTCATTAAACAAGTTTTCCAACTCCATCATTTGATTTTCAACAACTTCTTGTCGAGCTGATGACGAAGACTTCATTGTTGTTCTACGGTACTTTGGAGTTGATAAGTATGATGGTGCATTCTGAAAAATACTTGGCACTGCATCCTCTTTTAATTTAATTTTTGGTCTAACAGGTTTATCGGATTCACATCTTTTCTTTGATCGAGACATGTTTGTACCTTTTACATCACTAACAAAATCACTTGGCAAGAAATGGAGCGAACACATTTTTGAATATTTCCCAGGCTGAAAATTTTGGCAAGGATTAGCTCTAATCCATTTTTCACATAATTCCACATTGTTTAATGGATACGAATGAAAAGAAACTCCTTTACTTTCCGCTTTTTCAACACTGTCATATCCACTTTTGAATCTGTATGCAGAACACTTATTGACCATTTTCTTAGTTATTTATTATATTTAAAATTAGATTTATAAACCAAAACAATTATTATACGTAAATTTTACCGAGAAAAAGAGAAATTTTAGAAAAACAACAGTAATAACACAAAATATAACCCGAATAAACAATGGACGAACGAAAACAAGCAAGCATGTATATAATAGTGCAACTTTGTTTAACCCTTGCGTCAGCCTAAACCGTACACGGCTAGAATGAAATTTTGTTTGGTTGTCTATCCTGGTGTTATATCTAGATATCCATGGTATAACGTACTGCATGCATATCAAATGAAATACGCTAATGGTGAGTAGACCTTTTTTAGTCGTTGGCCACATTGGGCTAGTAAATGTGGCCGGTGGGCCGGACCAAGAGCAGATGGTGAGGATGTTGACATGAACTAAGATAAATTGTTGGCAAATGTCACAATATAAAAGGATTGACATGTACTTCAATCTGAAACGAGTGGCGGGCCAAATAAAAAAGTAATTTGCAACATGGATGATTTAGCCGGCTGTTAAATAAAATTATGAATGGGTTTTGTCTAGTTTTCCAACTACTTTAATTTGAGACTTAAAGCACAGGACCTGGGTGCCAACGGGCAGTCTTGGGCACAGACCAATCTTTGACAACCGGGGCCCCGTGAAACAAACCCAGCTGTTGAGTCATTTGTTGGGTCATTTCAGCCCGCGGTCTTTGTCAAGTGTTTACGTTACTCTTTACTTCTGCGAGTTTGACAATCATCCCCCCCTACAAGAGTGCAGCCCTAACACGTGTCGGTTACAGTAATCAATGGGTATGTGTGATCAGACGCCCGTCCTCTCTCCACCACCACCCCCCCCGTGTTGTTGGAGATTGTCCTGGGGCTTAACATTAGCTGTCGGCAGCCATGTGAAGCTGTTAGAATAGATTGCATCATGCTATGGGTGTGTGTAACTGTAAGTGTGTACTGGAATGTGTAAGACTGTACGGTAATAGGTGTGTGTGTGTGTGTGTGTGTAAGTGTATATGGGAATGGGTGTGTATTATTGTTTTACACGCATGACAGCACGATAGTAAGAATGATCAGGTACATTTAGGTTGGGAGAATGGATAGTTGGAACGGATGGTCATGTGATAAAACTGTCAACCTGGGGGGGGGGGGAAGGGGGGGGGGGGTCACTGGTTCGATATCCGTTTGAAGACCAATGTATATTTCAGGTCATGGCTTAAGTCCCTGCTATGTCTACCCGTGGTGCATGTCTCCAATGGTGTCTCCATGACCATGACAATATAGGCTATGGTAGGGATAAAAGAAGGGCACCTTAAAACCCGTCCCATTAGTGGTTTATAGGGTCTAGAGATTTCGTATCATCCTTACAGGGACTGCACATACGGAAACTAGGAAAAGTAACATGGCTCGTATGTTCAATATCTGTCAACTGAGCCATAACGGTGGTTTATATATTTTCAACCATTTCTGATTGTAAGATAGTGCCCGGGTGTCGTTATCGTTAATGACGCTATTGTTTAAAGGTCTTTTCTTAATCATTCATTGTATTTATATTTTTATTATTGTTTTGTCTTTTTTTTTTAAATCAGGGTCGATATTTTTTTTCTTTTTTGTTGTATTAAAATAACGAAATTTTGTAGAAAAAAAATTAAATTGGAAATAATTATTATAAAAACCGTTTTTAACATTCATGATTTTTTTTGTTGTTTTTTTTCCTTATGTGCGTAAAATGTTTTACCAAAATAAACGTACACCACCTGTTCAGATGCGCGTATATCATACATATATGTGGAAAACAACATATGTCAGTTTTATTTACTTACTTCACACTTGGCTGTTGATCAACTGATTGTTTATCATTGTGAAATGTCAATGATTTCCTGTGTCCGCTTGATTATTTAAACACACACACACACACACATACACACACACACACACACACACACACACACACATTGCCTATATAAATAACTTCTTATTGATAATTTATAATTTAAAAAAATGGACAGAATAATAGACTGAAACACGAAATCAGCGCTAACTATTTTACTGCTTTTAGTTACTTTATTAGTCTAATGTGAAAATATGGTCACTAACCTGTCAAGGGCTGTCCAGTGGACTTGAAGTCATGTGTGCCACTGAAACTGACGGAGGTGGATGGACCATCTTCATGAGGCGGATCTACGGTAATGTCAGTTTCTACAGAGGTTTGGATTGTTGGAAACAACGCTCGACTGTCGACCCCCTTCTACCCCCCTGGGGGGGGGGTCAGGTTTTGGTTAAAATCCCCGCTATATCTCCCGTGGTACTTCCATGGTCATTGCACTATCGATTCTGGTGGGGATGAAAGGCATTGCAAAAAACCGTCCCATTAGTGGTTTATAGGATCTAAGAGATTCCATCTCATACTTACAAGGGACTTCACCTACACAGGCTGTGATGAATACAAAAGAAGATTTGGAGACGTCAGAAATAATATTTAAAAAAAAAAAAACTTGAAAAATAAAATTGTATTCTAATACTCTAAAAAGTAAAACAACCAATAATTAGTTATATCATAAAATTACTTATGTAAATTACCAGCACTAAAATTATTGAATACAGGGGCTAGTTATATATTGGATGGTTAGTTTTAAACATATGATGATAGATAGATCAATTGACTGTCAAAAGCAAAGTTTAAATTAACTCTTATTTTTCCAATTTTTATGTACAAACAAAAAGATTTTCTAGTTGCTTGGTTCATGATTCTATTCAGAACGAAATAAAGATGGCGCTAAAAATTTTAGCCTACTTTTTGTTTAATTCCGATTATTCAAATCAGGTCAGAGGGTGGGGGGGATACTATATAATTATTTGAAACCAATTTAACATAAACAACTCGTACGAATTATAAGTAATTCTTCGTTTTTAATTATTTGCTCTATATTAATCATTTCTTTTTTTTTGTTTCTTTTAATAACAAAAAAAAATGTATAATTAAACAAACCTATACATCTGTCTCTATGTCAGACGCCTGAATACAAACCAGCGGCCAAAATCTACCACGACCGTTAATGAGTTCACCCGTACTGTTAATTATATATATATATATTTAATTATTTGTAGTGGTGTTGTTGCTGTTGTTGTTGTTTTAAACTGGAAACATGAAATGGTATTATTAAGCAAACCATATAAATACTTGAGTGTATTTCATTCAGCTGAAAGAAAAAAAATTTGCAACAATATCGAAGCTTTTAAATAATTACATAACTGGAGAAAAACTTGATGTCAAACTAAAGAAAACATGCAGTTAGAGACAATACTCTTGCTGCTCCTTGTTACTTTGTATTGCATTGCAGACGACGTTGACAGTTTAGGTAAGTTAAAAATGTTCATAGACATTGTATATACAGTGGATTCCGCTTAATTGGGACACCGCTTAGTTGGGACAGCCGCTTATTTGGGACAAATCTCAAAGAAACCAAACCAAGAAGCCAATAGTAAATTTGTATTTTTAATTGGGACAGCCGCTTAATTGGGACAAAAAACCTCGGTCCCGATGTGTCCCAAATAAGCGGAATCGACTGTATTTAATTTTTTAGAAAAAATTACTGAAAAATAATTTTTAAAAAAATGTAAAACTTCTAGAAAAAAAAACGAAAATGATAGTATTTAACAAAGTGACAGTAATTTAAATAATATTTTAAACGATGCAAATGGAGTAATTTCGTATTTATAAATATAAAAAGTTAGATTCAAATTGCACTACATTTGCCACATAATTTACATTAAATTTAATAAATTAATCGGGCATTGATTTAAGACAGTACTACTGGCCACACAAGAAACCAGAACTCTAACCTTGCCATAACATATACACTAGCAAACAGTTATGTACTTACAAAATTGTATCTTAATGAGCAACTGTTCTAATTTAATAAAGGCTCTGATTGCAGTCATTTTGTTACAAAGCACGGATGTTTTTTTCCATGTTCGAAACTATGAATACCACCACTACATTATCAAACTATGAATACCACTTCATTATCGAATTATGAATTCCACTTCATTATCAAACTATGGATACCACTTCATTATCAAACTATGTTTACCACTTCGTTATCAAACTATGAATACCACTTCATTATCAAACTATGAATACCACTTCATTATCAAACTATGAATACCACTTCATTATCAAGCTATGGATACCGCTTCATTATCAAGCTATGGATACCGCCTCATTATCAAGCTATGTATACCGCTTCATTATCAACTATGGATACCACTTCATTATCAAACTATGAATACCACTTTATTATCAAGCTATGGATACCGCTTCATTATCAACTATGGATACCACTTCGTTATCAAACTATGAATACCACCACTTCATTATCAAACTATGAATACCACTTCATTATCAAACTTTGAATACCACTTCATTATTAAACTATGGATACCGCTTCATTATCAACTATGGATACCACTTCATTATCAAACTATGAATACCACTTTATTATCAAGCTATGGATACCGCTTCATTATCAACTATGGATACCACTTCGTTATCAAACTATGAATACCACCACTTCATTATCAAACTATGAATACCACTTCATTATCAAACTTTGAATACCACTTCATTATTAAACTATGGATACCGCTTCATTATCAAACTATGAATGCCGCCTCATTATCGAACTATAAATACCACTTCATTATCAAACTTTTAATACGACTTATTAGTTCATATTAGCTATAAAAACGAAAAAAAGTTACGTTTTAACGTTTCCTAAGGCTGATTATTTGAATTGGAAAACAGATAGCGCGTTTTAAATTTTTTTTCATGATCAGATCATTTTTTAATTTATTCTTTATTTTTCAAAAAAATTACTTTCTCGAAGAAAAGCCCAAAAGTAGTCCCCCATCATGTTTTATTTTTACTGTCATTGTTAACAACGTTCAAAATCCAATATATATTGACATTTCGTGAAACCATCTCGAAGGCCCATCGGGAATGATAAAATTTGAAGTCTCCTAAGACGTCCTATCCATAGTCGTCATACAACAAGGTACTCAGCAACATCTTCACCCTGGTGTAGTCCTCTTTGAGATGCACAGAGTGAGCCTGGAGGAGAGACGGGTGGTTGTTTCCGTTGTGAAGAAGAACAGCTTTGAGGCTCCGGTAAGAGCTGTCTATGAATAGACGCCTTACACTCAGGATAGCCTCGAATAGACCTCTCACTTGGTTGTACAAGCACAGCCCATCTTGCAGACTGAATAAGTTGGAAAATGTTTGGTGACCCTTACTCTGATTAGTGACATGCATGCGCTCATCGAACAATTTCCACCGCTTGAGCCTGGATGTTAGATGCTCAGCATTGGACTTGGTAAGACCAAGATTGCTAATCAGATCGTTAACATTCAGGTTGGGGAAGTGTGACCTTCTCTACTTAATCGCATCTGTGAAATCGCAATATGTATTTCCAGTGTCTTCCTCGCTGTCTGACTTGCGACTGTCTCCTGAATATGGCTGACCTCTCTTCGGTAGTGGAAACAAGCAGATCGGGGCAGTGTGATATTAAGGCAATGGAAGTAGGAATGTCTAGATAAATGATATTAGGTGCGATTTTTGGTAGGATTCACCATGCAGACGTAGCAGTTGCTTGATAGCGCGATAGCAAACTTCATGGCTCTTTTTTTACTTGTACCCACATGCAATATATTAGCTATAATTAATTATAAAAATTTAAAAGCAGGAAATTTTACACATTACGTTATACAGTATATGATATTAGGCTATAACTATAATACATTAATATATGTGAAAATTTAATCAACAGCTTCCTTAAACTATATAAGATCTAAATCATTGAAATTCTACAATAGAAAACATATGTGATATAAGTGAGCATCAAATAATTATCTTACCTTTAAGAGGTTTACTTTCAATATAAAATGAGTCGCCTACGACATTATTCCTCCCTAAAGTGTGCCTTGCAGGTCTCGCACATCTTACGACATGCTTTCACGGAATACTTTCTGGCTCTTTTCTTTATAAATTGTCCTCACAGGTAGACGAATTCATCTGCTGGGTGCAAATAATTTTTTTGATTCCATCGAAGTCAACAATTGCTCTTTAACTACATTTTGTTATTTTTGTACACAGCAATAACATAAGCCGAAATGTTGCTTCGAGACACCTGTGCTTTCATACTTGTACTAGATATTTAGCCCGGCGTTGCCCGGGAAATCTAGGTGTAATGTGAAACCCCTTCCTAATCGATTTGACTACTGATGTTTTTTAAATACGATTAATTAGGTTAATTAGGTGCTGATTTATGCCACCTTCCTAATGTGCAGAAATGACATATATTTTATACGTCACAAATTACGTTTTACCCGTAAACACTAACCAACCAAACCAAACCAAATAACCAACCAAACAAACCTACCGAACCAACCAATCAAACCATTCAAAACAAACAACCAACCAACCAAACCAGCTAACCAATCAACCAAACAAACCAAACTAGCCAACCAATCTAACCAATTTAACCGACCAAGTCAAACCCGTCACAAATTACGTTTTTCCCGTCAACGCTAACCAACCAAATCAACCAAGCCAAACCAACCGATCAATCAACCAAACCAACCGATCAATCAACCAAACCAACAAACCAACAAAACCAAACCAACCAAATCAACCAAAGCAAACAAAACTAAACATCATTAGGTGAAGATATGAGTGCTATTTAATCTCACTCGTTACGTTTTACCCATAATTCTATCAATGTTAAAATCAAAACAAAGCATTAAAAAATAAAGTTTTTTTTATAAAAAAATGTACTGAAAATTAAAAAATAACTGCTTTATTATGGCATTTTGCAGCACAAAGGCACGATACAGCACCCACGCGCAAGTTCAATTCGGCTTTATTAGTAGGACAATTTAAATATGTACCATCGGGAAATGACGTCACAGAGGATTTATAGCGGTAGCTTCCCCACACGCCGCCGAACGACAAGATAGCTACTTTATTAGTAGGATGGCTACCATTATCCTGCTCACAGAAACAAAATTTTTGTGGAACAATAGCTATTTTTCTATTTGTTTTAAAAATAACACTTTGAACCCAGGAACAAAATAAAATTTAAAATATGTTACGCAGTGTTATAAGGGCATAAACTGAACATGTTTACACTCAAGAAATAAACATTTAGCGTATTGATATTTATTGACACATTCAAGAATTATCAGCAGATTAGGGCGACTTCTGTAGATGATTGTAATGTAATATGTTTGACTAATATTTAAGATTAATATCAACAATGAGAAACTGTTTGAAATACTTACTTATACTTGTATGTTTTATAGCTAATATATCTTCTTGTTAGCTTTCGTGTATGTATTCAGTAGGTCGATTTGCAAGTACAAATGGTGTTATAAACCTCAAATGTTTTGTGGATGATGAACCTAAGCAAGGACCTGTACACTTTAATTCCTGTAAAGATGTGGTCAGTAAAAGTTCAAGGGCAGTGGTCACTCTGTCCAGTGGACTTGAAGTCATGTGCGACACTGAAACTGACGGAGGTGGATGGACCATCTTCCAAAGGCGGATCTACGGTAATGTCAGTTTCTACAGAGGTTGGGAGGAATACAAAAGAGGATTTTGGAGGATGCGTTCAAAGGGAATGATTTTTACCTCGGCAATGAAAACATTTACCGTATTACATCCATTGGAACTTACGAGCTAAGAGTTGATTTTGAATATAATCAAAAAAAATACTTCGCCAAATACTCCACATTTAACATTTCTAACGAATATGAAGGTTATAGGTTATTAGTGAGTGGATATTTAGGAAATGCTGGAGACAGTCTTGCTTCTCAAAACGGCATGAAATTTTCAACATTTGACATAGATCACGATATTTTTCCGGAAAATTGTGCTGTAGAGTTTCAAGGTGGGTGGTGGTATAAAGAGTGTCATGAATCTAATCTCAATGGACTTTGGGGGAATAAGGAATTTGGCAGAGGTTTGAACTGGATGACCACCACTGGATATTACGCCTCTGCAACCATGACTGAAATGAAACTAAGAAAAACGAAATGAGAGATGATGTATTGTCTGGTTGTAAAAATAACCCAGAAATACCAAGAAATTAACCAATAAAATAATGTGCAGAAAAAAAAAGAAACAATTACTGCGTAACCGCCAATAAAATAAAATCAGATTAGACCACAAGATATGTTTTAACTTTCTTGATAATCTTTTTGTTTCCGTGTATTTGATTTCTAACTACAAACAAAACCAACTCGCCATGTAAAGAAGGCTCTATAGGTTTTTAGTTATGGTGGCTGTCACCAGGCTTGCGAAGCCGCCAATTTTTTTCCGGCTCCGGCTCCCACAAATTTGACGGCTCCGGTTCCGGCACGGCTCCCCAATGTGGCTCCCCACCCCTCAACAGGAATAGGGAACCTCCAACAGTCTTTTGAAAAAATGGTACCCCTTTGAAGCGATCCCACCCACAATAACTATGAGCATCTTAACAACTACAAACCAAGCCAACTCTCCATGTTCGTTTGAAAGCTTTTTAGCTATGCGATACAAATATTGAGGCACGTTCGGTCATTTACTTTTTTTTTTTCAAGATCTTACCTCTTAAATTCTACAAGCGTGTTTCAGTTATAATAAATCTAAGACCTTCAAATCTAACTATTCACTATTCCAATAAATCCACTATATCATCTATATCCACTATATCCGCTATATCCGCTATATCATCTATATCCACTATGTCATCTATATCCACTATATCCACTATATCATCTATGTCCAATATATCCAATATATCTACTATATCCGCTATATCCACTATATCCACTGTATCCACTATATCCACTATATCATCTATATCTACTATATCCACAATATCTACTATATCCACAATATCTACTATATCCACTATATCCACTATATCCACTATATCATCTATATCTACTATATCCACAATATCTACTATATCCACTATATCATCTATATCTACTATATCCACAATATCTACTATATCCACTATATCCACTATATCATCTATATCTACTATATCCACTATATCTACTATATCCATATATATCCACTATATCCACTATATCCACTATATCATCTATATCTACTATATCCACTATATCTACTATATCCACTATATCCACTGTATCCACTGTATCCACTGTATCCACTATATCCACTATATCATCTATATCAACTGTATCCACTATATCCACTATATCATCTATATCCACTATATATCCACTATATCCACTATATCATCTATATCTACTATATCCACTATATCTACTATATCCACTATATCCACTATATCCACTGTATCCACTGTATCCACTGTATCCACTATATCCACTATATCATCTATATCCACTGTATCCACTATATCCACTATATCATCTATATCCACTATATATCCACTATATCCACTATATCCGCTATATCCACTGTATCACCAGTAATCAAAGACATGGAGTAAAATGTAAAGTGCGTGCCAAACAATTAGTTAAGAGTGCAGGATTTGTATTAAATCTTGCTGAAAACTTTGTAATAATTGTATAATCATTGTATACGTACGAAATTTAATATTAGATATATGTAGTTCTTACGGGTCATTTTAATGAAGATACTTGTAGATGGTGTAATAATTCAGACAACACAAATCACGAAGTTAACTCCAGTGAAGTAACATCAAACAATCATTTAATTCTAGAACATGAACTGACGTAAAGGTAAACTCAGGAGGAGTACAATAGCAAACTGTAAACATGCATCCATCTACATCGATGCCCTAAGCTAGACTGATCATAAAACAACGCATGTGCTCCCAACTGTCGGTTGAGTATACGTCATTTCTACCAAAATGACGTATACACTAAAATCTACAATAAACTACAACACATGATGGCGGAATGACGCCATAGCTCCTGCGGTGGGCGGAGCCTACCAAATTGCGTCATCAAACTTAGGCTATACTATTTCTCCACAGTAGTGTTGTTGTTATTTTGTTTGTTGTTGTTTTTTTTTTTGTATCTGTAGGCCTAAGGTCTATGCTGAGAACATTGTGGTGTGTAACTCACAGACGTTATAAAACAAATAAATAAGACAGTTTTAGTAGTGCACTATTTTCATTTTAACTATGACCGAGAGAGTGCAAATTACAAATACAAAATAAAAAAAAAACAAAATCTAATAAAGGATTGTGCGTTAAATTGAAAGTAAAGAATTAATACAACAGTATTCCAGTTTAAAATGCAATCATGAAAAATTCGGATCGGCCCGAAACCAAAATAACCTAGCCTACCCATAAAGCCTAAGGGGATATAACTCAATGCAAAGATTTTGCAGGGTACAGCTGGTCATTTTAATAATAACGCACCACATCTATTGTGCGTGAAAGCCAGCTATTTTTATCAAATCCTTTGGGTACAATCTGGTTCCCCAGCCACCTTAAATTGAAATTAAAGGCTTTCTCGGCCATGGACACTGCACAACAGTCGGAATCGGGCCCCCTAACAGTCTTTGAAAAATTGTACCCTTCAAGCAAACCCACCCATGACAGCTGAAGACATTGTAGCCCGGGGTCGATGTCAAGTGCTCAGGTGGCCCTTTTTTCAGAGACAATGGTGCTTTTGGGCATTGCGAGCCAGTGGCACGTAGAGCCAACGAGGGCCCCAGGGCAGGACATCATTGTGGTCCCCTTAATAAACAATAAGTCGTGAAAAAATTGACATGGTCGGGGCGGCCGGGCCCCCTTACAGATACGGGCCCCCTGGCAATGACCCCCCTGACCCCCCTCTCGGCGTGCCTTTTGTGGGCCCACGAGAATGGAAAATTTGCCCATAGCAAATATAAACCCATTGAATAATAAGTTGGTTAATAATGAAGTATTTAAGAAAAAATAATAAAATGAAATCTTATATAAAATTTGGTTAGGCGGCCGTTAGCAATGTGGCTCAGACAGCCCCCCCCCCCTCCCCGTGACTAATTTGACTTTCCATAAGAACGTCTCATTTGCTAGTGGGGTTGGGGAAGGTGCTAGGGGAGGAGTCGGCGGATATGGATTGATCTTAAGACCTTTTTATAATCTTTACCAGTTGGGGGTCCTCAGGTCCCAACCCACTAACAGGCAGATCTATTTATAGCAATTTACTTTTCCCAGCGAGTCTTTAAATGTGTTCAATTTGCAGCCCCATTATTACTGTGTCGGACCTACTGTGATTATTTTTAATCAGCTACTATCTTCAAGCTAAAAAATGTTTAACGAAAAAAATGGATGTGCATCTTTATCATACTTTATGTCCTTCTTTTAGTAATATGATCTATAGGCTCTGCTCGTTTCTGTTGTTGTTTTCTAACGGTTTAACTGAGGTGTCGTTCAGTTTAGTTGAAAATCTTCTCTCACAGATAACACACCATGAATGAGCAAAGTTTCACGTTTCCAATAAAGTTAACGACATAAACTTCAAAGATAAAAATAAACATAAATGGAATGGAATCATGTGCAGTAATATTTGCATCGAATGCCTTCATACAAATTATTATTCAAATAAAACAACGATTGAGTAAATCTACAGTGACTTCGTCCATAGTAACAATCCCAACTAACTCTTCTCCATGACTATACTGCCAACCCGAAGGATTGAAGTAGAAATGCTTAATCAAAATTCGTGTAAATTCGTACAAAATAACGGTTTCAGATAACTTACTCCCTATGTGCCGTATCTGTCCATTCATTGTCTATCAGCTGTTCGGTGTCGTCTGGTTGTCTCCGTCTGCAGGTTTGCCCGCCATAAAACCAATTTGCATCTCGCCTATATTCTCTGATTAAACCATGTCAGGGTGTAAAAGCTCCCAACTTTTGTTATTAGTCTATCTACCTCCCTTCTTATATTTTATTAGGAACTTTTTTCAGCCTAGTGATTGGTGTGGTTAAAATAATCGTCATTACAGTGTTTCCCAAACGTTCTATACAAGTGTACCCTGTTGTTTTTTTTCGTAATACTCAGTACCCCTAGTTAAAAAATAAACAACTTGCAAAATATTGTTTTTTATGAACATGGTTTCCATTTTAGCCAATCATGTTTACCCATATGTTCTCATTCAGAAGCAGCGCGTACCCCCCCCCCCCACCAACCTTGGGGTACGCGTGCCACACATTGAGAGACACGGCCTTATTAGGTTTGCATCCTTTACTGCCTAAAGTGAAGTTTACTTACTTAGCAACTTGAAACCAAAAAAAAACCTTTGATCTTTTTTGGAATTCAGACGTTGTACTTGTACATGACCCCCCATAAACTTGACAGAAAGGGCATTCTATTTCATAAGTTAACTACCCAATTACCCTAACATGGGGGCGGGGGGAGGGGGGGGGTCACTGGAAATTGTTAAGAATTTGACTTATACTTTAATTCTTTTTCTATTCAACAAAAAAATCTCAAATAATTTTCAAAAGAAATACAGAACTAGATCTTAAAATTGAAAAAAAAAAACAGAGGCAGCGCCGTAGCCAAAAGGGGGAAGGAGGCACTGGGGGCCGTGCCACCCCCTCTAGGTGTGGAGTGCCCCCCCCCCGTTTAAAAAAGAAGAAAAAGAGGAAAAAATAAAAAAAAAGTAAAGGTGCCCCCCGCTGGGTACTGGTGCCTCCAGGCTTACTTTGACCTGGCTACGGGCCTGGAGAGAGGCCAAATACATTTCGCACCCGGGTGGCAGATATGTTGTAATGGACACCAACATATGTTTCTCTTCGATGACTTCATGTGTTTTTGTTGATGAGATGTTTGATTTTCATTGTGAGCATTTCAGTATTTTTTTTTGCTGTACATTTCTTGTAACAAAGGCAAGCCTACGTCTATATAAATACGTTCAACCCATAGATATATAAGACTAGATCGCTTACGGGCTATGTAAACGTGTCATATGGTCGGTCCCCGAATACAATGAGTATAACCTATTTATTTGTACAAATTCTTTGCAACTATGATGACGTAGTACGGAAGTACGCATAGATTGCATAAACAAATAGCAAAAAAAATTAAGAAATGTACTCTTCTCCTTTTGAAGTTAGGGTCCGCACATAAAACACTTTTTCGGTCTCTGTTAAATAAGCATAAGCGATCTAGTCTATATATCTATGGTTCAACCTAGTGTCTTTTGAGAACGTTTTTAGAGGCAGCTGTAGATACAAGAACATTTAAACATGTCTTTAATGCAAGCTTTCCTACTAGTTCTTGTTACAGATTATTGTTCGGGTGAAGTTTGGAGCTCATATATGCCATATTTTTTATATCACAATTAAAATGGGATTACATAAAATGATCCACAATAGTGGCTGCATTTTTTTATAGTAAGGGTATACACACTTTCAATATCGGTAAATCACTTTCAAAATAACAACTGATAAACACCGGAATAGTGAAGAGATTCTTTTTTAAAAGACATAGAACCGGCATAATTTTTTTTACAGTATAAATTATTTAGTACCAACTCAAAGCGGGAAAACTCGGATGATAATTTTTTGCGTGAGTGCCAACAATTTTTTTTCTAGTTTTTTTTTTATTATTTCTTAACACGGGGCACATGTGTGATGTTTTCCTGGTGTCACCAGTGTATTATAATTAGGGTATGTAATGAGAAGGTGACGGATAGTCCTATGGTGAACCGATCTAGTTATAGAGAAGAAATAGCTACGATTGGTACTGTCTCAAAGTGTAGGACATGGCTAAAGTTCCCAATACACTATCGGATATGGTGGGTCAGGCCCGTAGCGTGCGCGGGAGCCAGGGGGCCGGCTCGCCACCCCCCCCCCTGCGTTTTGTCTGGGGCCCCTCTGCTTGTTTGCTCTACTTAGTAAAATTTATTTCCTGCCCCCCCCGTGCTATTGCCTGACTCCTGCTGTATAATGCCTGGCCCCTGCTGTAGAATGCCTGGCCCCTACTGTAGAATGTCTGGCCCCTGCTGTAGAATGCCTGGCCCCTCCAGTAGAATGCCTGGCCCCTGCTGTAGAATGTCTGGCCCCTGGTGTAGAATGCCTAGCCTTTGATGTAGAATGCCTTGCCCCTGCTGTAGAATGCCTGGCCCCTGCTGTAGAATGCCTGGCCCCTGGTGTAGAATGCTTGGCCTTTGATGTAGAATGCCTGGCCCCTGCTGTAGAATGCCTGGCCCCTGCTGTAGAATGCCTGGCCCCTGCTGTAGAATGCCTGGCTCCTTCTGTATAATGCCTGGCCCCTGCTGTAGTATGCCTGGCCCCTGCTGTAGAATGCCTGGCCCCTGCTGTAGTATGCCTTGCCCCTGCTGTAAAATGCCTGGCCCCTGCTGTAGAATGCCTGGCCCCTGCTGTAGTATGCATGGCCCCTGCTGTAGAATGTCTGGCCCCTGCTGTAGAATGCCTGGCCCCTTCTGTAGTATGCCTGGCCCCTGCTGTTAAATGCCTGGCCCCTGCTGTAGAATGCCTGGCCCCTGATGTAGAATGCCTGGCCCCTGGTGTAGAATGCCTGGACCCTGCTTTAGAATGCCTGGCCCCTTCTGTAGAATGTCTGGCCCCTGGTGTAGAATGCCTGGCCTTTGATGTAGAATGCCTGGCCCCTGGTGTAGAATGTCTGGCCCCTGGTGTAGAATGCCTGGCCCCTGGTGTAGAATGCCTGGCCCCTGGTGTAGAATGTCTGGCCCCTGCTGTAGAATGCCTAGACCTTGATGTAGAATGCCTGGCCCCTGGTGTAGAATGTCTGGCCCCTGCTGTAGAATGCCTGGCCCCTGCTGTAGAATGCCTGGCCCCTGCTGTAGAATGCCTGGCCCCTGCTGTAGAATGCCTGGCCCCTGCTGTAGAATGCCTGGCTCCTTCTGTATAATGCCTGGCCCCTGCTGTAGTATGCCTGGCCCCTGCTGTAGAATGCCTGGCCCCTGCTGTAGTATGCCTGGCCCCTGCTGTAAAATGCCTGGCCCCTGCTGTAGAATGCCTGGCCCCTGCTGTAGAATGCCTGGCCCCTGCTGCAGAATGCCTGGCCCTTGATGTAGAATGTCTGGCCCCTGCTGTAGAATGCCTGGCCCCTGGTGTAGAATGCCTGGCCCCTGCTGTAGAATGCCTGACCCCTGCTGTAGAATGTCTGGCCCCTGCTGTAGAATTTTCACTCTACGGGGCTGTGGTGTTGATTAAAGAATGGCACCATAAAAGCAGTGTCGTGATTGGTTAACAGCCCTAAGAGATTTCTGTTAGGGCCCGGGCTTAGAGATTATTTTTTGTCAGCTAACAATAACAAAACTAAACGTTAGTTTCATGTTCCCATATGACACTCGCCATAGAAAATGCAGGGGCGGCATCTGTTGTGCGCGGATACAACATTATATCTTCTTCCGTAGGGACGTAAGTATCTGCCACGTACTGCTAAGGTCTACCATTTATACCATTTATACACGCCTAAAACAGTATTTATAAAAACTCATCAAAATACATCATGTTTTGGTGTCCTGAATGGTTGCTTTGATTCCCATTGTCACGGACGAGTTAATTTTATGTGGTGAATTGGTGAAAGTACCGCCCCTTAGAGATGGCTAGGTAACTGACGCAATAGGTGGACCGCCCAATATGTATATACGCTTATTAGTGAAATAATAATCGTTATTTGTTCCTAGATCAATTTACCAGCACACATGGTGTTATAAGGCTGAAATGTATTGTAGATGACAGTCCTGAACCTACTAAAGGTCATGTGACCTCTGGATCATGTCAAAGTGTTGTCAGTAACCAGTCAAGAGTTGTGGTCACTTTGTCGAGTGGACATGAAGTCATGTGTGACACTGGATCTGACGGAGGGGGATGGACCAGCCCCGTAGCGTGAAATTTCTATAGCAGGGGCCAGGCATTCTACAGCAGGGGCCAGGCATTCTACAGCAGGGGCCAGGCATTCTACAGCAGGGGGCCAGGCATTCTACAGCAGGGGGCCAGGCATTCTACAGCAGGGGCCAGGCATTCTACAGCAGGGGCCAGGCATTCTACAGCAGGGGGCCAGGCATTCTACAGCAGGGGGCCAGGCATTCTACATCAGGGGCAAGGCATTCTACAGCAGGGGCCAGGCATTCTACAGCAGGGGGCAGGCATTCTACAGCAGGGGCCAGGCATTCTACATCAGGGGCAAGGCATTCTACAGCAGGGGCCAGGCATTCTACAGCAGGGGCCAGGCATTCTACATCAGGGGCCAGGCATTCTACAGCAGGGGGCCAGGCATTCTACAGCAGGGGGCCAGGCATTCTACATCAGGGGCCAGGCATTCTACAGCAGGGGCCAGGCATTCTACAGCAGGGGGCCAGGCATTCTACATCAGGGGCCAGGCATTCTACATCAGGGGCCAGGCATTCTACAGCAGGGGCCAGGCATTCTACAGCAGGGGCCAGGCATTCTACAGCAGGGGCCAGGCATTCTACAGCAGGGAGCCAGGCATTCTACATCAGGGGCCAGGCATTCTACAGCAGGGGCCAGGCATTCTACAGCAGGGGGCCAGGCATTCTACAGCAGGGGCCAGGCATTCTACAGCAGGGGCCAGGCATTCTACAGCAGGGGCCAGGCCAATAGCGGGGGGTGCAGGAAATAAATGTTACTAAGTAGAGCAAACAAGCAGAGGGGGCTTTATACATTCATCTTCTGGGTGCAAATAACCTCCTGATGCCGTCTAAATCAATAATTGCTCTTTAACTTCGATATTTTATTCTCATACTCAGCAATAACATAAACCGAAATGTTGGTTCGCGTCACCTGTGTTTTATACTAATATGACTAAAATTGGACAATCCTAGAAAGTTATTAAAGTTTCTAGAAAGAATATTCTAGAAGACTATTCAGTAATGAAAACAAATTTCTTGAAAACATACAATTCTAGCAGTTCAAGTATATTCTAGAAGACTATAAAGCATAGAATGCTAATAAAGGATTTTAAAGAAAACACGAAGTTTAAAATATCGTTATCCTGATCACAGAATAAAAGTTGTTGTGGAACAATAGCTATTTTCTATTTGTTTTAGACATGGCGGATTAGGAAAACACACTTTGAACGCAGGAACACAAAAAAAGTTAAAATGTGTTTTGTTGTGTTATATAGGGTATTACAAGAGGATAGTTTCCTTCATACAAGATAATAGAAACATTCATACCATATAATAGTTTCATTCATACAAGATTATACATTTTTGATGCCTTATAATATATTCCTTCATGCACTATGTAACGGTGTTTTCGTCCTTGACCACAAAATTGTATGTACTTACAGTGCATAGGTTGGTAGTACATAAAACACTAATTTTTATTTTTCAACTTTGCTTTTATGACCAGGGACATCGACAACTTTAAATATGTTCCATATCTAAACAGATATTTACTAAATTTTTTCTGTTAAGCTTTAGCTTAATAAAATGTAATTCTATGTCATAGAAAGCTGATGTCATTGTTCATTATGAAAATTGTGTATTTTCTTTTGTCACGATTAAACCCTACGACAATTTCTTGAGCAAGTCCTTAAATGTATCGTCCATTATAATTCATTGGATTGTCGTCAACAGAGACATTTAACCTGCAGTATTGAATAAGGAAATATTGTGTACAATATATAGGTCAGACAGAGACAGTGTATGAAATAGAATGAAAAACTAATTTTTTATTTACGCCACCATTGTCAGGATGATAGGGTGTGGTGTGCCTACCTCACCAGCATTGTTGGCGGCGCTGATCCACGTCTGCCATCCCTACAGAGCGGCGGGGTAAGTGTCCCGCTATCATCTGCCGGGATGGCAGAAAAAAGAGTTTTAAGACCTGCCCAAACTGGCCAGACCAGTAGGGTGTGTGTGTGTGTGTGTACTGCTGATCAACCAGAATGGCAAGGCAAGGGTTTTTTTTCCGGTACCAGGACAGAGGGGAAGGTGTAATGTGCCTGAACCCTCCGCCTATAATGGCAGGCTGCGAGGGTGTGCTTAAGAGGGACAGAGTGGACCACATCCGTCACCACCGCCAGCTGTGAGTACAATTGTCTTGGATAGTCCTCACTGACCACAGTAGCACCACCGTCACAAAAATTGCTTTTTTTTTTCCTGACTAGGAGAACCCCAATGGTCTTTCTCCCATAGACAATGGTACGTCTCCCAGACCATGATAGCATGGCACAGGAGGTAATGAACATATTGATCAAGGTACCTCCTGGGCCAGGTATGTAGAATGAAAAACATGAGTTTTGTGACGAACTAAACATAAAATTTGAATGTTTATAAAAAACATCCTTGTTAATTAATTATCAGTTCCACAAACATACACATTTTAAAATATAATATATTTAATAAAAATACAAATACAATACATTTTCCATACTCAATGACCCTTTTTTATCATGTCAAAAGTGTATAGACTAACTGGGAATATGCTTGTTCATCTGTCTGTTTGACAATTTTAGTAATTGAAGGGCGACAAATCCTGTCCACTGTGTAGAAGGAATTCACCCCCTTTGGTTGATACTTTTTTTTTAATCCAATCAAAGTATTGAATGTATTTTTTCTTAGTAAAAATGTACTTAAATACTAGAAACAAAAAAAAAATTACAAAAAAAAAAAAAACCCTGAACATTGAAATGATGAGAACATGAAGATAAAGAGCTTTTTGTTTATTCTACCTATAAGGCTCGGATTTTTCTTAAAGAGCAGCTTCTGTATTACTTTTCGCTCATAAAGTTAATAGTGAAATGTTTGATTAATCCCCTCGCCCAATGAATAATTGCTTTAAAAGAATAAAAATTTGTACAATAATATACCTGAAGGTTAGGGTGATAACAAAAAAAAAAATTTTATGAAACCACTTGCAATCGAGGAACTTTTATGTATAATTTAAGAATATCAATTGCATTTTTGATTTTTTTTAAAAAAAGTTCCCCCACCTCCTCATTTTTCGGAAGAAAAAAGTGAAAAAATATTTTTTTTTTCAAAAAAAAAGGACACGTTTTTTTTAGCTTAATTCAAAAGAGTAATAATAATAACTTATCAACTATATTAACAAATAAGATACAGATCAGTTAGTAATATGTACATAATGTACAAGAAATGTGTAAAACATATTTTTCTTATGAAATTCAGATTCCAAAATTCAAATTTTCTCGATTTTGCATGAAGTTCCTCCATCAGTTTCACAGCACGTTCAGCAATTTGGTTAGATCTGGGAATGTCAATTAATGATCTCCCGAATGACCAATGCGTCTATAAACACTTAATTGCCTTCTTGCATTTTATCCCGATGAGTGTAAACAGTTCATTGACGGACGCTTTATTTTAGTGTTGCGAATGGAACCAAGCATTTGCCCATTCGTAGGAGATGAAGTTGCAAGCAGGAGCGAGGATGTTGCGCCACTCTGGTATCAGAAATAATGCTATAATAGTATATATTGCATGTGAGTTCCATCTTGCCTAATGTAAATTTGATAGTTTCTTCCAGCTGATGCGAGGCCAACTTGAAGTTGTTTTGTAATGACGATATGCGTGACATAATTCATAAAACGAACTGATATTCATTAATTGCAAGTATTGCCAGTCTCTTCGGAGTTTTAGTTTTTATGTTCTTATTTCTTGAACAATTGGCATACAGGGTTCTCGCCTGTGCTAACATCATCTGTCACAACGAGGCGGTAATCAGCCTGAAGAGTGACATAGTTTTGCGTTAATTTGTCAATGAATGAATAGTTGAGTTCTGGTTTGCTCGTTGGCTCTTGAATAAGAAAATTCAAGACTTTCAGAAAGAGGTCGAGTACATGGTGCTGACAGCCAATATATTGTGGCTTCTGAAAGCCCTTGCTCAAGACATCATCATGTATGAGCTTTACAATCCCGAGCAAACGACCAGTATTTATTGCGGTTGTGTCGCAGATTATCATGCAAATATTTTTCCAAGCAACATATTCATCAATTAGCTGATGTAGTTCCTTTTGAATGGCCGCGGCAGAACCACTCTCACATTTAAGAGTACCGAGTTTTATTTCGGTTGTCATATTTTCAGCAGAACTACTTGATACTCTTCCCCTTGCACTCTTTTACCATTAAACTGGAGACAAAAGGTTTTTTGCTTTGAAGTTTTTGAAAAATTTTGGTTTTCATTTTCCGTCCTTCAGAGATTACTCGTTTCCAAACACCCGCCTGACTTGGAACCGGCTCATCATGACCCTGTTCAGCAATGGTTGCAAGAACGTCATATGCTTTATGTGTAGAAATGTTGTTTTTCAGTCCTAGCAAACCCGCTGTTGTAGTGCTTGCTCTTTGGTATTTTGGTTTGCATTCAGGATAAAATGACGTGGAAGAATAGGTTGTCGAGTCGGGTGAAGAAGCAGAGCTTTCAGAATCCGAAGATTCTGAGACAGTTGTATGTGGTTGTGTAGGTTGTGAGACAGTTGCATGTGTTTGTGTAGGTTGCGATTGAGAAAAGCTGGCTTGAGATTGAGTTTTGGATAGTCGGAATCGTTTTCTTGGGTGGATTTATTCTAAAGGGGCTTGTTTGACCATTGAATAACCAATCTTTCCTCCACTCTTAACTTGCCTCTGGTAGAGCTCTTTATCCTCCTTTTCCATTTTCCATCAACGTTGGTGACATCAAATAACTTAGAAAGTGTTGAAGTAAATTTATCAGACGGTTTCTTTTTGTTTTTGTCATATAAATCAGACAATTGAGTTTCTTACTGATTAGTGCGCTGGATAATAGTTGAAAGTCTAGAAATTCCCTCAAGAGCAATTCTATATCCGTTATCATAATTTTGATTCGACCCAGTCGCGTTTCTGGCTATTGAACAGAAAAGTGAAATTCCAAGAATTTGACGGTTTGTGGGCATCTTTGTGAGATTGATTAGCTTTTCAACAGATGGAATTCTCGGATCCCTATTCTGTTTAGAAGATGAGGGTAGATGCCTTGCTTATAAACAAATGGAATTAACTGACTGGAATGTGCTTAAAAGCAGTCTAGTAAGTCATGTAAAAATTCAGTGTTAAATTGAAACCGATAGTCAAACTGCGCGATATGCGAAAACAAAAATGAAAAGGTGGGGGAACTTTTTTCAATTTAAAAAAAATTAATGTTGCTACTGTCATCTACATATAATTGTTCCTCGAATGTAAGGGGTTTCAGTTTCATTACGAAAAAAAAGGATAATAGTTATCACCCTACTGAAGGTCTATTAAAATAAAGACATTTTGTAATAAAAATAAATACATTGGATTTGGGAATACTTCTTTAAAGATACCAAGTAAATCATTCATGTGCGTGTTTGTTTGTTTTTTTGTGTTAAAATATGTTACCGAAAAAAAACGTATACCTGTTCTTAAGCGCACATGTCATACATGTAGATGGATAACAACATATGTCAACTTTATTTAATGACTTCACACTTAGCTGTTGATCAACTGATTGTTTATCAATGGGAGTCAATGTTTTCATGTGTCTACTTGAATAAATAAAAAAAACATAACCTATATAAGTATGCTATTTTAATTTTCTTCTAATTAATAATTTAGGAGTGGACAGAGTAATATACTGAAACATGAAATCAGTGCAAACTATTTTACTGCTTCTAGTTACTTTATATGCCAGTGCTGAAGTTTACAGATCAGGTAAGCATCATTGGTTTCTTATTGAAAGCAATATAAATTTCAAATGAGTCGCATTGATGACAAAAAAATGTAGTCAACAATAATGTTAAAATAATAAGATTTAATAGCAGAAATAAAATTTAGTATTTATAATAAATTGAATACATTGTAGACATTTCCATTATTAGTTTTAATATTACTAGCTCGGCCGTTTTAAGGTCATCGTAGGCCCTAGGCACTTTCAAAGTCGTAGGCCCTCCCCGATCTCATTTTTTTTTAATTTTTCAAGAATATACAGGCACTTTTTTGCCATTCTGGCTTTCGTAGGCCCTTGAAAAGTCCGTAGTGCCTACTGTGCCTATAAGATAAAGCGGCCCTGATTACTTGTCAGAAAAGTTGATACGTCTGAATAAGATGGGGAAAACTAATATTTGTAAAAAAAGAAAAGCGAAATAAAAAAAAACATAACCAATTTCCAAACAGATATATTTATTTAGTTAACTCCTAGAGTGGAGTGATAATACTCGGCAGATGATTTTATGTCCATGGCATTGGTTGGTAAATGTTAAAATGGCTGATCCTCGTGTTAGCTGCTAGATCCAGTAGAAAACAGGTTGACTATACCTCATCAACTTTTTAGTTTCTCGCGGAATTTTAATTATATCTTCTTTTTTACATCAGTATCCTCTTTAAAGTGCACAAAGCCCAGTATATAATGCGTTTTCTTTTTTATATTCCCACGCTTATATAATGTAACAAATATATCATCACAACCGCCTCTGTGTATACAACAGGTCAGTTTATTACAGGTACCAATGGTGTTATAAGACTAAAATGTACTGTGGATGACAGTCCTGAAACTTTATCACAGAATGTGAGACCTGACTCTTGTGAAAGTTCGGTCAGTAATCTGCCCAAGGCAGTGGTCACTCTGTCCAGTGGACTTGAAGTCATGTGTGACACTGAAACTGACGGAGGTGGATGGACCATCTTCCAGAGGCGGATCAACGGTAATGTCAGTTTCTACAGAAGTTGGGAAGAATACAAAAGAGGATTTGGGGATGTGAGGAATGATTTTTACCTCGGCAATGAAAACATTCACCGTATTACATCTAATGGAACCTACGAGCTGAGAGTAGATTTTGAGTTTAACCAAACGAAGTATTATGCCAAATACTCCACAGTTAATATATCTAACGAGTGTGACGGCTATAGGTTATTAGTGAGTGGATATTCTGGAAATGCTGGAGACAGCCTTGCCTTTCAAAATGGTATGAAATTTTCAACCTTCGACAGAGATCAGGATAGTGTTGCTGAAAATTGTGCTGTACAGTATCAAGGTGGGTGGTGGTATAACTATTGTCATCATTCAAATCTCAATGGACTTTGGGGGAATACGGAATATGGCAAAGGTTTGAACTGGAATGCAACCACTGGATATTACATTTCTGCTACAATGACTGAAATGAAAATAAGAAAAACGAAATGAGCTTATTGATCTTATATTTTTAAAATGAGATTTAAAAGAATTATTTGTACATGTATCAATAAAATAATGTGCAAAAAATGCATTCTTTTTATGCTATTTATATAACTTATATAACACCTGTCAATAAATTAGAACCACAAGATAAAAAAAAATGGTGCCCTTTTGAAGCAAACCCACCCAAGACAGCTAAGGACATTTTAACCCGGGGTCGATGTCAAGTACTCAGGTTACCCTATTTTCAGAAACACTGTCGATGTTGGCAGTGTGGGCCCACGAGAATGTAAAAATCCCATGGCAAGTCTCTTGAGAGCTATAAAAAAAAATCCATTGAATGATAATAAAATGAAATCTTATATTAAATTTGGTTAGGAGGCCGTTAGTGATTGAGCCCAGGCAGCTCTATGTGACTAGTTTGACTTTCCATAAGAACGGCTCTTTTGCATGTTGGGTCAAGTAAGGTGGTAGGGGAGTAGTCGGCGAATAAGGATTGATCTTAACCCATTTTTTAAATCTTCAGCAGCTGGGACCCCTCAGGTACCACGGCCACAAACAGGAATCAATTTAAAGCAATTTACTTTTCCAAACGGGTCTCATAATGTGTTCAAGTTTCACTATGTGATAGTGTTTTCATCCTTGTCCGTAAAATGTTATTTCATTACAGGCATACAACGGCGTAGTGATGGGGGGAAAGTTGGGGGGAGGCATTATGCCCCGGGCGCTACTTACCAGGGCTGGGGAGTCGGTGTCGGTGTTGGTGTCGGTGGTGTCGGTAGTTTTGCCGGTGTCGGTGTCGGCATTTGTACTTTGCCCGGTGTCGGTGACGGCATTTGTATTTTGTCCGGAGTCGGTGTCGGTGTCGGCGCAAAAAACTTCCCCCCAAAAAATACTAGAACTTTAATTACATAATCCAGAACAACGTCAGATAGTTCTTAGCCAATCTTTAATATAAAGTTTTCTTGATTTCTTCTTTTCTTTTTAAATAAATACTTGGTAGATCTGTTTATCAACAAACGTATTATTTTCCAAAGCGAGGTTCTCTACAGTACAAAAACTTGTCAACATTAACAGAATTGTGACTGAAAGCAGATAGGAAGGCTACTGGCTATGTTCACTCTGTTATTCACTCAATCATTGTAAATCATGAGATATTTTTAGTTTGCATCTCTCTATCAATATCCATGTTTGAGAAAGATTACATACAAACCTATTCAAGTCTTTTAGAACTTCAAAGAATGATCGCCCTCTCCACAGCTTAATTTCTCTCAGCCAGAAAGAAACATTACCAATCTACGTCACAATGTCACTACATTAAAGTTCAGTCCGTAGCTGGAGCCCCCCACCACCTATTACAATACAAACATTTTCAATACATATTTCAAGTTTAATTCGGGTGTAAAATAACGATTCCTTCCTCTATTAACTGTTAAGTATGTAGTGTCTTCATACGTCTCTCTCTTTTCTGGAACAACCATCTTTTATCATTGTCTGTAGCCCTTGCCGTGATTTTATTTCAGCATTCTGCATTCTCTGAATGGCCACTTATAAACTTCCAAGCATCACTGCTCTAGTGTTGATGGATATGTCTGTAATTTGCAGTGACTTGCTGACTTAGCCAATCTTTAATAATAATCTTGACCAATATTTGAGCATAAGCCTACACATAAATGAGAACTTATTAAAAGTAGCGAATTGGGCGCTTCAGGTTTACTATAAAAATAACTTGGCGCATACTGTGGCATATTTTGAAGTAGACAATACACTTTTTTAACTTCAATGTATTCACTGCAGCTACTCTTGATGTCCATAAATAGTATTTTTCGTGACATTTCAATGTTACATGTACAACTGATAACTTTTTTTTTCATCGCAATGGACATGCTGCAAAATCGCAGATCAGGAATGTAAATTTATAACTACCGAAGAACCACAACAGGCTCTTAAATTTGATTGAAGGACTGGACCAAGAGCAGATCACTGGGGTGTTTATAACACTTTATATGAGCTAACATAAAGGTAAATGCGCCCTGTGCATAATTATTTAAATAAACACATTTAACTGCACCTTTCGGGATTTTTTAAAATTTACTTTTGTTATTTACACTACAAATTAGGCCCATACAATTCACTCTACTACATAAGTATACCTTCTTTAAGTTTTTTTTTATATTCATCTATAAAATTAGAAATATTCATGGTGAGGTTGGAAAATAAAAATGCGGACAAACTTGCTTTGAAAGAGCAGCTTAGTAAGATGCAAAGGCTATTTTTATTTTGTTTAAACAAAATAAAAGCTACCGGTACGATAGAAGAGGTGTGTGTGTTAGTGCAGTGGTCCCTAACCTTTTACTCGCTGCACCGGTCGACATTTGACAATTTTACCGCGGCCCGAGTGGGGTAGGTGTCGCACTATCCTGAGGGAAATACACTACAATAAATAAAAAGGAAATAATTTAATGTTTCTTGGGCGGCCCTGTGCCATTTGATCCACGGACCGGTACTGGGGATTGGGGACTGTGTTTGTTGGTGCCCAGGCAGTCGGACAGTTTGGTTATACTTTAGAGCGGCAACTTCCAGAATAGAAAAGATAGGAAAACGTTGCAAATGTACCAGTATATCAAACTTGTATTAAACTTTAGAGTTGCATAATATGTGCACGATTATTACCAGTCGATTTGATTATACACTGTAGGATGTTGGTATGCTGTCAATATTTCTTTTACGTGGTAAACAGCTGATTGAGAAAAGGCAATAGTACCAGTAGGGTACTGAAAAAAATATGATCAATCGCAAACCTGTAACAGTTTTACTTTAGTAGCATTCAAAAGTCAAATGATCGAAGTAAATATATTCAGTCAATTTAAAATACAGCTTATAACACTTAACGGTATAGACTTAGAATTAGCTAGCAATTCTCGCAATTAAAAATGGGATGTGGTTGGGGATAAATAAGTTTTGCAAGTGCGTCCAAAAAGTTATTATGCTGACCCTGCCCAAATATGTATATTTTCTTTATTTTTCACCAAGTACTGCATTCAATAAATGCTTATTTAAACATTTTTTCCCGACTTTGATTATAAGTATACATTGACTTTTATAAGGAATCAGTAACAAAAGTAAATATATATTAAACAAATATACTTCACCAAAGCTCAAAATATTTAACCAGAAAAAGTATGTATTGTTTATTAAAAGTATACATTAAATAAGAAAATATCGATAAAGTATAAATATACAATTTCAGAAAACAAGCAGAAAATATGCTAAGCACTTGGGAAAGGAAAATATTTAGGAAATTAACGAGTGGAGAAGTAGAACCAATACAGAGCTGTACAATCTGTACGAAGAACCAAATATAACAGCTGAGATAAAAATGGATAGATTGAGGTGGGCAGGGCACATAGAAAGAATGGAAAACAACAGAGGTCCAAAAGCAATATATAAGGTAACACCCAATGAGAGAAGGCCTAAAGGCAGACCAAGAAGCAGATGGTTGGAGGAAGTGGAGAAAGACCTTAAAGCCATAGGAGTGAGAGAGTGGAGAAAGAAGACCATGGGTCGGGAAAAGTGGAGAAGAGTAGTATGGCAGGTCAGGGCCATAAATGGGTTGTAGAACCAAGAAGACTAAATATACAATTAGACGTGCATCTTTATATATATAGTATGAGATATATACAGGGAAAAAAATACAGAATTATCTCCCTTTGCCCCCCCCCCCCGGTATCGGTGTTGATGGAATGCCGACACCGGTGTCGGTGTCGGCCAATATTTTGTCCGACACCCCACCCCTGCTACTTACAAAGGGGCGCCTAGTGGTATATTTACTATATATTATATGGTTTTCGAATTGGTGGGGAGCGCTAAAAAAGTATTGTGCCCCGGGTGCGAGTTAAGCTAGCTATGCCACTGCATGCATAGGTTAGCATTACTGAAAATACGAATTCATATTTTACATCTTTACTTTTTCGACCAGTACATCGAAAACTACAGAAAATATGCGAACTTTATAAGGAACCTAGTGTAGAAGCAGAAGATTTTATTTAAAAAATCATATTGATTATCCAAACACATACACATTTTAAAATATAACATATTGAATAATAATTATCATACAAAACACTATCTTTTTTATTTATTTTTCATGTCAAAAATATATATAGACTAACTAGAATTAGCCTGGTCAACTATCTGTGTCTCAACTGTAGCTATTAATGGGCGACAAATCCTGTCAAGTACGATCAATGAATTCACTACCATTGGTTGTATTTTTTTTTTCATCTGAGACTAGTCACCCAATCAAAATATAGAAACGCTGGAACTTACGTTACCTAAGTAAGAAATGCACTTAATAATTTGCAAACAAAAATAATTTATTTCATTTCCAAAAAGTTCTCAATAAATAAAAAACCCGAACGGACAACGGAAGAGAACTTTGTGTTACTTTTGCTTGTTATTTAGTATAACTGTATAGAATTCAACAGTTCAGGTTAGTTATATATATGGTTATATTTAGTTGTTATTGTCAGAAGTAAAAAAAAATTAATATTTACTGAGTTGCAAAATAAATAAGGATACGACAATACTTTATTTTACAACTTAGTGAATAACACAATTTCATCACACTTACTTATACATGCTTGACCTTACAAAAACGAGGTCACTGGCAGCTAATATACATAAAGGGGAACAACACAAGTAATGATCATAAAGGATAGGACAATTATAAGGTATTAAACAGTTTTATTTTAAATATAATACTGTTATAACTCTGCTTCACCCATAATGGACTTTGTTGTGTTGTTTTCGCCTTGACTTATTATAACCTGTACATTGCAGACTGTGAATAAATCTTATTATTCAACTAACGAACCCATGTGTCCTTTTGCGTCTACCTAGAGAGAGAGAGAGTTTGGAACTTTTCAACAATATATAACATCAATAATTTTGTGAAACACATTTGAAAAATGTGCATACTTCTCATATCTCTCTCCCCTTCTCACCTTTTCCCTTTCTGTCTTTTTTCTTTTGGTGGATGGATCTGGGGGAGGGGGGGATGAATGAAAGACTGCGGCTGATGGATAGATCCAGACAGATATTGGCCAACTGTTAAAATACTCAAGCGAATATGGTTTTATAATTACTTTTCTTCTTTTTAACGTGTGTGTGTGTGTGGGGGGGGGGTAATGGTTAACCGGAATAGACATTTAACCATATATATATATATATATATATATGTATGCTCTGTAACAAAATATAAAAACTTTTAAATACTATTGACTAATATTAGGTTTTCGTAACATAATCTTTGCCATAAAAAGAATAACCTCTTCATAGCTAATCACAAAAAAAAATAATTTCTTTCTAAAACAATTATTACTTGTTTGTAGAAAAAATGTTTATTCTCGTAGATGTCTTTATATTTTAAATTATGTTTAAGGGAATTTTTGAGTCAGGAGAAGTAGCGTATTTATTAATTTCATCTACTCATTACTATTACTTTTGACTATTTTCCTTCTTGACTATTTATATATTTTGCTGTAACATAGTTTCATGGATAAAAATAATTAAACTCTTACATTTTAATCAACGCTTGTCTTATTAAGAAATGTATGCATTATCTCGTGTGTTTTCTCTTTCTTTTTTTAAGATTTGTGTTTTGATTCAATTTTGAGTTATGTCTCTTAAAGGTATACAACCTGAATTAAACGGTTTCATTTAATATGAACGGGCGTCTCATGGCACCTCAAATTCCACTGTTTGTAAATACATTTAAAATAGAGACAATGTTGAATTTAACACTGACGGCGCCATTTTTTTATGAAATTATTTGGATGCACAAAATTAAAATACATTTTCTCAGTCCTTTGTGGTAATGTAATAAAAATCTCGACCTACCCTAGTCCAAATCAAGCTGCTAGTTGTAAATCTTTTAGTACAGTAAAAAAACTTTAATGTCATAAAACTGGTCATAAAAACGGTGTCCACGTACTACCAAATATTTATGATCAACGTATTAACTCACACCAAGACTTATAAATAGTTACTCCAGCTGCACTTCTCTGAATTATCTCAGAAGTGACATAGTTAAAAACGTTATACATAAAAAAAAACAAAAAGAAAACATGCGTACGTCACAATCAGCAATGTTTTTACTTTGCAGTATTTTTATATTTGGTGGAACCTTTGCTTCAGGTACAAGTACTTTTTTTTCAAAATGTTTTTTTATCTATCAGTAAAATTAAATATATGTGAATGAGTCATTGGACTTGTGGTTGTGCGGGGGAAAATGGTTATCTGTTCCTGCACGGGAAATCAGGACATGTTTAGGGGGTGTGTCATAGGACAAGGGACATTTAGTTACCTTTAGCGCATTTATTTTGGAAAAAAAACTATGGACACTAATGCAGAAAAGAATAAAGTTTAATAAGTTGAAAATTATATGAAATTTTGTAATAATCTTCAAGTATGAGATATTTGTGTGAAGACCTTGTAAGGATGAGATGAAATCTGTTAGATCCTACAGACTAGTTGTCCGCAACCTTTTTTTTCACCTCGAACATGTAAACGCTGGATAATTTTACACCGGCCCGCCGGGGGAGGGGAGAGAGAGAGGGGGGGGGGTGTGAATATTTATTGAATATATATTTTAATTTGTTTTTATTTAATAATTTAATTGCATTTTTAAAAAAAAACTGTCAAAATAAAATACATTTATACGAAAAAGCATTATAATGTCATTTAACATTTTAATTCACTAGAACGCTAAATTAAATAGAACCCTGAACTTGTTCTTCTGCGACGAGACGGTTCTATCTGGGGATAATAGTTGATACTGACCAGTGTACTATTTCTAAAAAAAAAAAGGTACCAGAACTTCTATTTGTGTCCGTCGTGCCGTAAGAAAATAAATCTGAAAATATATTGCAGTAAATAGTAACATTTTGAATTTGAAAAAAGGTGCCGAACGACGTACCTGTGTGTTCCGCCAGATACTCTAACCCGAAGTCCAGTAAAACATTGTTTCAAAATGAAGCTTACGCAATAGTATTATAATAGCAATCTGTGGTGTTTACTAAAAATGAAAGTGTTTTTTAGTATATAGAGTTCTTGTTAGGCAGGTAGTTGGGATGACAATAATGCATACTTATAGAAAGTCTAACATATTCTAACATTCAGTCGGATAGCCATGTGTTTACAGTTTAATAAAATATCATTTTAAATGGTTTATGCCTGGCAGTGAATCTTTTGCACCGGGTAGATTATTATTAATATAGCTTTGAAAATATTTCAGAACTATTTGTGATTCTTCTTCTTTCAGTTTACATACGATCTTGCTGCCGAATAAAAATATGTAGAGCAGTTATAGATTTGAAGCTTTAAATGTGCTTAGACATTAACCAAATTCTGATTTAAAAAAAATTACTCATAGTTCTAAAATTTCAGCTACAAAATGTATATAAAAGCTTACCTTTTCTCTTTTCCATTCCCTTTTTTTTTGCTGTCAACACTGAACAGGGTTGCCACTGAATGCCCTAAACCTGCCTGTTAATAAATTCATGAAGAGATTATTAAAATGATATACAATGTAGAATAAACTCTAAAATGTTAAAAATAGTCCGTTAAATAGTTCAAAATAAAAGCAACAGTAGATACAAAAAAGCAACAGAAGATGAAAATGTTTTTGAATGTTGTAATACGATTAAAAAAAAAACTAGAACAGAAACGTTGGTTTCACCAAGTAGTGTAACCGTGTATTTTACCCACTTTGTGCTATTCGAAAAAACAACACCACTGAGGGACTGGTGAGGGGGAGGAGGTAAACAGAGTACGATTTGTTCAGTTCAGCAATAGAATAAACATCACCTTAAGACTTTTGATGAGTTCACATTAATTAAATAAATAGATTTAGATTCATGCATATAAATATAAGGATACATTTTTAACTCGTTGTTTATTAGTTTTATTTTTAAAGAGGTTTTAATATTCAGATTGCAGCTAAATTGGTTAGAACTTTTGTATCGTATCGAATAAGAAATCAATATTTGTGTTTATACCACTGATTTAATACAGTGGTTCCAAAACCCAGGCCGCGGACCGCTACATATCCGTGAATAAAATTGTACTGGACCGCCCAAGAATCAATAAATTATTTACTATTAATTGTAATTTCCTGCCTTGGATCGTGCGACTTTCTATGGACGAGTGGTTGACAAGGAGCTAAGCAGATTTGAGCAGCTGTGGCATTGTAAAATAAAACAATCTAAATAATAAATAATCATCGTCCTCCATCTCATATGGACTGTGGTAAGAAAAAGATTGGGGACCGATGATTTAATAGACACAAAATTCTAGTGAATACTTTGTTGATATTAATTGTCAATCATATTAATTAAGTGAATAACTTGCATGTAAATATGAAAAAGAACATTTAAATAGAATGCGCGAAGAAAGGGGAGGGGAGGTAAGCTTTGAAAAATGGTCTGGACGGGGTGCGATGAGGTGGATAGAAAGGAATATACCATCGAATTTTCAGAAACCCAGTAGTGGGTGTTTTTAGAGATGGGTCTGGGGGGTGGGGGGAGATGCTTGGCGAACCTTGGTGAACACTGAATGTACCGACCAATGTCGATACCCGGCAGTACGTCATTCACAATGTCTTTCCTCTCTAGACGCTACGTAAATTGTACAAAATATATTTATACAAAATAAACATACTTTGGTAAATGCTGGATTGTTTTTATTAAGAAGATTATCATGGTAGAGATTTTTTCAAACGATACTGCAAAATGTTACAACAAACAACATTTATAATTAGTAACATTACACAATTAGGAAACAACTGACTGGAATTACACAATTGTAATAATAATATGGCATCTGTACCTCAAAAAAGACTTTCAAACTAGATATGAAACCGATGTCTGGTTAATTGGACAACAGTTAGCATCTCTTGAATTAGTCACTTGTTCTAACAGCCTATAAACTATGGGGCTCACTCTGCGTCGTTTATTTTATTACTTGAAGCACAAATCATGCAAAGGTGCATTCAAAGCTTACTCTCTCTGAAACAATTGAACTCTAAATCTGAAATCTGAAGAAAAAGAACGCACAACTGTAAATTGCAGAATGAATAATGCGGAATTAACAATAAATTTCAATAATAGTACTCTACAAAGATAATTTAAAAATCCTCAAAGAATTGCATCATATAGAATATGAAGGAGACCCTTTGAGCAGTCTGTTAATGTCAATCTCTTTGACTGCAATTTTTACCGGTTACTTATTACATCAATCCTCATCCATTAATCACTTTCCTATGAGGTTGAATTTGAAAAAAAATTTTTTTTTGAAAAAACTCTACTGGACCCTGATTTGCTAATAACACACATTGATTCTATTACTATAATCGAGTGAGTTATGTTAAATAGGTTATAGAAAATTCACTGCTTTAAAAAATTATTCGAGCAGGTAAATTAAAAATCGAATATCATGTTGATTTATAATATTTAAAACAATGTTTCAATTAATAAATTACTACAGTACACCAATGCATGTTAAAAAAGCATATCAGATGACAAATGTCAAAACATATCAAGTTTGTCACTATATTCATTCGAACAATGTTATGTATGTTAAATGCTAATACCAAGTTGAATTTTAAGTTATAAAACTCATTGATTTTTTCATTCAAGCTATAGTGAAGGTTGGAATATTAAAATGATCATAGCAAGTTAACTTATACCACTTTTTGATTATTACTAAATTCGATCTAGATATGTGAAACAAATGTTAAGAAAAAGTTAACCGACCATAAGTAAATATGTTTACAATGCCCTCAAGTTACATCAACTTCATAAGTGATTAATGTTTCGGCGGTTTGCCTTGATCTTAAAATCAATTGAAAAGGTTGAAGGTGGGATTCTGACAATGCTAAGATACAGTATAACTAACATGTGATCTAGGCCTAGTAATGTCGTACACTTGCCCCGTCTATACTTGAATTTGGTCAGCCACGTAGCCACACGATTTATTTAAGGGTAACAAAACAAAAAACAACAGGTTAATGCTACAAACATTGCACAATATTACTACTACTAAGTCATTTCGCAGAAATATTTTGTTTCTCTTTCAAAATTTCATTCAAATAACATATCCTCCCCATTAAAAATAACAAAACTTTTATTAATACTATGATGCACAAAGTTAAAAGAAAGCCGTAGTTTATCCATGTCAACATTAAACCATACAATGTCAGCGTAGGTCATCATTCTACTTAATTGTTCTGCATTTATTTTTTATTGCATTAATATAGTTTCTCACTAAATCGTGTTAATGACTATGGGTATCTATTTGTATAAGTTTATAATAGACTAATAGCAAACTAATAATTATTTATTTTAAAAAGAAAACAACGGAAATTACGCGAAACATTAAAAGTTTTTGTTTTAACTTATATTAAAATTGGTATGCTTTTTTTCTTAATTATGTAGGTATCAACGCTTTTTTTTAAGTGCGCCGGGGTAGGGGAGCAAATGGCATTACTGTTTGAATGTCATTCTTATAGTTAATGTGTTCTAAACTGTCAATCGGGCACGATGTCAGAGCTCATCTGGGTCAAAACGTGCCTACAGGTTGTTGTGCAAAACTGAGTTGGTGTACCTCTGAGTTGTGTGCCTGTAAATTTTTGTGTGCCTCTGAGTTGTTGTGTGTCTCTGTGTTGTGTGTGTATTTGAGTTGTGTGCCAGAGTTGTTGTGTGCCTCTGAGTTTTTTGTGTCTCTGAGTTGTGTGACCGTAGTTGTTGTGTGCCTTTGAGTTTTTTGTGTACATCTAAGATGTTGTATGCCTCTAAGGTGTTGTGTGCCTCAGTTGAGTTACCCTGTAACCCACACCCTATGATTTTTACGTAATATTAGAGAATGTTTTGGTTTATTGAAACAAATAACAACCATGACTGCTTTGGGTAGATGGAGGGATGCGAATCCGATAAACAGTACTAAAATTTAGTACACAGAAATTAACAGTTGTTTAGACACTGATTTTTAAAAGTTCTCGTCAAGCTATTGGTCAGAAGAATTTAGAAGTAGTTTTAATATTTTCTTTAAATCCATATTACTTAAGAGTTGATTCTAAAAATCTTTGTTGTTAAAATCCTTTTTTATCTTAAGAAAAAGCCAGTCATTTGTCACTTATTTTATGTTAAAAAACGGGGCCAGGGTAGAGGTGTTGTGGAGAGATAATGAGCTAGAACAAAAAGAAGGTAGTGAATAGTTCAGATGGTGGAGAAGAAAGAAATGCATATTGAGGTGCCAAAAGCCGAGTCGTGGTAGGGTGTAATTAAACATCATAGACAAGTAGATTTAAGATTTAGGGTAGCGGTGGCATGTGATTATTAAAATGGCCGTGGGGAAAATTGTGTCGTGAACGTTTATACAAACCTACCGTGGCGCGTCATTAGCCGGACTTTGTCACTGGCTTTTTGTTGAAAGAAGGTGAAAGCCGTAATCGATGATTAAAGACTGTACTATCTGCTAAGTACGTCATACGCATTTCATTCTGACTATTAAGTCATTGGAATTTCTTTCAAATGAAGAATACTATGGTTAAGATGGTTATTTCTTAATAGTGAATTATATCATAAAAAGACAATTAACATATATGCCTTTATTAAGGTGCACTAAAATGTAGAAAAAATAAATTATAGATCACATATGTATTTATATAAATTATCGTTTAGTTTGTCATGCTGGCCAACGAAGTTGGCAGACTAGCAAACATTTACCGTAATATATACATAGAGAACAATACAATAGAACACAAAAAACATGTAAACTATTGAACTATCAATTTAGTGGTAAGTTACTTTGAGTACTATAACTCGACCTTTAAAAAATCAAAGTAGTTAATAGTTCTAAAAGATAGTATATCCTTTGGCTATTTGGGCCTCGGCATACGCCTTTTTAACCTGCTCAGTTAGCTTTTGTACTCGCGGCGTGACTCAGCCGCTCGCTCTCCTACGAGCTGCTTGCCTTTGTCTCACTAACTTTGCAATGGCTGTAGTCCAAAATGGTCTGTACCTACGTTGCGGAAGGTTTCTAAGGACCGTCCTACGCACGGCATACAAGATTGCTTCGGTAATTTCCGTGCATGTAACTTCGACTCATCCACGATCAGTATCTACCCTCTCCAAGGCAGCAGCCTAAAGGCGTTCCAATTTGCCTTTGAACAGACCCAGCGCCCACGCGTGTCACTTGGGTTTTTCTCAGATGGAGAGATATCCATCGAGACGAGAACGGGTTTATAATCGCTCCCGACACACTCGAGCACTCTGAAAGAGGTGACACAAGCCAGATCAGCCGAGACAAGGGTTAAATCCTGTCTCATTTCGCTCCCATTGCTGCCGTGAAAATAATCTGGGATTTGAAAACTGGTCCAGAATCTGAACTAAACTTGCAATATTACAAATCTCCTCAATCCGCCCAGTGACATCGGTACGTTCGTCTCCCTTTGCAAAAGACATGGCGTTGCAATCACCACATACAATAGTGCAAGTAGAGTATCCTCAGATATATTTATGATGAGCTCCGACTTGGGAGGGACTTACTCATTTACACAATGATACTTCCTTCCATACTTATAGACATCCACTGCCAGCGTATCCGTTTTTCCTTGCGAGGTATGGGCGCTACTCGGCTAAATATTTAGCCAATTTCTCACCAGGGTAACCAAGCCCTGAAAATTCTTACACTCATACCGAAAGCATGAATAGCCAATGATGGAGAAAGTCCAAAGGCCAAGGATGCATTCTTGTTGCATTCAAACATCAACTTCATTCTCGTCCAAAATCTTTGCGACCTCTAGGCTCTTAGGAATTAACCCACGGACATTCATGGACAACCCTGAATTGAACCTTACCATACCGCTTCCCGAGTCTTTGCTTGTCGGTCACGTTGCCGGGCACCAAAGGCGGGCTATAGCTTTGGCGTCACCCGTAGGCAGTGTCCTGCGAGACGTAACTTTCGGTTTTCCGCCGACAGAGCCATCAGCGTTACCCGAGGACTGTGTTCGACATTCCGCAGTCACTTTCAGCTTGCCGGGCATCAAGCGCGGGGTATAGCTTTCGGCGTCACACGTAGGCAGTGCCCTGCTGGTCGTTCATTTTGATCGGTTTTCCGCCGACAGAGCAATCAGCATTACCCGAACACGGGGCTCGACCTGCCTCAGCCACTGTTGGGGGTTTTGCCCCCCCTTCCCGTCTCCGTATTGTCGTACGTTCCGGTGTAGCGCCAACAGAGCAATCAGCACTTGCCGATGGCCAGGCTCGACCTGTTTCAGCCACTGAAAACGGTGTGCGACTTACCTCTTAGCGTCGTTCTGCTGTCATTCGTGACGGGCTATGCCTACGTTATTTTGTTCGATTTCCTATTCATTGTGCTTTTTGGTGCCCCATGGGGTTGGTGGGTTGGGTTGTCTGACTGATATGTAGAACAGCTCAAATGCACTCCCTTGCCTCGACCCAGGTATGGACCCATGCCCACCGGCTTACAAGTGATCTCATGGAATGAGAGTAAATGGGCGTAACTTTTTCTCGAATCCCAACCTGCTGTCGAGAGGCTAGCGGCATGCAATGCCAGCATTTGGAAACAGTATCCATTATACTGGGGCTCACTTCTAACGCACGTCCTGCGGCAGGGAGTTAAAATCAGTTTCCGTACGGACTGGTTTCCCCATTATTTCCCAAGAGCAACAGGCGCCCCCTCAGAGTAGAGGGGGCCAGTGGTGCCGATTACGGCAGTTTCCTAGTGGACTCTCCTGTTCCCAAAAGCAGGAAGCCTCCCAGCGCTGTGAGGCCCAGTGTTACCATCCGGACCGCGGGGAGGTACTGGAGGTTAAAGGGCCGAGTACAACACATACACAAGACTTTATGGCGGGCTAGTGTCGGAAATTTAACTCGGACGCCATCCATTTTCAGGGCTGGTTGACCTTGTGTTAAAACTATCAATTTTGTTTCTTTTATCTAGTAAGATAAGCTGCCTGTTGATGTAAAGCTAACATGGTATTAACTTTAGACCACTGTAGCTCAAACGGCTTATGCAGCTTATTGGGGTACTATGAAAAAATCACTTAAAATACGTAATTTTATAAATATATATTTACCTCCAGGTATAATATATTACATTTATAATAAATTGGGGGGGGAGGGTTTAATAATAGATTTTATTGCAAAAGAGGGGCTAGATCCAGTGGGGGTTTATCCGCTGGGGGTTTATGTCCGAAGGGGGTTTTGTCCGCTGTGTGTTTTTGTCCGTGGGTTTTTTTTTCGTGGGGTTTAGTCCGCTGGGGGTTTGGTCCGGATAACGAATGAGTTCCCTGTCGACATGAATTTCTGACAGAATATAGCAGACTGATACATGGGCTATAAAATTTCAAAATTGTAATAGCTACCGGTAATCTAAATATTTTTTTATCTAGCCAATTATTGATGTCATTTCCCAAAAGATTTAATTTATTGACGTCAATAAATTTTATCGTTATCCCCCCAAACCCCTTCTCCTTGTCAACAACTATCAAACATTTTCACAAACACTTACCCTCTAAAATGTTAGAGATATTAATGGACGAACCCTGAAACTATGAATAATTATGTTATTATTAGAACTAATCCACATGTACAACTTTGCTCAAATAACATTGCATCCTTTAATTTGTTAGGGTTACGCATGCATGTCTATGTGTTATGCTTAAGCCTGTGTGTTTATGTATATATTTTATGGCTACGTGTCGTTATGTGTGTTTAATAATGATTTTTTTATTATGAATAGCTTACTTTATATTTATTACTAATTACAATTCAATGCGTAATTAGTACTATTTTGCTAGTTGAAGATGAAGTTAATAAAATTAACCTCAACACCGTAAGGCTATTGGAGATAAAATTCGGAAGCCAGCTGACCTTCAGCTTGAAAGTTTAGGTGTCAAATTTAGCACCAACTCTTTAACCTCTGAAACGTCCTCCTTTCACCCTACTCTTTTACGCTTCTGTGCATCTACTGAAGACATCTTTCTTATAATGTATATACACTACAATATTCAGAACCGAATTTAATTATTGTGATTTAGAAGGAGCTAAGTTTGTGCTTTACTGAGAACTTTTTATTTCATAACTGCAAATATGAGTATGCCTTTGTTATGTTCTCTATTACTTAGGCTCTATGAAGTTACAAAAGAATACATTTGTCCAACATTGTACTTTAGTTACTGTCTTAAGTTATCGGCTTTCCTATCAAACATTGTAATGCTAAAATTCACTAAAAGCAAATAAAATACTAGGCGAGATGACGTTTGAAAAAGCCCACAATTAACAAGCATATCTTTCTTTTGTTTATAGCACTGACATAATCTGAACAATCTTGACGTATGCTTCTGTGGCATCAAAGCGGCCGCTTGCAAATCTTGAGCACGTATTAATTTTGATAACTGGTGCCCCACTGAACCAAACTCTCCATTTTTAGACCGATCCTTTGGAAACTGCTCTTTTGCTTTTCCATTGGGTCTGCCATAATGTGAAACTTGCACAAAAGCATGTTTTTTGTACAAACAAACTTTTGGATCAGCAAATAACAAACGATTTCATAAATTTGTATTGTGGGTAAGAAAGTAAATAACTTTTTACTTTAATTTGCAAGTCTTTTCGACAGTATTTCTTTATCAAACATGAAAACATGATTCTCGCCATTAATTATAATTCTGAAAGTACATCCAGCAATGAATTCATATAACATATTTAGAAACTGGCTGTACATTCAATGGAAACTCATTTTCCTTTGATTATAGTTTTTAAATGGGTGATAATTATTTTTTTCTAAAATTTGTCTTTGCCTTACCCGTCAAGCATACATTGTTCATTGGTCAAATATGCTTCGGGCGTGGAAAAAGACAATATTTTCATCACATAAGTGTATTTCCATTATTATTATTTAGGTAAGGTGTAGGGGAAGTTTTGAAAATAAGGTAAGTTTCTTATTATTTATCTCAACTATTATTTGATGTTTATGTGATGATCGATAAATTTATGGCGGTTATTTAATTTTTATTGGAATATTTAGTACATTTATAATAGGAAAACCATTTTTATATTTTAGAAGGCTAAGATTAAAGCTTATTCAGTATACGATAAATTGCTTATGAGCCAGTCCCAATGTTAGCGGTGTTTAACATTTTATGCATTTTACAATAACATTACTAAATAAATCAAATTATTTTTTTTGTCATTATGACATGATAATTTTGTCTATTATTATGTTCCAGTATATTACAAAGCGATCTTTAAGTTGTTACTTTCTTACCTTACCACAATACAAATTTAAGGTGCAATCGTTTGTTATTTGCTGATCCAAAGTTTTTGTTGTACAAAAAACATGCTTTGTTAAGTTTCACAATGAACCCAATGGAAAAGCAAAAAGAGCAGTTTCCAAGGATCGGTCTAAAAATAAGAGTTTTGGTTCAGTGGGGCACCAGTTATCAAAATTAATACGTGCTCAAGATTTGCAAGCGGCCGCTTTGATGCCACAGAAGCATACGTTTACATTGTTTAGGATTATGTCAGTGCTATAAAACAAAAGAAAGATATGCTTGTTAATTGTGGGCTTTTTCAAACGTCATCTCGCCTAGTATTTTATTTGCTTTTTAGTGAATTTTAGCATTACAATGTTTGATAGGAGAGAAGCTGATAGCAAGACGGTAACTAAGTACAATGTTGCATAAATGTATTCTTTTGTAACTTCATAGAGTCATAATATATAAATATAACAAAAGGCATACTCATATTTGCAGTTATGAAATAAAAGTTCTTAGTAAAGCACAAACTTAAGCCTCCGCTAAATCACAATAATTAACGGGGCATGAATTTGGTGTATATACATTATAAAGGTCTTCAGTAGATAAAAAGCAGAAGCGTAAGAGGGGGTGGAAAAGGGGGGGTTTCCAGAGGTTAGACACCCCCCCCCGTAAAATAATACCCTTAATTTTATCTCCACAGCATTGGATAATATTAATAATAAATATAAAGTAAGCTATTCTAATAATTATTAGACCTTTTTTTAATCGACGTAAATATATAAATATATATATATAAACCCCCACGTAGACTTAAAATATACACATAAACACAGGCTTAAGCATAACACATAGACATAACGGAATTAAAGGATGCAATGTTGGGGGTTATACATATGGTTGGGGTTCTAATAATAATTATTCATAGTTTCGGGGTTCGTCCTTATTATCTCTAACATTTTAGGAGGGTAAGTGTTTGTGAAATGTTTGATAGTTGATGACAAGGGGTTGGGGGGGATAACGGTAACCCCTGGGAGCGTCGAATCTTTTGGAAATTATTATCAATAATTGGCTAGATAAAAAATATTTAGATTACCGGTAATATTACAATTTTGAGCCCCCGGAGTCTGCCCCCCCCCCCAGTCGTCGGAAATTGTCATCGACGAGGACCCCAAGCGGACTAAACCCCCACGGTGTAACCAAAAACACACAGCCCCCCCGGACCCGCGGCCCCTGGCGGAGTAAACCCCATAGACTATAAAATCATTATTTAACCCCCTCCCCCCATTTATTATAAATCTAAATATATTCTTATACCTGGAGGTAAATATATATTTATAAAATTACGTATTTAAGTGATTTTTTTCATAGTAAAATAAGCTGCATAAGCCGTTTGAGCTACAGTGGTCTAAAGTTAATACCATGTTAGCTTTACAACAGGCAGCTATCTTGCTAGATGCGAAAGGGGCAAGTGATAGTTCGTAACCGGCTGAAAATGGATGGCGTCGAGTTAAATTTCCGACACTAGCCCGCCATAAAGTCTTGTTGTCAATCCCCGTACTCGGCCTTTAGTATATTACCCCCGCGGTCAGATAGTAAGCCCTCCCAGGCCCCTCTAGCCGCTTTGGGAGGCTTCCTGCGCAAGGGAACGGGGAGAGTCCAAGGAGGCTTGCCGTAATCGGCACCTGGCCTACTGAGGGGGAGCGTATGTTAATAACTGGGAAAATAATCAGGAAGGCCAGTCCGTCTGGAAGCTTGTTAACTCTTTCTTTTTCCGGATTGATGCCGTCAAAGAGAGAACCCCAGTATAATGGACGCTGTTCCAAATGCTGGCATTACGTATAACCTTCTCTGTTGCTGGTTACAGTTTCAGGAAAAAGTTACGCCCATTACTGTTCATCTGGTGTTCTATATCAGTCGAACAACCCAACCCACCGGCGGACACCAAAAGCCTGTAGATAGGAAGTCGAGATAAATAACAGGCCCATCTGTCGACAGCGAAACGACATTTAAATACTTTTACCGTTTTCAGTGGCTGGCTAGTCGTGACGCCCTTGCGGCCCCCGGCATTGGCCCATGTTGATGTGTTGCTCTGTCGGCGAAAGAAACCAAAAATGACCAACAATTTTTGCCTACGTGTATGACGCCGGCTATGCCCGTCACCCGGCAAAAAACGGAAGTGTGTGCGGAGATAATCAGGCTGGTGTCGCCGGTGGCACTGGTCAGCTCTGTCGGCGAAAGCCGAAAGTCCGTCTCGCAGGACACTGCCGCAATTTGACGCCAAAAATGGCCGCCTTTGTGCCGGCAACGCGGTGTGAAAGACTCGGGGAAAGCCGGTCCACATGGTGATTGTAAAAGAGCAGAGTCTGGAGGCTGGACAGCGTGATGTTTGAATACAACAAAAATACATCCGCAAACGCACTGGACTTTCTCCATCATTATTATTCATGCTTTCGATGAGGTGTAAGTTTCAAACTAGTGGTGATTGACTGAATGTTGGCCGGTAACGCCCGTACCTGCGAAAAATTGCGGCAGTGGATGTCTATAAGTAATGGAAGGAAAACATCGTGTGTAAAATGAAAGTAAGTCCCCTTCTGATCGGAGCTCATCGCGCGAGTACTGCGCACTTATTGTAATATTGTTGATTTGCAACATACGTATTTTTGCAAAGGGAAAACGAAAACGTACCGATAATCGCCTGGGCAGATTGAGGAGATTTGTAATATTGCAAGTTTGGATTCAGATTCTGGACCGGTGATCAGATTATTTCGCGGCAATGGGGCGAAGTGAAAAAGTTGCTCGGCTGATCTGGCTGTCACCGCTCTTTCAGGTGAATAGTGTCGAGGGAGTATAAACCCCCGTTCTAGTTCTATCGGTGGTTCCATCTCTCCGGCTGAGAAAGCAAAATTTGCCCGCGCGTGGGCCGTAGTCTGTTCAAAGAAGCAAAATTGGAGACGCCCTTTGGAAACTGCTGGAGGAGTAGTCCACCGATCGTGGATGGTCGAGAAGTTACATCGATGCGACGATGCTGTGCCGCGGCAATAGTACAGACCATTTTGGACAACCATTGCAAAGTTAGTCGGATAAGGCTGGCAGCTCGTAGGAAGCGGCCTTTAATCCGCGCGGTACAAGCTAACTGGGCAGGTTAAAAGATGCCGAGGCCAAATATAAAAGGATATATATCTTTTTTAGAACTGAGCAATACTTTGTTTTTTAAAGGTCAGTTATATCTCAAAGTACCACTAAATTGATAGTTCAATAGTTTTACATGTTTTTTGTGTTCTATTGTATTGTTCTCTATGTATATATTACGATAAAATGTTTATTTAGTCTGCAACTTCAGGCGGTGTGCATATTTAAACTAAACGATAATTTATATAAATACATATGTGATCTGTGGACTTATTTTCTACATTTTAGTGCACCTTGGCATATATTGTGTCTCTTTATGATAGACTCACTATTAAGAAATAACCATCTTAACCATAATTCTTCATTTGAAAGAAAATTCCAATGACTAATAGTCAGAATGAAATGCATTATGACCCGTATAGCGAAGTGTGCAGTCTTTAATCATCGATTACAACTTTCACCTTTCAACAAAAAGCCAGTGATCCGGCTAGTGGGGTTTTGCATAAACGTTCGCCGACCGCTCCCCCCATACACACTCACGGCCGCCACCCCACCTCGATACTTTGTCTATGATGTTTAATTACACCCTACCACGACTCGGCTTTTGGCACCTCAATATGCGTAACTCCACCATCTGAACTATTCACTACAACTTCTTGGTGCTCATTATCTCTACTCCACCTCTACCTATTTATTTTTTAACATAAAAATAAGTGATAAATGACTGGCTCTAAGATAAAGTTTAACTGAGAAGCAAAGATTTTTTAGAATCAACTCTTAAATAACTAATAGTTTAAGAAAATACAAGGCCTAAGATAACTGACGAGGCTTTTTTAAAAAATCGGTGTTGAACTCTATTTATTGCTAAATTTTAGTACTGTTTGTCGGATTCACTCTAAATCTACCCAAAGCGTCATGGTTGTTATTTGTTTCAATAAAACATTCTCTAATACATGCGCTCGGGCTTACAACGCCAAAAGGCGTACAACATCTTAGATGTACAAAATAAGGCACACAACTGACTTTGGCTTTCAGAGACACACAAAAAACTCAGAACCTGTACACAACTATGCACACACGCAGAACACACAACAACTCAGAGAGCACACAAAAAACACAGGCACACAATAAAGGCACACACCAATTTACACAACAGCTCAGGAACGTGTTTTGACGGATAACTCTTGATATCGTGCCCGATATTTGAGTTTAGAACATTATACAACGACATTCAAACAGTAATGCCATTTGTCCACACCCCCGGCGCGCCAAAAAAGCGTTGTTTACATGAAAAAAAGCATACCAATTACAATATAAGTTAAAACAAAAAACTTTTTAATGTTCGCGTATTTCCGTTGTTTTCTTTAAAATAAATAATTATTAATTTCATATTGAATACAATAAACTTATACAAATAGATACCCATGGTCATAACACATTTGGATGAAACCTATATTAATGCAATAATAAAAAATGAAATGCAAACAATTAAGTAAATTGATGACCTACGCTGACATTGTATGGTTTAATGTTACGGCTTTCTTTACGTCATAGCGTAATAAAGTTTTGTTGTTACATGGGGAAAGTGTATATTATTTGAATGAAAACGAAGAAAAACAAAATATTGCGAAATATTTTTAGTAGTAGTAATGTGTGCTAGCGATAACGATTTTTTGTTTTGTTACCCTTAAAATAAATAAATCGTGTGATACGTGGCTGATTAATTCGAAAATATAGACGAGACGAATTAATACGACATTACTAAATTTTCGTCTATGATGAATATACTATATCTTAACTCCATATAACGAGTGATTTCAAAAATAATATTAATCACTTATGAAAGTTGATGTAACTTTGAAGACGTGTAAACATATTTGACCTTTTTCTTAACATTTGTTTCCTCTAGATCTAATAATCAAAAAAGTGTATAAATGATCGCTGTGTTGACAGCTTCGCCTTGATGTAATTGAAAAAATCCAATGAGTTTATAACTTAAGAATTCAACTTATTGTGCTGTATACATAATTCAAATAGTGACAAACTGATCTGTTTATTTGTCATCTGATAAGCAGCCATTGGTGTATATGTGAATTTATTAGTGAACATTGTTTTTAAATATTATGTCAACATGATATTCGGTAATTTACATCGCTCGGAATAATTTTTTTAAAAATGGTACTACTATAACCTATTTAACATAACTCACTCATTTATAGTAATAAATCAATGTGTTATTAGAGGTCAATGGGAAGTTTTCAAAAAATTTTTTCAAATTCAACCTCTTAGAATGAGAGAGTTGATCAATAAGTAACCGATACGAGTCAAAGGGATTGACGATAACAGACTGCTCAAAGGAGTCTCACTCTTTGGCATATTCTATATGATGCAATTTTGAGGTGAATTTTTAAATTGTCCACGTAGAGTACTTATTATTGAAATTTAAGTTGTTAATTACATTGTCATTCTGTTTGTGCTGTGCGTTTTCGAATTTCGAATTTAGGTTCAATTGTTTCGAAAATGCTTTATGATCTGTGCTTCAAGTGACAAATAAACACGACGCAGAGTAAGCTGAAGCTGTTAAGTGACTAATTCAGAGATGTAACTGTTGTCCAATTGAACATCGATTTTCATCTAGTTTGGTAACGAGTGCAGATCGCCGCGTGAATTCTATTTACGCGAATTTACAGTATGAAGACATCAGTTTGTTTTTACTGTGATATTACTGAATTAATGTTGTTTGTTGTGGCACCTTGCGGTATCATTGAAAAATCACTGCCATGATGTGTAGCTGATGAAAACTGATCAACGTTTATTTCCAAAATTTAGTGTATTTATTTAATTATAAATATATTTTGTGCAATTTACGGCAACGTCTCAAGAGGAAGAGACATTGTGAGCTGTTTCGCTGCCGGATTGGTCGGTACATTCAGTGTTCACCAAGTTCATAAGCCTCTCCCCACGGACCCATCTCTAAAAACTTCCCACTGCTGAGTTTCTGTTCGATGGTGTTCCTTTGTATCGCGGAACCATTTTCAAGCACCCCTCTCATTTTTTCTTCGCTCTGTTCTTTTCTCATATTTTATACATGCAAATTATTCACTTGGTATATGATGACAGTAATATCAACAAAAATTATTCACTAAAGGAATTTTGTGTCTATTCGGTCCCAATCTCGAGTCATATGTGGAGGACGATGATTATTTAGATTGTTTTATTTACAATGCCACAGCTGCTGCTAACACTGTCCAACCACTAAATCGCACGATCCCGAAGCTACGTAAATAAAATGAATAATATTGATTGAAACGGTCCAGTATTTTATTCGCAGTATGTAGCGGTCCGCGATATACAGATTTTGGAACCATATATTAAATCGTGTAACATCATGCGTTTTTTTATTCGATACGATACAAAGTTTCTAACCAATTTAGCTACAATCCCTGAATATTAAAACCTCTTTAAAAAAATAAAACTAATAAACAACGAGTTAAAATGTGTCCTTATATTATATGCATGAATCTAAATCTATTTATTTAATTAATGTGACTCTCAAAAGTCTTAAGATGTTTATTCTATTGCTGAACTGGGCAAATCATGCTGTTTACCTCCCAGTGTTTTTTCGAATAGCACAGTGAGTAAATTACGGTTGCACTACTTTGATGAAACCAACGTTTCTATTCTAGTTTTTTGATCGTATTACAACATTCAAAAAAACATTTTCATCTTCTGTTGCTGTTGCTTATTTTATTTAACTTCTAACGAGACTATTTTAACATTTTAAGTTTATTATTGCTATATCATTTTAATAATCTCTTTCGTAATTAACAGGCAGGTTTAAGGGCATTCAGTAACAGCCTTCAGTATTTGACAGCAAAGAAATGAAAAAGAAAAAAGGTAAGCTTTGCTCGCATTTTGTAGCTGAAATTTGTGGGGTATATTAATTTTTTTAAATCAGAATTTATCTAAGCACATTAAAACTTCAAATCTATAACTGCTCTACATATTTCAATTAATGGGAGGGGGTAAAACGAGAGAGAAAACAAATAGTTATTAATAATTTTCAGAAACTATATACCCCCGGTTACCCGCGTAGTATAAACCATTTAAAAATGATATTTTATTAAACAACCGGCCCTTCCGGCGAATGTTAGAATATGTTCTATAAGGTAGCCTTAAGTCTCCCTATAACTACAAAAACACTCATTTTAGTAAACACCTACAGATTACATATATTACTGTTGCGTAAGCTTCATTTTGAAACTGTTTTCATCGCCGCCATTATACACTCCAGTCCATTCATTGAATAAATGTTTATTATATAGCGTGTATATATATATAACCATGAACTCATGAATTAAATAATATATTATCGCTTTATGGTATAGTAACATTTTCATTCATCTTTCATGTCTTGAAAAAAAAAAGAAGGTGTATAGATATGTGGTTTATGGCGTAGGGTGATAACTATTTTAATTATTTTTCGTAACGAAACTGAAACCTTATTCGAGGAACAATTATGTAGATGACAGTAGCAACATTAATTTTTTTTAAGTAACTTCCCCCGTTTTTTCGTTTTTGTTTTCACATCGCGCAGTTTGACTTCATCGGTTTCCAATTTCACACTGAATTTTACATGACTACTAGACTGCTTTTAAGCATTCCAGTCAGTTGTTTCCATTTGTTTACGTAAATACTTCATCTTCGACAGAGGATCGAAAGAATTCCATCTGTTAAAACTGTCAATCTCACATGGATGCCGACAAACCGTCAAATTCTTGGAACTTCACTTTTCTGTTAATAGAAACGGCGACTGGATCGAATCAAAAATTGATTACGGATATAGAATTGCTGGAGGGAAATTCTAGACTTTCCACATTATCTAACGCATGAAAAAATTTCTGTTTGATTTATATTGACAACGAAAGAAACGGTATGATAAATTTACTACAACATTTCTTATTTGATGTTACCAACGTAAATGGGAATGGAAAGCAGGAGGATAAAAAACTCTACCAGAGGCAAGTGGATGGAAGAAAGATGGTTATTCAATGGTCAAACAAGCTTTTAGAATCAATCCACCCAAGAAAACGAATCCGACTATCAAACATACAACTGTCTCTGGCCTATACAGAGCGCATACAAATTTCTCGCAACCTACAAACACATACAAAACTGTCTCAGGCTCCTATACAAACACGTAACTGTCTCCGTCTTCCTTCAAACCTACTTCGCTTCGCACCCGACTCGACAAATATTCTTCGTCATCTTCTCCCCGAAAAACCAAAACAAGCACTACAACAGCAGATTGTTAGTACTGAAATAACTTTCTACACATAAAGCATATGACGTTCTTGCAACCATTGCTGAACAGGTCATGATGTGCCAGTTCCAAGTCAGGCGGGTATTTAAACGAGTAATCTCTGAACGGAAAATGAAAAACAAATGTTTTAATAACTTCAAACAAGACCTATTGATGGTAAAAGAGTGCAAGGGAAGAGTATCAAGTAGTGCATAAAACTGCCAACCGAAACTCGGTATTCTTAAATTGGAGTGGTTACTTCACAAGGAACTACATCAGCCAATTGATGAATATGATGTTGGAAAAAATTTGCGTGACGAAACACACGACCGCAATATACTGGTCGTTTGCTCGGATATTAAGCTCATACATGATGATGTTATGAGCTAAGGCTTTCAGAAGCCAAAATATATTGACTGTCAGCACCATGCCGACTCATTTTTCATGAATTCTCGCATTCAAGAGCCAACGAGCGAACTCAACTATTCCTTCATTGACAAATTGAAACCATACTTCTTCAATTGATTACCTACCATTGTGACAGATGATGTTAGCACAGAGTGAGAACTAGATGGCGAATGATTTCAAGTTCTTTATGTCGAAAGGCTATCGTCATTACAAACAACTATGTTGTGCACCAAATTTACACTCGGTAACACTATATATTGCTAGCATTATTTCTGATACCAGAATATGCTTAACATCCTAGAACTGCCTGCTATATCTGCTATGAATGGGCAAATAGCGCTTTACTTTAGTGGCAGTCGCGTTTTACAGGGTAAAATGCAAGAACATTATGAAAACTGATGGAGAACTTCATGCAAAAATCAGCTGATTTTGAATCTGAAAGTGCATATATTTACACATTTCTTGTATTACTATGATCTGTATCTTATTTGTTAACAAAAGTTGATTAGTTATTACTCTTTGAACAAATAAAATGGCAATCTTTTTTTGAAAAAAAATATTTTTTCATAACTCCGAAAAAGAGAGATTGAACTTTTTAAAGAGGAATCAAATGCAATTTATGTTTAAATAATTTTTATAAAGACTCGATTACAAATGGTTTCATAAAAAATTGTTATCACCTAGAGCGTCGTGGAAATTAAGCAAACACCAATGAAAGCACGGGTAACACAAAACCGAATAACGTGCATATATAATCGGTGGTAAACGATAGCTTTTAACAAATTGTTAAATTACTATCACAAAGAAAAATGTTTGCTCTCTTGTGTTTGCAATATACTTTAAAAATGTGTTTTATTTCAGGAAGCAGGACTAGAAAGCAGCTCTATCAGAAGGCGTACCAGAAGATGCAAGAAAAGTCAAACCATTAAATCAAAGTATTCAACGAGCGCAAAAAAATAAAGAAGACTATTGGTATAAAAGAGGCAATAATAAAAATACATTTCTTTTTATTTGGACTCATTTTATTGTTTAAAGCTTGTTAAATTTATTTCAATTTTTGTATTTAATTATGCTGCAAACCCTTACTTGCTTTGTGATTTTATTTACAAAATAAAAAGTTTGCATTTAATAAAAAGACGTTCATAACTGAAAAACAAAATTTTGTGCGATTAAAATAAACACACGAAGAAAATGGTCATATGTATTTGAGCGCGTTGTATACCGATGCAGAGAATTATAAATCTTTCGACGTGTTAAGAAAATATTTATTGTTTGCGGTATCAAAAATTGTACCCGGAACCATTGAAATAAACACACGAGTTGGGTTGAAAATGGTGATATATTTTAGCGCGTTATTAATGCAGTCTATATACTACAGTGACTAAATTTTGTAGCAAAAAATACATATGAAAATAGGAGCACCTAACAATGATAAAGTTCATATGTTAAATAGTTCCTCCCAAAGCCACTTATATTTTGGCGAGAAGACTAAGATGAAGCATTTGAAGTACTATTATTTCTTTTTCACCTGTACTATATTGCATATTCTATTAGAATAACTGACTGTCCTGTAGACTGGTAACGGCCCAGATCGAGAGCTATTTCAGGTCGCTGTGAAATCTTGCCTGGACATACGATGAATTCTGATCTGGCGTCCATGTGCGGATCCCGAAAGGCAGTAATCTTCTGTCATGCTCGTAACGACAACCGTATCTCTCCGCCCTTGTTTGCATCAGAATCGACTCTTACCAGTGGCTTCCCAAGGCGGGAAAAATTTGTCGAATCCGAAATAAGGCCAATCTTACTAATTAAATCATTGGGAACTGCGTCGTTGCGATGAAATCATCAGCGTTTCCCTCTGCAACCATTTACTTTTTGGCGCAATGATCAAAATAAAATAAAAACAAACTAGTCAAATTTCATTCTATTTATCTCTAACGTCCCCCGCAGCGCATATTCTGATTACCTCTTTGGTTTCTACTTCCGAAATTAGTTCTCACCTAAGGAGCGCACCCTTGTCGTCATTGATTGAAATATAAAGAAGCTGTCCGTTGTCTCCGATCTATTCTAGAGTCGTCGCACCTTTTTTGGGCTATCTCAAACTACTCTGTTGTTTTCTGGCCAACCTATCTTCCGTCGTCATTCTACCTTGTCGACCATTTTGCATTACTTCCGGACAGAGACCGGGGTGTTCGTGGTCGTTTGCCGGGAGGGTTTATAAATATGGGGATTGTCTGTCCCAAATCTACTCTAGTTCCCAACAGGAGTGGAGGGTGTCGGCCAAAATGCCGTGTGTCTGCCGTCCGCCGACACTATTTGAGAGAGAGAGAAGGAAGATGAACTGTATATATCTCATATTATAAAAAATATACCTGTAAAGATGCTCGTCTAATTAACTGTGTTTTTTATTTTCTTGATACCCACAACGGATCAGATGGCGGAGCGCTCCAACATTATTTACTTTTTATCCTATTGTAATCCTCTCAGGATAAGTGCGACTCTCGAACCACCCGATAAATAATCAAATATCGAACCAGGTCTGCGGCGGCGCGATTGGGACGCCACACTTAACACCACTTCTGTGAGCGCCGATACTTTATTTGTTTGAACAAATAAAATTGCCTTTTTTTATAATTACTAAAATATACTCAAAAACAGAGTTTATCGGCATTATGTTCATTCACCATGAATATACCTAATTTTACAAGTATAAAAAAAAATTAAAGAAGGTACTGAGTATGACAGCATACATTGTATGAACTGGGGGCAATGTGATTACTGGCGCTAAGTTAAATAAATAAAATTCCCTAACTGTACGGTTAAAATGTGTTTATTTAAAATAATTATGCAGAACTTTTTCGGTAATACAAATGGTATCTTGAGAGCCCAATGTTCAACTTCTAAACCAGTCAAAGAGACAGCTCGTTCCGTTAAACGACGACTTGACCCGCAGATCGCTCCGCTTTTCATTTACGTGATAACATTTACATTTATGTTAGCTCACATAAATATTATAAGCTTTACCTTAGTGATCTAACAGCCTTCAATCAAATTTAAGAACTGTGCTAGTTCTTCGGTCGTTGCGCATCCCTGATCTGCGATTTTTAGTAATCCGACCGAAAAAGTTATCGAGTTGTACATGTAACGTGAAAGTCACGAAACACACTAGATCCATGGACATCAAGAAGCGTGAATACATTGGAAATGGCAAAATTATGAAACTACACTTCAGATATGCCACGAGTGTGGGATTTTATTTTATAGTAAATATGATAAACAATTACTTATAATAGTTTCTATTTGTAGTGAGCTTAATAATAAGACTATCGAGCAATCTCACTGCAAAAATACAGACATTTCCAACACTAGAGTAATGATAACTTGAAGTATTACATTCAGGAGAATGCAGAAATAACTGAAATATAAAAAATCACTGCAAATTGTTCCAGACTATTTTTTAGAAAAGAGACGTATGAAAATATACTTAACAGTTAATAGAGGAAAGGGTTATTTTACCCGAATTAAATACGAAATATGTAGTGAAAATGTTTGTAGTAGGTGGGGAAAGAGACGGCACCTCAACAGCTACGGACCAGACTGAATGATGTGAGTGCCATTATGACGTAGATGGCAAATATTTAAGTCTGGCTGAAAATTAAGTGTGAAGTGGTGCTTTTGATTGTAAAACAGATCATTCTTTAAAAATTCTAAAGACTTTGAATAAGGTTTGTGTGTAATCTTTCTCCAACATGGATATTGATAGAGAGATGCAAGCTAAAAATTCATGATTACAATGACTGAAATTGAATAACAGCATTGAACACTGTAGCTCTTTCTATCTGCTTCAGTCAAAATTCTAATGTTGACAAGTTGTTTTAATCTCGCTTTGGAAAATAATCCATTTATCGATAAACAGATTTACCAAAAATATATTTAAAAGAAAACAAGAAACTTTAAAATTAAAGATCTTGATTCTGGATTATTTAAAAGTTCCAGTAATTTTTTTGGAAAGGGAGGGGTTTTTGCGCCGACACCAGACATTTCAGACAAAATACAAGGAGCCGGCTTTTACCAGCGTACAAATGCCACCGGCTACCGGCAAAAACTACCGACACCACAGGTACCGACACCGACTCCCAGCTGGTTTGACAAGGCAAATTACCATACTTTTGCCGCATGGAGGCTCGGCATTTTATAAAATGGCTAGGCAATAATGAAATAGCAATTTATTCATACTTTACCTGAAAATTCATTGCCTAGGCGTCTATAGAATTCCGAGTTTCCACACTTTACCGGCAACATATACATTGGGAAGCAGTATGTGACGACTAAATTGAAACGGCCGTAATGGAAGAAGATATAATGGTCTGATTTGTGAAATTATTATTAACAATCGTCACTGCAATAAAGTATAATATAGTATAAAAGTCTTAGTACTTTTATGTAGCATAACGATATGATATGGATGTTACGTAATATTATGTTGGAAATAATAACTAATATGGTCATAATAATGTATCTTTTTAGAATTATTTTTCTAACTGCTAGCATACGTAATCTAAACATAAGTGATATATTTAAATTTTACAAATTAATGATTTTTAATGAATGAGCGTCAGTTAGGAAATGTGCCCCCTTATTATAAGATTTTACATTTTTTGTATTATATGAATAATGTCCATATTTAATGTACCTTAAAATGGAAAATATATTCAATAATATAACTATAAAACAAACTGACAATTAATGTAAAAACGATTAAAAAATGTTAAAATAGCTTTTTAAATATGAACAACAATTAAATAATTGCTTTAATAATCGTTGAGTGCGTCGAAAATATTTAAAAAAAAGCTGAGTTGGCTGACTTTGAATATAATGTGTCTCCAAGTTAGCGACTTCCACGATGTCTTTCGAGTGGAGTCCCCAGTGACTGCAAAACGTATATCTTTTAATATCACCTTTTTTCAAATTGAAACTAGTATCTTAAAGTAGACATCAAAAAACGTTATTAAGCACGTCTTTTAAAACTGCTAGTTGAAGCTATTCATTTCCAAACTAATGTGAAAAAAGTGTGACCAATAATGAACGTTTTATTAGATTTAGTTGATATCTGTAATTCTTTACTTACCAGTAATTGGGGCTATTTAAAACTGTTAATGTTTTTTCTTTTGTTATCCAATGATGTGAAATTTTTGTTTTATTTTGCCTAATGTAACTAAAGTTAAACATATTACAAACAAATTGACGACCGGCCGTACTTCTTTTTTCGGACACGACCTACAAACACTTTGACGACGTCAGTGAACTCTTATATTGAAGTTATTTTCTGAACAGTAATTTTGTCACTCTTATACATTAAAATTGTATCTTTACTTAATTGAAACCGTTTGATTTGTGACTCATATTTATATTGACTATAATCAGTTTTATTCTCAGAAACATAAATTGCCATTGTGTTTTTTCAGGAAATATCGTTTTAATTCTTTTGAAAAGTAACTAATTCTCTTTGACTTTTTTTAAAAAATTAATTTTCCTTTAAATGTTGTAGAAAAACAACAATAATTAGGTTTTTTTAACTATTTCATAACTTAAAAAAAAATTTTGAAAAGCTGTCAAGCGAACACAGAGGTGTAACATGGAAGGGGAGTCCAAAATCGAAAGTTACAGCAGTTTCAACTTGAGGAATTTAAAGCGCATTAAATATTAAGTACATAATCTCATGTCGTAATCAGAAAAGGCTCCCCAAATCTAGGTTCGGCAATAAGCGCAATAGTCTATCTTCCTACTGCTTTTACGTGAGTGCAAATGATACCTAACTTCCCTTGCACCATCTGCACTACAAAAAATTCAGAGTAATATGTGGAAATTTACTAAATAATGGCAAGATTAGAAAAGAAAATGGGGATGAAACATTTATCGAGTGAGCAAACCTGTTGAATAGTGTGCTGAGATGTGACTGTAAAATGGCTGCCGTAAGCATGTGCACATCTTCCCCATGAGTTGGACTTATAATCCTGACAATAATAAAATATATAATTCAAAGCTGTAACTATTTAAAAAAATGTTATAAAAATATCTCCGATTATTAACAACAAATGACTATTAGGCTTGGACAGACAAATTAATAAATACTCCGACTATTAACAACGGAATGACGTCATCAGCGTTTGCGATAAATAAATTCTCGGTCATTCTGATTTACTGACCGAGTCATCAAAAGCTCGAAAAAAAAAAAAACGTAGCACGAACAGTCTACTCGAAGCCACTGCATGTTACAAATGATAAATCGTATTGGTAACAAATTGCTGACAAGAAATTTAACTTGTGACCAATAACTTTCAAATGGTTCGTAATTGAATACTTTCTTATTGACCGATCATAACGCAACTACACATGCGTGTTTCCTGCGAAATAGGAGTATAAAATCTGAAATTGCAACTTACGAATTGCTTTTTAAAGCATTATTGATAAAGCTATACAAAATGCGCTTAACAATTATCATTCAGTAAATATAATTATGACAGACTTCTCAGATGAGCGTTCATTTGATATTAATGTTGTGCTCCATACTAAACATACGATAAAATAAATAAATGATAACTATAATTCGTCGTGCGCTTTGGAGCACACTAGAGGCATAATATCGAAGTATCGACCCAATACTCGGCGTGCTTTTTTTAGTATGATTTGCTATGTTGCCGATCATATCTTTTTGTATCAAGTATGACCGGTAGTTTGAACATTTCATTATGATACCAATACTATTCTGTGCCAATAATGTATTTACCAGAAAACAGAGCGAACCTCTACATTTATTTACATAAATTCAATTACTATTGATCATAGCAAAAGATATGTTGGCTTCGAATTGCCGATTATCAGATTTTAAAGAAGTTTTACTGATGTTTTGAGTAATTATTTGAGTCACTTTGTAATGTGCATTTATCGAACATTTAAAATAGAATAGTTGGTTATTTATATATGATTTAATAGCAAACACTAGAAACAATCAACAAGAAGAATTTGAAATAAAGACAATTTCTTCACTGTAACAATTTTAGCAGTTCAAACTTTTAAAAAGCGTTTGGTTCTAGGTGAATAAAGATAAAATGATGAACTATAAATGTAAACAATGTGAATTTAAATGAAGAGATCACAGTCAGAATGGGGCATTTGGAGTGGAATTTGAACAAATTGATGTTTTACTGAACTTAACATGTGATAATGATTACAAACAGGAACGGGTTATTAACAGCCAACGCCACACATCATGTACAAGCTACTTGGTAGATCTTGAAACTTGTTAAGCGTGTCTCGCCAGAAATGGCCAAACGCTGTACAAAGTTAAGTAATAGAACAAACAAAAATCGGTCATCTTGGCAAAAATGCAGATTCAATCAAGAAATAAATGACACGTATATCTCGTCGCTCCCCGTACGGTGAATTTAAATTGCGATTCTGTACAAAAATACGTTTACATCCAATTAAAAGATTAAGTTGAAATTTGATGACCTTCCGCAACGAAAATATTCATGGCAGATACATTAGTATTTGCTCCATTGTGATCAAATTGAATGAGAAATTTTGCAAAGAAAGAAAATGATATTGTATTTAATTTGCTGTTGACCCCACCGTCAATATAGGAAATGATTGTGCGACATAAACTCTCTGATGTGTGAGCCCCTTGCAAGAACGCGATTCGAGTTTTTAATTTCTTACCCAGAGACAGAACTGTCATCATCCAAATTTAAGTTAACTGGACAACTTGAATCTAGGTGGAGTTTGTTACCAAACATTAAAGAAGTGCGTGCAGTACACTGGTTATCCAACTTTACTCGGCAGGGAATGCTGTATCAACAGTCAGCAGCAGTGCTCGATGCTAAGCAAATACCAGTGCCGGAGATCGAAAATTCTCCACAAACTTGTATATCTGGTTTTCATCCCCCGGCAATTATATATTAGATAAAAATCCGAGACAACATAAAGGAAAGATTGGCAATCAGCGGGCCACGAAATATCTGAATCCGAACATTTTTTTTCGCTTGTTATACTGCACGGCGTTTCACGGATACTTAATAGTAACAGTTTTGCTGAAATAGACAGATATCTTGAATAACTCTTCAGAAATAATTGTCGTGTAACTTTATATGTAAAAACTATACCTGAAATTGAAAATGGACTTCCAGCTAATTAGCAATTTTCATTAGGTTTGTGGTATTACGTTAGGCTAAGCAATGATTATTTATTTGGGGAAATTATGAGTGTAAGCTTACATTGGGAAGTATTGAGTGATTAGCATTAAAATTATTAACTGACCTGTTTTTACTCAAATTTAAGACCAACTGGGAGACAACTTGGACTGAGGTTGTACAAATATTAAGAAATTGCGTGCGAGGCACTGGTCAGCACCTCGGCGAATGATGCAACATCAACGCAGTCAGCAGCGGTGCTCGATAGCAAATACTGTATATTAGGGCTGTAATTTGCGTTATTTTGCGTTAGCGCTTTCAAAAAAAATTGCGTTAAAACAAATGCCGGAAATGTCGCAAATCGACAAATAACAAGAATTTCACCATTTAAAGATTTAAGTTCCGTCTCCGCCGGCAAGTAGTCTACCACCACCGCCTCAGTCACTTAAATCTGCCCTAGACACATGTCGACTGAAGCCTAATAATATATAATGAAGATGTTTAGATTATTTGGCCGACGACAAGCTTGCTCCCTTCCCGGTCGATGTAAAAGAAACTTTCGTTACTAGTTTACGATATATACTGTGTGTATTAGTGGAAATTTTTCATAATTTGAGGTATATTACGTTGTGTGTAGATCAAAATAACGAGATGCTAGAAAATTTTGTATCGGTATAATTTTATGTCGTATTTTAATAGTATAGCAGACGTCTACTGTATCTGTACCCGAGACGATGGTTGCATTTTTATAATTATTGTGATGCGGTTATATTGTATATATGGATGTTAGTAAAAACGTAATTAATGCGTTAAAAAAATATGCGGTTATACTAACGCAAACACCTAAATACGTTAAATTTTTACTGAAAAAGATATTACAGGCTGCAGATAAAATTTTAAAAAACAAATCAGTAAATAACTCAATTATAACCAGATCGAACTGAACACAAAAAAAAGGAAGAAAAATTCCCGAATACAAGTGTCACGTTTACATAAATCATATCAACTATAGACCTCGAAACAATAGGATTGCCATTTCTTGTATGACCCTGAATGATTACCAATGAACATCTGCACGTGATTATAGTTTGATTGACAAGAGTCATGGCTGACACAACTGTAACTTGTGGTTGGTAAAGTGACATCTACCAATGTTAACACCACCCGCCTCCGACCAACCAACCACAGTCGGCAGTTGAAAAACGCGCAGTCTTTTGAAGTTTTTGCTTTTGCGCGTGGATAAATAAATGTTATTATGTCTTTCGTTGCTCTTATATCGGCTATTTCTTCAATGTTTTTGAACAACAAGATCATCGATATGTCAATTATATTAATAAAACAAGTGATTTAAGTCTTTTCCGTTTCGGACAAATTTGAAGCACCGTGTAAGCAGTGGCTACGGTACAGATAAATAGAAGATAATCATGTTGAATAACTTCCATTACAAAATGAAACATGGTTCCCACGCCCGCACAGTTCAGAAAATATTTATTTATATTTAAATATAGAAAAAGATAAAACGCCCCTGGCCCTCTACACAAATGATAAATACATCATGGGTTGCTGAATATAAGGCGCTCCTTTGTTAATGGCTTATATAGTAAACGGTGCCAATACCCCCTTTCGGCCCTCAGCTCGGATCGCGAAATGAACCAAAAAATTTTCTTGGCCAAGATTTACAAATGATTCTTATACATCATGGGTCTAGGACTTATGGTTGTTGAGATCTAGAATGTGACGGACCAACAGACAGACAGACGAACAAAACGGGGACAAAACGAAAAATAATTCAATGTAAAATGACACTCTTTGATGTTATCGGTCGGCTTTCATTTTTCATCTTCTGTTCTTTCTTTCGACGACACACTTTATAACAAGTCGCGACCCACTGGAGACGAGGGTGAACAAGGATGCTTGCTTGCTCGCGTCAAAATGAGTCGAACATTTCAAGGTCGCAACTTGTCAAAGACGTCTTACACGCAATATACACACGCACACACAAGAAAGGTTTAAATACTCTATTGCTTAGGCCAAGTAAGTGCGAAAAAATAACAGCTTGTTTCAGATTCAATGTGTAATTATTATCGGGTCCCTCCCTGTCACATTTTGTCACAGTTAATCTTTTTTTCTCCATTCTTATAATGGAATCGCAAACAGAAAAACGATTTTGAACGGGAATTTTATTGTCAAAGCTAGGTATTGTTGTTTGCAAACATTGCAAAAAATTTAAATACCATCGCAGCAATTCATCTTTGAAAAATATCATTTACAATCAAGCACGCGTTCATCAATCATGACATTCCATCGACATCGGCTGTATCAAGCGTTAAAAATCAATCCATGCCAAACTACATTGTTTGAACATAAAGAAAGGCAAAACCAATGGACCAAACGAAATCTAACAGAACAGCCAACACTAGGAATAATCGCCAATAAACATTGTAACCGACGAAGCCTGACAGAGTTATTCGGGTTGCCACTGGAAATCAGTCATACACTTTACCTTCTAGATCTGTGATCAACAACAAGTGATGACTTAAACTGACGAAACACTTTCTCTCAAGCTATTTCAGAAGTTGAATTCGTTGCTTTAACTGGAGATTACTTCATCGGTGGCAAACGACAGCTACCTCGACAGATCGATAAATTGAGTTTCCGCTCCTTGTTCTGCGTTCAACTTATTGAAGAACATATTATTCGGAGAACTGTGCAAGAACACTTCAGTTCTGTGGCAAGATATTGGGGAATTTATGATAAAGTGTCCACGTACGGACAATGCACGAAATGTGACAGCTGCATTAGAACTGTTGCCGTTTCACTCTAATGCCATGTGCAACAAAGCAAAGTCAAAGAGTCCGGAATCGAAAGCATCCTTGCTAAAAGTTGTAAAGTTGTGGGACATTTTAAACATAGTCCGGCAAACAACACAGAATTAAAAAAACCAGAAGCGCAACTATAGAGACGAGAAGAAGCGTTAATTCAGGATGTTCCTACACGTTTTAATCATTGTTGATGGTCGAGCGACTCATTAGCAGTAAAGTTGTTGAACCAGGCCACAAACACAGTCTTGTTCTTCTAACTGAAACAGAATGGGAGAAATTGCGCGATTCAGAACTGTCTAACCATTATTGGGTGAAGAACAATATGTTTCATGCTCAATGATTCTTCCAATATGTCATTTGAAATCAAACTAGCAGTGTCTGATGAAGACCCAGTCAGCATTTACGTTCCAAAATTCTTTTTTGAGGATCGACGCAAACTGAACCTCAACCTATCGTGGTTGAAAATTGCTACTGCTCTGGACCCTAGTTTCAAAATCTGAGATGTTTGCATAAGGAGAGACGGCAACAGCTTGAGGAGTAATAAAAGTGAATCTGGTAAATGATAATGATGATCAAAAAACATCAAAACAACTGAAAGAAAGCGAATGCAGGAACTATCATCAGATTCTGAAAATGAGCCATTGATGCCCACCCCGACGGTTGTTGATAATTACAGACTGGAGCAACAAATCGAAAATGACATGGATCCACTAAAGTGGTGGAAGTTACATGAGGACAAATACCCAGTTTTGGCTACATTAACGAAAATATTTAGCCTCCCTGCCACAACTGTCCCTTGTGAACGTCTCTTTTGGGGTGTGTTGTCAACAAGAAAGAGCATCATTGGAACCGACGAATGTGAATAAACTTGTCAGTTTAAGCAACTGGCTGAATAAATAAGACTGCTTCAGTTAAGTAAACTGTTATATCCATCAAATGTATTATTTTAAAATGACATGTTGATAGAATAAAAAAATGTTACAATTAATAAATAAAGTATTTTTTCGTTTAAATGTTTGTTAATTTGCGATGTTTTTTTTAAAATTTCAATTAAAATTTTTAATCGAACAGCAGCGCTAATATATATCCTAGCCCTAAATCGGAATGTGGTGTAGAACTCATCTGTTTCTATAACCTCGGCATATGTAGAGATTCGTGTGGTTAGCTAACGCTTAGCCACCTACTTCCCAACTTGTCAGCAACCACCTTTATAGCTGGGTGGACTTGTAGGACGACTTTATACAGAAAAATCCCATGGTTCTCAGGATCGAACACGACAGTCTACCATTCACTAATCGTCCCTTGTATATATATATATATATATATATATATATATATATATATATAGTTATATATAGTTATATATGTAGTTATATATATAGTTATATATTGTTATATTTTTTATGTCTCCAATTATACCACTTTTGTACTTTTCTGTGGTTTAATTAATGTTTGATCTGTATTCCAATATATTTCCTGTGTATTTTGTTAAGAAAAACAAATGTTAGCACAACATATTTCACTTACATTTAGAGGTAGGTATTAGCGACGCTTGCATGGTCATACAAATGGATCTGTTTCATTAGTGCGCGATACACTAAAACTATGACTGATGTCTTCACCAGTTGTTACATCTTGGACTGAACTACTCCATATCTATGTTTCAACAAAGTCAGACTTATTTCACCTGTGTCAGTCACAATAAAAAATATTAATTGATTCAGTGTAAATTTAATATATATATATATATATATATATATATATATATATATATATATATATATATATATATATATTATATATGATTTGTATGATTGTGCCCGAGAAAATATAATATTCCATGTTCATCTATCTATAAAATCCTTTTTGCTACAAAATAGTGTCTGTCACACAAGATGGCGGCAACATTTACTGTATATTGTATGTGTTCTGTACTGAATGAGTTTAAATTAAATGCCATGCAAACATTTCTTACAATAATACTTCTGTGCGCTGGTCACGGAAGCAATGAGGGAAACCCGAAGGTTCACTAAGTTCTAAACATTGAACCCGGTACTTTAGGTTATTAATTGAGCGCTGCTGCCATACAGGCATGATACGTCACCCAAACTCCTACCTAGCAGCCATAATGATATTGGTCATGCTGTAAGTAAGCCTTCAGCTTGAGCCACGGCAGGCTAAGTTGAGTAAGCCTTTCGGCCAATATAACTTAATATACTTTTCAACCGCCGCTAACATTACCTAACAGCATTAGAGATCATTAAATCTTAGATATTTTCATGACATATGATGTTTTTCTTATTTTTACGCATGCCAGCATGATAGTGTGTAGTGTCCCTACCACACCAGCATCGTTGGCGGCGCTGATGCATTTCTGCCCCAGAGGTGGGGATCCATGTCTATGGTTTCATCCCGGCGAGGATATATTAGATAAAGCAGAGCCGGGGTGACAATTCTCAGTGCCGGGGAGATTCCGGCATTCCCGGCCACTGAGCCCTGGTCCGCAGTACAGATATCTCAATCAACATTTTTTTCGCTTGTTATACTGCACGGCAATAAGGCAAACGAATTAACAATAGTAAAAGTTTTGCTGAAATAGACAGATATCTTGAAGATAACTCTTCAGAAATGCTGTCATTAGCAGCCTACTCATGCATTGAGAAACTACCTAAATTGAAAAAATGGACTTCCGCTCGTGCTGCAGTGTTTTTCATGGTGGTGTGTTTTTACACGTTCTTCTAGGCTAAGCAATGATTATTTTGAATTATACGTGCTGCTAAGTGGTGAAGTGATTAGCATTAAAATTGTGCTTTTTTAATTTGAAAAACTTGCGCTCATTATATTATAAATATTTTTTTTTTCTCTAAAAGTATTGGTGTTGTATTGGTATCGATCTCGGCAATATATTTATTTGAGTAATTGTATTTGTATTGGCGATACTCTTTCATGAAAGTATTGGTATTGGTATTTGTGACGAGCTTTAGTAGATTTAGAGCCAGAGACAATCCTCCTCGACATTTTAAGATGATAAGTTATCTAAGAAGTACGATTAATACACATAATGGTGACAATGTGACAGACGACTTAGGACAAGGTTGGGAAACAATAGAATAGTAGACAGCAAAGGTGTGAAGACCGGGAGGCGACGTCGGACGGCTAGTAGGGTTAACAATGACGACCAGGTGACGATCATAAAATATATATATATATATATATATATATATATATATATATATATATATATATATATATATATGCCTACCACACTAGCATCGTTGGCGGCGCTGATGCATTTCTGCCATGCCTACGGCGGCGAGTAATGGCCGAGCGGACAGAGGGGTTTCCTGCCACTGTAATGTGCCTGAACTCTACGCCCAGATTGGCAGGCTGCGAAGGTGTGCTTAAATGGGACAGAGTGGAAGAGTGTTGTGTGCCGACCACATCCGTACCACCGCTAGCTGTGAATACTATAGTCTAGTCCTCATTAACCAGAGTATCACCACCGTCGCAAAAATATCTTTCCCCCAAAGACCATGGTATGTCTCCCAGACCAGGATAGCCTGGCACAGGAGATACTCCTGACCTTATTGATCATGGTGCCAGGTGGTGTGAAATAAGATATCTGGTTAAATATTAGTCAAGCCTGTTGCACTTCGTATGTATATCTCAAGATAATTTAATAAATCTGATGTTCAGTTTGTTATTAAATGTGATCTTAAGAGAAATTAAATAAATCGTTCAATTAGTATTCTGTATTTTTTGCCACAATTAAATCTTAAAGCTTATGAATTGTGTATGTATATTTCAGATAATGTAATATTTTTAATGTTCAGTTTGTTATTGTAATATGTCCATTAGGGTTATGACTTTTTACCTCATATTTATTTATATGTCAAAATATGACACAAATAAGCACTGTAATGGAAAATGAAGAACACAATGCAATGCATGAGCATGAGTATAGAGATGTCCAAAATATGAAATTATAATAATGGACAACATAGGAAACATAAAAAAGTTGTATGCTTCATCATTAGTGAGAATAAAACGGTTGTATCTTAAGTCTTGCAACGTGTAACAATGTCTTGCATTATTTGTATAGCTCTTTCTGCACAGCGGTTACTTCATTATATACCAGATATTGCTGAATCTTCACAAGTAGTGCATCAAGAAGCATCTTTCTGCTTCGAAATTATCTATGTAAAGCAGGTGCTAAAATCTCTTTTCCTATTTTTCAGCCCCTTTGATCTGAAAACCATACTTTAGACCATGTTCTCGCTATGAAAGCACACACATTTTCAAATTTCTCATTCTAGTTTACGGAATTAGAATGAATGCCAGAAGTGCTAGTATTGCATGTGAATACCAGCGAGCATTACCTAAAGCCGGCAGTCTAAATTGAAAAATGGAAAAGTTTAATTTAATTCATAAAAGCGAAAAGCTTCTCTCCGCCCAACTTTGTTTCTCCCATGATTTTCTGAACTATTATCTTGAGAACCAAATTTCTTTAAGTGACTCGAAAGTTGCGCTAATTTCAGCAACAAACAGATAAGAAATATTTGGACTAGACGTTTCCTGCCTAAAACAGAAACCATAGCACGCTTGAGTTCTAGGCAGGCCCGTAGCCAGTCCAAGTAAGCGGGGGGCACCAATACCCAGCAAGCCATTTTGTACTTTTTCTTTATTTTTTCCTCTTTTCTTCTTTTTAAGCGAGGGGGAGCACGCCCCATTTTGCCCCGCTTTGGCTACGGGGCTTGATCTGTAGATTTGTCCACTGTTCTGTGACAGTAATTTTGCAGCTACCACCACCATTTTTGCTGCCAGAATTTGTATTTGTTGTATCACAAATAATTACTCAAATACACGAATTGAGTTCGTATTCGGCTAGAACAGCCGTAATCTGTGTTGTCTCTGCTTTTCCATTAGTTAGAGACAATACGGCTAATCGAATTTCTTTATCAACGTTTTTCAATAAAACAGCTTGTTTTTCTCCCTTTATTCTTTTTCCGTCAAATTGTATGCACCATTCAAAATTTTTTAAACTGTATTTAAACTGCTACTTCAACAATTCTGCTTTTTTTATTGGTTGCCTTATACATTCCTGACTTCGAGAGAGCGTCAATATTGGGAGAGTGTTCGCTGATTAATAAAACTTTACAAGCTTTATTTGTTGACAAATTTGCTTTCCTAACTAACTTCACCGAACATTTTGCTGAACTGTAGCATTTCTTCTTGCCTTCTACGTCTTCTGCTACTTTTGTAGTTTCCTCAACATCCTCGTCATCGTTGCTATTACTTCTACGGTGTAAATCATGATGATGCTGGTCTTAACTGATTTCTTGATTCTTTTTAATGGGTGAATCTTATTTTTGACACTTTCCTTACCAGCAACAAAACCAACTTTGCCGAAAGACGTTATTTATTTTGATAAAATTTTTTATCTTCTCTGCACAGCCAGTTAGTGTTGGTTATGTCAAACAAAGTATAAAATACATCTTTTATGTCTCCAGCAGGTTTTTAAGATATTTGTCATACTTTGCAACCAGTTGTAAGATCTTTCATAGCACTGAGATCGTTTCCATACACGGTAAGTCAAATCTGTACCAAAGATCAATAACTATTGTTTGTCTTGCCGCTGTTTGACAGAAACACTGCTACTTTGGCAACTTGCAGCGGTTAGATAAAGATTCTTCTACTGCACACTCTCCATGTTTCCATGTAGACTGAAGATTTCTTGACCACACTGCACTATTCTTCTGTACAGAAAAAGCTTAACTTTTATATGACATTTCGGTATAAAACTATCTTTACAATTCTTCTGTAACAGAACACAAAATATAAAATTAATTACAAACAGACAATTACAATTGAGTGAAATTTAAATAAAAGAATACAATATGCCCAAATGAAAAGCAGACTCTAAATTCCAAGCAGACCCCTCGTGACAATTACCAAACGAAGGTATAAGATTTGACCATTTTGGCAAAGTTGAGTAGACGCATAATACATTAATTAAAACAGTGCACTTTAAATTTAAAATTAACTTTTTTTATATTAAAAGCGGGAGAATTTTAAATATTTGCTATAAGTCAGACATGACGGTAAAATATACCCTATGAATGTAATTACTTTGTAATTAAATATTTGTTAATGCCCAATCCATAAAGAAGTAATTTTATTGAAAACGCTTCTTATTTGTAAACACAAGATGGCGTTGATGGGGTGAAAAATAAATTAATATTATTTTCATATTTTGTTCACAATTATTCAAAAAAATTCTATGTAAAATAAGATTCTGAAAAAAATTTAAAAAGTTACAACCCTAATGTCCATATCTAATGTACAATTATATCCCTTGACCGCTTACCTCAAAATAAGTCCTAATTTTTATTATTATTACGTCACATGAATGAATTGTATGGTGGATTCTGAGTAGCGCCTTACACAATGTAGACAATGCATACCAACCCATTTATGATGGGGGTTTCACAGAACTATAATGTTTAAAGCTTTAATATTACTTTCTTTTTTAAGAGGCCTGCTATTTCGCGTCTGCGGCCTCAAATGGATTGATGAAATACAGTTTTGTTTTAATTAAAGGTCAGATATAAGCTTACACGAAAGGGGCACCGATAATTTTTCTTTACATTAAATATTAAGTGCAATATCTTATGACATGGTACTGAATGTCAAATGCAGGGGCCCCCAGAGGCCAAGCCTTCGGGCCCCAAAATCCATACGTTCGACACTGCCGGTTGGCAATATTTTCTTAGTTAATTCTCAGTACGATATATTGCTCTATGCTACAATGTGTATAACAGTAAATAAACCATCTGCTAAACATGTAGCTTATCGCTTAACTCACGTCTCTCCTCTTTCTTAAATGTTGAACATGATCAATTATAAAATGATGAACTACATGTATTTGGAAAAGAGTTCTTTGAAATAATATGAATGAATTAAGATTGACTAATCAATGATAAGTTGTTTTATGCGCAAATAATGTATAGTTTGGATATGTTAGATTCAGAGTTTATAGTCGGGGGTTGTTTTTGTTAACATTGTGTACCCAAAATGAGGATTAGATATGTTATTTTTGTATAAAGACTGATTGTTAACACGCTTATATATATATATACATATATATATATATATATATATAAATATATATGTACATATATAAATATATATATATATATATATATATATATATATATATATATATCACCATTTACAACTACAACTACTTGCCTATTATCCGGTCCAGGTACTGCCGGCCTTTGTTTACTAGTGTAAGTAAAAAGTCCATCAGAGCCGGGAGGAGACACGTAATATTAGTTGTTTTTGTACTGGAATTAAGTGACCTTTTCAGAGTTCATTCCGCGGTACGCACCACTTCTCTCTCTCTCTCTCTCTCTCTCTCTCTCTCTCTCTTTCTATTTGCTATGTCCCTAAACGTCTGGGAACTGCCAAAAAGGAGGCAAGCAAGCTACCCAATGGTTTCAGCCTTCGGGGCACTCGAATAGAACATGTTCTGCGGTTTCCTCATACTCTGTGTCGGCAAAGGGAATCGATACTTGCGTTAGTTACAACTAGTTACGACACTGAATTAATGCTTTCCTTTTGATGTCGAGATCAGATGGCGTTTTAAAATATCATATCAATTAATTTGTATTGACACTTCTATCTTTCACCCCATAAATCAATATAAAATTGAGTGTTTTAAAAATGTTGTATTTCATCATTCTCAGGCGTAATTAATTGGTTTAAAAATTCAAGATCAAGAAATTAGCACAAAATTTTGATGTAGATCCTTCTCCCTTTTCATATGTTGACCACTGACCGAAAGAATAAGAAATAAATTGTGCAGACATAAAAGTGAAAAAAGTTTAAAACACCAAAACCCCTTTAAAGATAAATGTGTAGTCAGCTCTGTTCAAGTTGTTAGTTTGCAAAACTCTTGGTCAGGTTTTTTTAAAATAGACAGATAAGGAATGGCCTAGCTTAAACCAATAATGCTAATTTGTAAAGGTATGATTAGATAGTTTGTTTTGCAAATATTAGGATCACAGTTTTTAATCAACTGGAGATTCGGTTTTTTATATTTCGAAAGGAAATAGTCATATAAATAGACATATTTTGTACAGGATCATAATAATATATATAATAGCCATTTCTACAGTGAACAGAAGACTTGATTAAAAAAATAATAATAGAGACATTATCTATTTTTGTGTGATCCTAATGGACTTGAGTAAAATATAATTGATTCTTCTTTTGGTGGTCCAAAATATTTGTTATATTATATGCAGAACTTTTATCATACTCATATTTTATTGTGTTATTGTACAATAAAGATAAATCAGCAGTACTGTCTCACTTCATTATTTGAATGAAAGGAACGGAGGCCACAGCTACACACCTCCAAGTTTGTTCAATAATAAAATATTTTACACATCGGACCATCTAAAACCCTCACAATTTGCAATTATGACTTAATGAGAAAGAGATATATTTTAGAGCATTTTCAGAGTAGTCGAATGCATATGTCACGTTTTGTCCGTCATCACCCAGATGTCAGCAACCATAAGACCCATGATGTATATACTTTTTTGTAAGTCTTGGCCTGCCATTCCTGCATCAAAAGTCCATTTCGCGATCTGACCTCTGGGGGCTGGGCATCAGTGTTTTTTGCCGTTTTTTACTATATAAGCTATATTAATAATTATGCCATTTTCATGGCCCCATTCTACACCTTATATGCTGCGGTTGCGCACCAAATTAATGGGTTATTGAACAGAAGTGAAACAAGATTGGCAACAGCAATTTATCAAACAACAATTGACGGAGTTTTCGGACGATTAAATGACTACAATTTAGAATGTTTCAATCAAGAGTCTATTTCAGTGACCACAAACCACTTGTAGTTAGATTTAAGAGAAAATATTTTTTCAAATATAAAGAAACGTCTTTTAATATTTTTTCAGATATATGCATTACACAATGAATTTATAAACATTTCCAAAATTTACAAATATTTACTGAAAGCTAACATACTACTGATACATAACACGAAAATGCGCTAACACGTCCTGTGTCCAGAATGGAACAGGCTTAAGATGCTGGTTTAATAAAAAAACTACTTACTCAAAATCCATACATATGTCATATAAGTTATAAGTTATCATATTTTATTTAAAAAATGCACATTTATAATCATATAAAATCATTTATAAAATATTGACTATATGAATGTTTAAAAAAATATCAAAATGATGAAATAATACCTATAATAGATTGCAAAAATAACTTGAGTCAAAAAACATTGTTGCTCTATTCTGTAAAATGCTAAAATGCATAGTGTGAATAAAAATTTTCAAGAAAACTCGAATTTCAAAATATCATATCCTAATCCCAGAATCAGTTTTGTGGAACAATAGCTACTTTCTATTTTTTAGGCATAACGGATTAGGAAAATACACTTTGAAAAAGAAAAAGTTAAAATTTGTTACATAGTGTTATCAGAGTCGCCCGTGTTATTTATTATCAAAATAGTAGTCTATATTAAAAACAAATTGTGATTTATTGTCTTTAAGTAAAATTGTGCGAGACATATTTACATGCATTAATGTATTCCTTCTTTGGCATATGTGCAAACTAATCAATTATAATGATAACATGAAATAGCTTATTCTAATTCAAATTCTACGAAGCCTCGGATGAATGGTAAATTCTCTTCAGGCTCTAAACAGTTGTAAAACAATAACGCTCATTAAAAGTTGTTGATATCTGTATCCAATCATGTCAGACAGTTGATAATAAAATACGATGTAAAGCTTGGATATAATTGTAAGAAATTTCTCGTGCTACTTTGTGTTATATTTTATGATATTTTATGACATGACATCATAATAAGACCAGAAGTGGCATTAGCAATTATGCCACTGGGAGTGTGTCTTTCGGGGCGTAAAAATGTCTGAGCTGTAGTTGTTTGCTGTTTATCAGAGTGGTCTAATGCTGCTCTTTGTGTATTATGCGGTATTCGATTAGTTTAGTTAGAATCCTTATAAGCCAGATTTTATTTCTATTTTTTAATTATTTTGTTTTAGAATTTATTAGTTGTTTATGGGTCTATAGTGCTATTAAAACCGGAATTCAGCTCATCAATTTGGTTCATTAGGAAAACAATGTAAAATTGGGGTTTAAAACGACTTTCTCACCGTTTAACAATATGAAAAATGTCAGCTCTTATGAGCCAGGGATGTTCCAAATACTGATAATACAAGAACAAGTACTCAAGAGGCATGAACAAGTATGAATTAAGTACCCAAGGTGCAAGTACATTAAACATACAAGTTGGCCTACTCAAAGTTGAGTGCAACCGAATAACCCATCTCGGTAACAGATAAATAATTCAAACAGACCAGTGTCTGTCATAGAGTCGCGACCTACAAGAAATAAGTCGGAAAAAACATTACTTAGATTTTTGCGGTATTACAACATCTGATCAGTGTTGATTCAGTTAACTGTAACTGTTACTGAAATGGCTCTAATAACTGAAAAAAGTGATTTCAGTTAACTACTAACTGAAACTGTAATTGAAAAAAACATTTTAACTGTAACTGTAATACTAATAGGAAAAATAATAGTAATAATAATACTAACTGAAAAATGCACTATAAAATAAAATTCTCGAAATGCGCTACAATGTTACATGTATTAGGGAGCGACCGATAATCGGATCGATCGACCGATATTGGCACTATCGGTCAATATAGGATCGGCCGATTTTTGTAGGGGAGCGACCGATAGTCGGACCGATATTGGCACTATGGGTTAACCGGACCGGCCGTTTTTTGGCTGCCGATACATTGTTGTTTTTTCACAACAGAGTTGCAGAAAAAAAATCAGTAAATAACCCAATACTATAACCAGATCAGACAAGATTTAAAGAAAAAAGAAAACATGTACACAGAAATTGTCACATCTATAGATTGCATCAGCGATATGACCTTGAAACAATAAATTCGCATTTCTTAATTCTACTGTATGACCTTGAATGATACAATTAGTGAACATCTGTTTAGTTATTTTTGGGATGGGAAGTAGGGCGGGGGTATTACGGTATTGGAGGGTAAACAAGCCTTACGTGTGGGCGAAGTGTTACGAAATATGACAGGGAGAAAGAGTTGACATAATCAAGATTGGAAACTAATGCACGAGAAAAATACGTGTTTGGCAAGAGAAACAGACTGACAAAAAATCTAGAGATGCGTACTTATGAAAGTGAGCAAAAATTTTATTAGATAATCAACACTGTTGTTTTGTAAAAAATATTTGGTTCATATACCGGTATTTTTCATATGTTTGATGCATACGTCTTTACTAGTGATAACTGATATAGTAACTGAAAAATTATTAACTGTAATAGTGACTGTAAAAAACAATTTAATAATTACTCTAACTATAATAGTAACTGAAAAATATTTGAACGGCTAACTGTAACTCTTACTGTAACTGAAACTAACTGAATCAACACTGCATCTGATAGATCAGCATTGCAATATCGTAATCACAATATCTAATTGACGAACCGTGCGGAATGTATTAAAAACTATCGCATCTGAAAAAAATTAAAGACAGGAAAGGGTTGCAGGTGAAAAGAGAGTAGGAGGAAAGAAAAAGAGCTGCAATATTGAAATAGGGTGCATCACCACAATAGAGGAAAAAATTGATTGTTTGTTTTTGAGCTGTCTATGTTTCTAATTTTTCTAATATCATTAATAATAAGTTGTGTAAAATATTTTCTAATCAGAGTTGATTTAGAGGTCCCCTCCCCTCCTTCGCCCAAGAAATCACAGAAAAAGTTTATTCTAGCCTATATAAAAATTACATTAAAGTATTAAATTATTTATTACTGTTGCATTTAATTCAGTTTCACTTTGTTGCACGTTTGTAAGGTTTACGCACATTTGAGATGTTTTTTGCGGTCCATTTCTACCACTTGAAGAATGTTTTGAAAATGTTCATCCGTTCGCGCTGCTTCAACAAAGTCAGATGCCAGTTTCACTCCTCTCGCAACAATCGTTAACAACGTTAATAGCAGCAACATTTTCTGCACAATGTAAGAAGCTGTTTGGCACCAATTATCAACAGGCAGTTGGAGGAATCCTGTGGTTGAAGTCTTTATATATAAACCACAAGTCAACTCCAGCAGATCACACAACCGAGTTTTAGAATCAATTGATTGGAATCGTAGTTTTCCCCAACCATTTCCTAGAGGGCAACCACTGGTCGAAGCCTTGCACATCTGAAGAGCTCGCTTTTCCAACACAGGTACTTCATTGCTGAACAGAGCAAGTGGGATCATTTCAGCGACCTATTCAGGGCACGGATTACTGACTTGGATATGTCTCTGTTGACATCGTTGTAATCCAAAAGTCACTTGTAGAGCTGTAGATCATTCCATGGTGCATCCACACTTTTTTGCAAGTGAGCCACCACACGACATAAACATGTGTTACAAATGTGAAATACGAATCTTTGGCACTTGATCACGTGTGGTAATAGTACCTGGAGGCAATAATTGAATTTGTTTCTCACACAGTGCAATCTTGAGGCAATATATCAGCTTTGCCATCCATCGTGCTTTGTGCAGGGCACCTTCTTTTAAGTTAACCTCCTTATTTGTAGCATTCAGGTAAACAAGGGGCAGCTTAAGAAATTCGTGGTAGTCGTCTCGCAAGAATTCGGTTTGTTTACTAGAGTTGGCATGTGCAATTTCTCTCGGCAGTCGCTCTTGACGCCTTAGTCATGATCAGCTAACGTAAACCTACAAACGTGAGACCAATCATGTGCCACCAACTCCCAATTTAACAGTTATATCCGGGGATTAGGAAACTATTTTCATGTCTGCAAACACATGCGAGAGGATAACTTCACCAATGTGATGGCGACAACCCCTTTGAGGAATCCTTGGCTTGTTGCTAAGAGTATGAGGGCTGACTCAATGATGACTCATATTTGTATTTGTGTTTCTACCACACATCTCACCAACAATTAAGCGTATAACAAGTGACGAATAATCAATTCCACAAGTGTGTACAGCGATAAATTATATTTATTTACAGAGACACCAGTCCGTAACAGAGATCTGGTGGTCTTTAAAATCATAAGCAAAGGTAATCAAAAATGTCAAAGATTAATCCAGTATCAATGATCAGAACTAAAGGGACGTTCTCTCGATAGATCACCCTTCTCTCTCTTTCACTCAGAGACACATCAATCAATTGAAAAAATCACTTTCGGTCACCCTGGGACCTCGGTCGAATGTCGAATCATATTTCATATATCCCTTTAACAGAAAAAATATATTCTTTCAAACTTTCAAATGGGGTGAAGCCTAGATGAGGAGGGGAAGTACGGTGACAAGACCGTAGTAACTGGACATCGAGCGGGTCGCTGTCCCTTTGAAGAAGCCGACCGGAGAATAGTAGTCCGGTAGTTCCCCGTGAGGAATGTAACGTGTTTCACCACCCTTCCTCGTACACCTTCGCTGTCCACCTGGCTGATGACGCAATTACGGGGTGGGGTAAAAGGGGGAGAAACTGGAGCACGGGAACGTATATTACTATACATGGTATAATATACACCTTAACGTTAGTAATATTATTAAGTTAGGGGTTGGAGTAAGGGGATGGTTTCGACAGATTAGTCACCATCACACACCCCACTCGAAACCATAGGGGTGACGGTAGTGCCATCACATAACATAAGTAAAATTATAAAACAAACCAAAAAACGAATGGAGGGTCAAACTGGAATAACATAAAAAGAAAACTTATCTTAGTAACCCGTAATGGATAGGGCCAGTGGGTAAAAACATACATACTCAAATAACCCAAAAATAAAACAGAACAATTACAACGGCGTATAGCATGATGGTGCCATATAAGGTCTGGCCAAAACAAGTTGGTCAGAGATAAATAAAAAGAAAATATTGAACACTCTTTCTTCCGAAGGTGGCACTTCAAACAAAATTAATTGTATCAGTAAGCCTACATGGCGGTACTGGATACGTAATAAGCAAGATAGTCTCCCTTTGAGGGATGACTTTACATTGATAGATAAACAGCGTTACAACATTAAACCTGAAATAGAGAGGAAACCATGCATAATAAATATAACAATTGACATAACTACACTCACACGACATTCACTCACTCTAGGCAAGCCATCCAGTAACCTAAGAGTGGCCCTTTGTGAGTGAGCTCAAACCGACATGCAGCTGTCGACGGCTGGGCACCGACTCATCAGATCTGCCCCCACGCCCAACATGTCCCAGGGTCGCCAACTGACTAGCACTGGGAAATTCTCCGTGGTTTATGCGTAGTTCCCCCGGCTCCGTGCTTACTCCTACGCGGGTCGTGTTGGAAACAGTCTTTCAGGAGAAAGGATCGTCCGAGGTGGCCCCTTCTGGGGGTGATAGGTTTGTGGCTAGGGGGGTGTAAAAATAGGTCTATTCTGACCGGGAAAAACCTGAGGAGTTATCCGCCCCGTCACATGGCCGTCTCTACTAACCGTCCGTCCGTGATTTAACCACCGTCGGTCGTCGTCTGTCTACCTCCCTGTCGTCGTCAGCCATGATGCCCTATGCCCCTACCTTCTTCCTAGCTTCACCCTTCAACTTAGAGCCCCATGGGATCCCCGCTCTCACTGGGCCCCTAACATGATCAAACCACGACCCCCTGGTGCGTTTGGTTTGACCCAAACTTCTCATTAGAGTCAATACGCCTGGGCCTGACCTCATCGGCATGATGGTGGTCCCTGTGGTCTACTGGATAAGGGGCCTTGGAACCCTTTATGTTACAATAATTAAATCCACTATTAGATGGGAGGACCATAGCCTCTAAAGGGCCCCGATAGTAGTCAGTCTACATAAATGGTGGCTATCGGGGCCTCACTAACGGTGCCGTCAATACATCTGTATTGGGCCCAGCGACCGTCGTCGCTCCCTCTCCTAGGGATTCCTTCACGGCGACCTGAACAACCTGAGTCCCTTAGGACCTTAACCTGGGCCATTTACAAGGCCCTCTACCACTGGGAGGTTTTTTCTCCCTGCTCCTACTTCCACTACTGCCCCCATTGGTATGGGCCCTACCCCTCTAGCAAGGGGTGCATTTCTCTGCAACCCATGAAACAGAGCGGTGCCCTGGGGCCCCACGTGCAGACACACGACACCCGGTTCCCGTTTACTGGGGCCCTCATCCTATCTTTAGGAGCCTCCCTCCTATCCTCTACCTCACTTGTTGGGGCCCTTTCGGCCTCAACCGCCTCTCCTTCCCTGCTTGAGGAAGACTTGCGGCTTGCCGTGGCGAGCTTCCCAGGCCAGGGGCGAGCATCTCGTCCCATGTCCCTGGCTTACGTTCCTTTAGGAACACCTGTAACCCCCGTCCATCAACTGCTCCCTGAGCAGGTCCATCACACCGTCAAAGCTATGCTCTGTCCCGCTGAGCTCAACCCACCTCGTCAGGAGATAGACGCACCAAATAGGGGTAGAGTCTCCCCTCTAAGTTTCCGTCTAAAGCTTTCACTCCGTATAGTCGTATGACTTTAGGAGGGGCAGCTTTCAGTGAGTCAAAGTCATTTGACTCGTCAGCCCGTCAAGCTGAGTAGCTGTCGTCAGGGCCCTCCCGTGAGTAGTGATGTCAAGCAGGGGCCCCACTATCGTTCCCAACCCGCGGACAGAGCGTATCTTTCAAACCTACGAATGTAGGCGTCTATCCGTCTCAAGTTTGGGGAGTTTGGGGAGGATGTCGTTGACTGACTGGAGAGGTACTTCCCTCTAACCGTGCTAGGGCCACCTCCTCAGATGCTAATTTTGCTGCCTCCTGCTCGGCAGCTGCTACTCGAGCTCTCTATCGTGTTTAGCGCGTTCAATTTCTGCTTCTATCAAGCCTAGCTCGTTCAGATTCTGCTTCCCGTTCTAGCCTAGCTCGTTCAGTTTCTGCTTCTCTATAGAGCCTAGTTAGCTCAACTTTATCATTTCTAACGCGTTCAGCCTCTCGTTCTAGCCTAGCCTCTTCCACCTCTCTATCGTTCGCATTTAGCGTGTTTTATGGCCGTATTAACATCGACCCCCAAGCCTATGAAGTACTGTACGTACTCCTCCAGACTTCATGGTTGGGGACGTTAATACGAGCCTAAGATGAGTACCGGTTAACCCAGATAAAGCTCGCCGTGCAGCTTACCGACCGGAGAGCACTCACAAATGATCACAATCAAAAGAGAAGTGTATTAAAATGGCTTACCTTGACGCTTCTTCCCTCCTTTCAACAGAAAACTATCTTCCACCGTACACAATCTCACACACAATCTAAAGTCTAAAGTCTAAATGTTATTTATTCGCCGATAACCGTAACTGTCTTTAAATCTGACTCGTCTGTACTTTCAGTCGGACTACGTGAGTACGCGTGGTGATTACTGCTCCCGTTTCAAAACGGTCGAGTCCGGTATGACTCCTGAAGACTGGGTGAGTCCGGTATGACTCCTGAAAGACTGGAGCGAGTCCGGTATGACTCCGAAAACTGGGTGAGTCCGGTATGACGAAGACTGCTTCCCTGAGACGGCTCGGTGACCGGTGTGACTCCGGAAGACTGGGTGAGTCCGGTATGACTCCTGAAGACTTATGGCAGATATTGAGCCCCCGAGTCTATGTTGAATCAGCTTTCGGCCCCGCTGGTTATTGCAGAATGCTACTTCAGGTGAAGGTTCGATCCCGAAACGAGCCTCTCAGATGTTGAGGACCCCTTTTGAGGGTATCCTTGGCTTGTTGCTAAGAGTGAGGGCTGATAATGATGACTCGTATTTGTATTTGTGTTTCTACCACACACAGTCTCACCAACAATTAAGCGTATAACAAGTGACGAATAATCAATTACAAGTGCAGCGATAAATTATATTTATTTACAGAGACACCAGTCCGTAACAATAGTTTGGTCTTTAAAATCATAAGCAAAGGTAATCCAAAAATGTCAAAGATTAATCCAGTAATGATCAGAACTAAAGGGACGTTCTCTCGATAGATCACCCTTCTCTCTCTCTCTTCTTTCTATTTCACTCAGAGACATCAATCGACTAGCTATCACTCAGTCCGGTCACCCTGGGACCCTCGGTCGAATGTCGAATCTATATTTCATTCTTCATATCCCTTTCTCCCACGTGACCCTTAGCCAATCAAATATAATATATGTTTCTTTCAAACTTTCAAATTAGGGTGAAGCCTAGATGAGGATACGTCGTATAGACAAAGACCGTAGTAACTGGACATCGAGCGGTTGTAAGCCGACCGAAGAATGTAGTCCGGTGGTCAGAGAGGAAAATTCCCTGTGAGGAATGTAACGTGTTTCTGCTACCTCCCTGCCTCGTACTTCCGCTGTCCACCTGGCTGATGACGCAATTACGGGGGTGGGGTAGGGGGAGAAACTGGAGCACGGGAACGTATATACATGGTATAATATACACCTTAACGTTAGTAATATTATTAAGTTAGGGGTTGGAGGATGGTTTCGACAGATTACCACAACCTACCTGACCACAGAAGAGCACGTATATTGTATGGCAATGCAGGCAACAGTCTGATGACCAGTGTTTGATCTTGTTGTGTCAATGTCATATTAACGATACAATGCAATGCCACTCTGTCATTAGCTTCATGGTTAATTCTGTTATGGGTTTCTTTGTTGCCTTGGCATAATTTGCACTCCTAGAAGTTTCAATTGCCTTGCATCACCGACAACAACTGTTATGCGTTCTTCAGTGACACAATGATTTTTTAGAAGAAGTTTGCAGTTGGATAGTGCAGAGTTTGGGTGATTCCAAGTCGTGGATCTTTGGAGATATCTCACCTACAACTTTGACGTGAACGAGTGCGTATTGATCACATCAGACTAGACTAATAAGGCCCTATTGAAAGCTGCCTGCTGTGTTGGTGTATTCTTTAATCTTGTCGCTAGTGACACAAGATTCGGTCGGCTTAAAACATCTGGAGGTACAAATACCAAAGCTCCTGTTGGCTTTCTCGCTTCTGCAATGGCATTATATCATCCAAACAGTTATCAACAAACTCCATATTATCTTCAGATTTAGAAGTAGAATCATCAGGTTCGTCACTGCTACCCTCGCTGGAAGGCACTGATATCGTTGAACATGCTGCATTTTCTTCTCTTGCGCGTTTCTGACGTTCCAATGTTGCGATCTCGTGAATGGCGTCGAGCGACTTTTTTGCAAGTGTTTGTCAAAATGATCCAAAGCTGGAAGACCTTTTCTCTTTCATAGACCTCAAGAATGCTAGATCTTCTGCATTCTTGATAATAGTCTGACATTTATTTGCCACAGTTGAAAAGTTCTTGCCAACATAGATTTCATTTGTTCCAGTTTACGTTTGGTGGCTGGTGTGTTTCGACTTTTATCAATTGAACGAAGTTTATTGTAATCATCAAAAACCTGAACAATCTTCTCACAAGCTCTCCTCTCTGTCATCATTGGAATGTTTGCTTTTTCGAAGAAAGCAGTAACTTGATTCAGCTTTTTGGCAGTTTTCGAGAAGGTGCACCAAGAGAACCTGGACGCTCACTGTGTGCTGCTACATTGCAGTGATACATCATGCACCTCAAAACTTGCAAACAAGTTGGTAGTCGAAGAATTCCAGTAATTATAGCATCATCAACACAGATTGCAGGGCCAATGCCAAACAATTCAGTTTTCAGAAGAGTTTGTGGTTTCTTTGTTCGCGAGGCAGGAGACGCAGTAATAACTGGATATGCAACTGTTGAAGTGATGCCAGGGTCAGCCAGCATTCCTTAGAAGGTGTAAACATTTCATTCCATGTTCTGATTTTATAGGTCGTGTGTATCAGAAATTAAAATAATATAAATAAAGAAATTAAAATGCTTGCCTTGGTCATCAATATGCGGTAAGGAAAAGTGTTGTTTTTGCTAATAAAATGTGAATTTTAAATTTTATTTCTAGCACAACTGCTTATCAAAATCAATCATAGCTACCAAACATTATAAAACCAAAGACTATAAAACAATTTATATAGCGCTTCACTTTTTGTATGTAAGTCTGTAAGACTTTACAAGAAGGATAGTTTTATCTAGTTTTCGCTTAATTATGCAAACTTTGTTGAAGTCCACATCTAAATATTGTCAATATTTTTTATTTTTTTACACAATGCTTTTGATCAATGGAACAAATTTAAATAGAGACAGATCAATTATTAAAATTTTTTTGGTGATGCACCCTAGTGTATATGTTTGGTCTAGTAGTGTCGTCATGAGAATTGATTCTATGCATTCCTCCTCACACACACCTCCAGATGATAGCGTGAAGATCATCTACACAAATGATTGAAGAAAATAAAATTCTCTTTTATACCGATGTTCGTTTGCGATCTTGGGGAAAAGCTTGAAGCTTTTTAGCGAGGAGATTTGAGCTGAGAAACCTTAAACATGACTGGAAAAGGTCATATATAGCTATAAAATGGTCCTGTGTTTATCGAATATAGTTATCATAATCAATCATAATAAAATGACTACAAGTTTATATATATAACATCAGTTATAAATCGTATATGTTAGTTCACTTTATACAAATATATAGATTCATGTTCGTTTGATAACATATAAACATCAAACATTTTCTCAATACCGACACAAGGCCGGAAACACACACTTTGCATTTCGGTCGTTTTATCATGCCTTGATACGACTGATGAAATAGTGACCTCCACCTTTTTGCGGGAAAAAGCTGTTGCATCTGTATATAAAAAGTAGGGCTACTGATTTAAACTGCGTTAATTTGCGATTAACGCGTCAAAAATTTAACGCAACACTTAAATGCGTTAATTTGACTAAATGCGGAAATGTCACCAAATCGATAAAAAACAGAATTTCACCATCTGAAGTTTAAGTTCCGTCCTTATTAACTAAATCTACCACCCCCACCCTGCCGCAATTCGCACATACACTCACCCCTAGGTATGTCGACTGAAGCCAAACTTGTAATATATAATGAAGATGTTTTAGTTATTTAACCCTTCGACAAGTAAACCTCCTGCTCCCTTCCCGGTCGATGTAAAAGAAAACTTTTATTCACTAGTTTACATTATATACTGTGGTGTATTGGTGGAGTACTATAGTGCATTGTTCAAGGTATAATAAACCACGTTTATTATTAGATCAAAATAACGAGATGCTAGAAATTTTGTATCATTTTTTTTTATAATTTTATATCGTATTTTGGTAGTATAGCATCTTGCTGGGCACGTCTAACATCTGAACCCGAGACAGTGGTTGCATTTTTAGAGCATTTTCGAAAAAAATGTTCTATTGTCCCCGTTTTGTCTGTCTGTCCGTCCGTCATCATCCTAGATCTCAACAACCATAAGTCCTAGACCCATGATGTATATATCATTTTGTAGGTCTTGGCTTGCCAAGAAATGACTTTTTCCATTTCGCGATCTAACCTCTCAGGGCCGTAAAGGGGCCTTAAACCGTTTTTTACTAGTAAGCTATATTAATAAAGGAGTGCTATATCTCAGCAACTATAAGTCCAAGACCCATGATGTATATATCATTTTGTAGGTCTTGGCCTGCCATGTGCATCAAAAGTTCATTTCGCGATAGGACCTCTGAGGGCCGGGCGTCATATAATATATATACACCTTGTACGTTCAATAGCCGTTCATTTGGTGCGAAATACTGCAGCACGTAGTTTCACCAAGATTTATTTAGAAACTCATCAAATGAAATAGTAAGCTTGTGTTCTGAGTTTAATTGAAAGTATCAGAGCTATGCAACAAATTGACGGAGTTGTTTTGTTAAATGACTATGATTTGAATGTTTTCAATTATGAGTCCTATTTTAGTGCCCACAAACCACTTGTAGTTAGATTTAAGAGAAAATAATTTTTTTCAAATATAAAGAAACGTCTTTATAATTTTTTTACAGATATATGCATTACACAATTGAATTTATAAACATTTCCAAAATTTACAAATATATTCTGAAAGATAACATACGTACTGATACATAACATGAAAATGCGCTAACACCCTGTGTCCAGAATGGAACAGGCTTAATTGCTTGTTTATAATTATTGTGATACTGAGTTAAATTGTATATATGGCTGTTGATTTACTGCAATTAAAGCGTAATTAATGCGTTGAAAATATGTGGTTACATTTTAACACAAACACCTAAATGCGTTAAATTTTACCCAAATGGTGTTATTTCAGAGTTGCAGATAAAATTTTAAAAAATCAGTAAATAACTCAATTCTCCAGATCAGACGAGATTTAAAAAGAAAAAGGAAGAAAAACGAACACAGAGTGTCACGTTTACATAAATCATATCAGCTATATGACCTTGAAACAATAGGATTGCCATTTCTTAATTCAAACTTATGACCCTGAATGATACAATTAATGAACATCTGCACGTGTTATAGTTTGATTGACATGTGTAAACAATTTAACTTGTGGTTGGTAAGTGACGTCATCTACCATTATTAACACCACCCACCTCCCGACCAATACAACCACGAGTCGGCGAGTTGAAGGACAAGTTTACTTTTAATCTTTTGAAGTTTTTGCTTTGCGCGTGGATGTATATAAATGATATTCTTATATTCTTTAATTCCTTTACTTTCTTACTATCAACTATTTGTTCAATGTTTTAGTGAACAACAAAAGATTTTTTTATCGGTCTGTCAGTTATATTAAAAAAAAAAATTGTGTAAAATGACACTCTTTGTTGTTATCGGTCGGCTTTCATTTCTCATCTTCTGTTGTTCTTTCTTTCCTGTTGACGACACACTTTATAACGATTCGCGACCCATATTGAGACTGAGAACAAATGAACAAGGATGCTTTACTTGCTCAAAAATGAGTCGAACATTTCAAGGTCTGGCTTGTCAAAGAGGTCACACACACACACACACACACACACTCAATCATTGTAAATCATGAGAAATGTTTAGTTTGCATCTCTCTATCAATATCTATTCAAGTCTTTTAGAACCTCAACGAATGACCTGTTTCACGTGTTCCTACAATCAAAGTTAACTCACAACTAACACTCACCACAGCTTAATTTCTCAGCCAGACTGAAACATTTCCAATCTACGTCACATTGGCACTACATGCCCAGTCCGTAGCTAGAGGCGCCAGAAAGATTTTGAACCCCCCCTCCCCCAACAGTTTTGAAAAGTGTGCAACCTATTACAATACATAACATTTTTCACTACATACTTCAGGTTTAATTCGGGTGTAAAATAACGATTCCTTTCTCTATTAACTGTTAAGTTATGCAGTGTCTTCATAAGTCTCTTTCTTCTCTAAAAATAAGTCTGGAACAACCATCTTTTTTCATTTTCTGTAGCCCTTGCCGTGATTTTATTTCAGCATTCTGGATGCTCCGAATGGCCACTTAAAAACTTCCAAGCATCATTACTCTAGTGTTGTTGGATATGTCTGTACTTTGCAGTGACTTGCTGACTTAGGCAATCGGTGATAATAATCTTGACCAATATTTGAGCATAAGCCTCCATAAATGAGAATTATTAAAAGTAGCGCATTGGCCGCTTCAGATTTACTTTAAAAATAACATCCCGCATGTGGCATCACTTTTGTTACTTCAATGTATTCACTGCAGCTTCTCTTGATGTCCATATCCAGTGTTTTTCTTGATCTTTCAATGTTCAACTAATAACTTTTTTATCGTAATGGACAAGTCACAATAAGTTGTTAAAAATGATTCAAGGGTCGGACCAAAAGCAGATCATTGGAGTGTTTATACCGGCACTGGTCCATGGCCCTGGGAGCACTGTGTTAGTGCCTAGGCAGCCGGCCAGTTTGATTATAATTTAGAGCGGCAACATCCAGATAATGAATAGGGAAGATAGGAAAACGCTGCAAATGCACTGATATATCAAACTTGTATCAAAATTTATAGTTGCATAATATGCGCACGAATATTACCAGTCGATTTGATTATATATTGTAGGATGTTAGTATATTGTCAATATTTCTTTTACGTTGTAAACAACTGATTGATAAAAGGCAATATTACCAGTACGGTACTGAAAAAAAATATGATCAATCGCAAAACTATCAGTTTTACTTTAGTAGCATTCAAAATTCAAACGATCGAAGTAAATATATTGTGTAAATTTCAAATACAGCTTAAAACACTTTACGCTATGGGCTTAGAATTAGCGAGCAAAATTATTTTTAATTTCTTGCAATTAAATATGAGATGTGGTTGGTGATAAATATGTTTTGCATGTGCGCCCAGAAAGTTATTATGCTGACCCTGCCTAAATGTGTGTGTATTTCTTTTTTCACCAAGTACTGCATTCAATAAATACTTATTTAAACATTTTTTCCTCTTTTGATTATAATTATACATTGATTTTATAAGGAATCAGTAACAAAAGTAAATATTTACTAAACAAATATACTTCACCATAGCGCAATATATTTCACCAAAAAAAGTATATATTGTTTATTGAAAGTATACAATTAATTAAAAAAATTTAGATAGAAAAAAGTATAAATATACAATTAGACGTGCAACTTTATATATAGCGTGAGATATATATAGGGGAAAATACACAGTTATTTCCCTTAACCCCTCCCGGTGTCGGTGTCGGTATCGGCGTCTGATATTTGCTGACACCCCACCTGACCCTGCGCCGGGCGCGCCACTGCCGAATTTTCGTCCGCCGTAAATCCGCCGAAAAATATGCGGCGCGCCTCATTAGCCGCCGTATTTCGTTCGCCGTTATATTAACTGTCGCATTACTTAATCTTGTTGCACATGACCTTGCTGACCATATCGCTCTGTCTTGAAAAGCTTTTCTGTTGATCACAAAATACTAGCTGCCATGATGGTGCTGCAATTATGATAAAGACTTCAAAGCTTTTGAAGGTTGACTCTTATCAGCATTTTACAGCACACGTATTGCTCCTTAATACTACCGACAGCATCAATAAAAATGAAGAATTTCAAGACCGCAATTATAGAAGACGATGCAGCATTCACAGAGGATAAAGAAATGATAAAGACCCTGAAAGAAGGCATGTTATCAGTGTGTATATTGCTTCTTGTAGATGATCAGCAGTGCATCAACAATGGATGCCTCTGAGCCACTCATTTGACAGTCATAGACACAATACAATAATAAGTCAATGAAGGCATCATGTCCAACGCGTTGGAATTCAACATTGATGATGATTCAATCTATACTTGACTTGAAAAGATGATGACGATACAACTGTTTATTTCTGTTGTTTTAAATAATAAAACTTTTCCCCAAGTATTGTAAAATTGTTTTATTGCTGAAGTTTTATCAATTCAATATTGTCTAGGCGTCAGCCGAATTTTAGCCAAATATTTCGTAATCTGCCAAAAATCAGCCGAAAATCAGCCGCAAATGTCAATTTTCTCAATTTATGGTCAAATTCGGCTACGCCGGCTATCAGCCAAAAATTATGTCAGCCAGCCGAAACTTTAAAAAAAATTCGGCTGGCGGGTCTAAGTCCCCACCCTGGTATGGTTGTGAAAACTGTTGGTTTTAGCTGCTAATCCTGCGTTACACTTTAAAACATGTGGAAGGCTGCTGACCGGATTTGGCCCATGAGTCTTAGTTTGCCCATGGTCCTTCCAAAATTAAGTTACGAAATTTTCAGCACTGGGTCTCCACAAGGCGTGGAGCGTCCACTAGAGCGGCTACCAGGCCCTTGACCCGCAGCGGTCGCCCCATTTTTACATGGTAAGGTCACAACTAATAACAAATATATATCCGTTTTTAGTATTTCCATTTCATTTCTAGGTTTATTTAAGTTTTCGTCTGAATTGCGATGTAATACATATTTCTCTGTACTAATCTAAGAATTTCTTTAAACTTTTTTATGAATATAATTATTAGACCCATTTTCTCCATTCGGAACCATGTTTCAGAAGAGTAAAACGTATGTTAAAGAATACACCATTTTTCCCTTTTAAAAAATGTAACTAAAAATCTTTTCGTATCTCTAACCTACATAAATTACTTTTATAGTGGTCTACGTTGGAAAAAACCTTTTTATATATTGACTTTAAAGTGTTTAACGTATTAACATATTTTTTTTATAAATCTATCCCATTTTATTGTTTTCCTAATGCCAACTATGATTTTGAAAGTCTTGAGATAAAATAAAAAAATTTTGTTTTAAAGTTATAGACCGGGAAAAAAATAACAAAAACAGGTCTATAGGGAAAAAAATAACAAAAAACAGGTCTATAGGGGAAAAAAATAACAAACAGGTCTAAAGGAAAAAAATAAAAAACAGGTCTATAGGGAAAAAAATAACAAAAAACAGGTCTATAGGGGAAAAAATCAATGATTTTGGCTTTCAGCGATACAGATAAGCAATTTGCAGGTTCTCTATGTACCGAAGTTTTGGACAGTTGGCACCCTAACATTAAACATAGTATAATTTATCGTGTAGGTTTTTGTATAAAAGTTTTGTCACAGATTTCTGCCCTCAGATAAATAATTATATTCTGAAAAAAATCGTAGAAACTTAGATTTATAATTCATAAAATATAGCTGATATATTGTCGCATTTTTTAAAAATATTAACATCTGCATAAAAATATTCTATTATTTTTTATTCCAATAAATAGCACACACAGATATATATATATATATATATATATATATATATATATATATATATATATTATTTGTTTATCAATAACAATATGTATGACATACATAATTCAAAATGTAAGTAATTTAATTAAAAGTATAAACAAAAAAGTAGGCGTTTGGTAACAAATAAGTGATAACTATTCATTTATGCCATATATCGTATTTATGTTGGAGCTTATCAAACTTATTTTGAAATATATCTTTCTGCTTTATTTAGTTTGTATAGTTAATTTGTATATTTGAAAGGCAGCGGCTACGGATACGTAAAAAAGTATCCCGTATTTTTTTCTTCGGCGTTCGAAAAAAGATGTGCATATTTTTAGCGATATGATACTAACCCTAACCCTTTTTTCAGATAGCGATATGATGCTATTCCTATCCCTAACCTAACCCCTATCCCTAACCCTTTTTTTTTTCATAATGTATCCTTTTAATAAAACACAAAAATATGGGCTAAATTAGTAGCTATTATTCTGAAAAAAAAAATTTAGAAAAAAAAAATTCTCTGATGGGATTTGAATCCACACATAGTCAAAATCGGGGCCAAGCGTGTAACCGACTGTGCTAGCGAACACAAACCTAGCCTCAATTTTTAATAGATTATGTTTTCAATTCCAAAGTCTTTTTTCGTATCCCGCAACAAAAAATTACTTTTTTTGCCCGTTAGCTTAAGCGTATTTGAAATATTAAATTAAAGTTAAGCTATATAACTTATTGTCGTTTTCAATAATATTACCTTCAACTGGTACAATATAGCTAAATGTCAGAACCAGTAATAGCCGAAACAGTATTTCCATTGGCTCCTAAAAGTGACTACTATCATATCATAGTTCAGATGAGCTCTTTTTATCGTTTACCAGATGTTCTGTTTAAATAGCGCGATGAATCCAACTTGCTAAAGTTCCACTTTCTTTTTTTTTCCTAGTAAAAACTTTATTGGTTGTCATTTCCTTTACAATAGACTTCGAACTAAGCTTGGATGATGTTAATAAAACTTATGGTATTGTTTTAAATTTAGATTAAAAGCAGTCTTGATGTTCTGTAGCCTCCCATATATTATACTTCCGGTTTAACATTGTAACAAAAATTTTACAGACTGCACAGCACAACTTGGTGTGCACCACAGATTATACATTATACGGATAGCGCATCTATAAATAGTGCTCAGTTTTGTGTTAAAACTCTCGCGCCATTGTTGTTATTCGCTTTTGTTTCCAATAACGCTATTCATTCATAAAAACACACTGTCCTATTTACATCTCTTTTTGTTCATGACATAAAATATGAATGAAAAGCTTTCAATTTGCTTTATAAATCTAATCTGTACTTAGACATTACGAAATCTTCGATATATAATCTTTGATGTAGGGCTTCATTTAACCTGAATATTATCAATGGCGGAGATGAAAACATTGTTTCAAAAAGAGGATTGTGCAATCTTTATAATATATAATTTGTGGTGTGCATATTATATTATTTGTTTTACGTCCTAAGAAAATTGTATCCTGGTAAATTTAATACAATGAAAGCAGTGTTAGCAATAGTGACAATATTTTTCTGAGGTCAACCTAAAGTGGGGAAAGGGTGACATAAGTTTTACCAGCACCTTAGATGTAAAAAGCAAGGATGAGGAGGTGCCGTGAAAATACATTTATACCTCGACTTATGCCTTTAAAATGGATGGACAACACGACATTCTATGCAGCTTTGTATTTAGCTACCAATGTGAGTTGTAAATAGGCACAATTAGTTTAAAACACTACGTTGATAGAAATTTTAAACAAACATTTTTGTATCTTCTTGATAAACTTGAAGATGCCCAGACATTAAGTTAAGGATTATGTTTCGTAAAAGTATAAATAAAATTAAAAACAAAAGGATTCATTACAGTGGTACTTTGACATACGAGTGCTTTGACATACGAGATTTTAGATACGAGCCGTCAAGCGAACGATGTTTTGGTTTGAAATTCGAGAAAAATGTAAGATACGAGTGGGTCGGCCGGCTACAGACAACCCAGTTTAATTCGTTCGTGCGTATCGCATTTTCACGCCTCAGTCAGTATGCGTGTTTGCCTCGCTGTGGAAGCACCTTTGATAACTTATGCTTGCGTTTGTGCTTTCAATGCTCAGAACAAAATTATGTCTATGGAATAAAATCATGAATTCATTAAAACCTGAGCAAAGTGTAATCGTGACTGGCAAGGTGAGTCAGTACGGGCGTAGTACTTCAATGATATGTACTTAGCTTAAACAGAAGGAGTCAATATAGGGTATAAAACCAGCTACCGCGTTACAATAATTTCCGGTCATAGAGCTCACACTTATCGAGACTAATTTTCTTAGGGCTCTTGAAATTAAACCTGTCCGACGTTGATCCACTTCCACTGGTCTACTGTTTCCGCTACCTCTCCACAGTGGTGACATCGGTCTCAGAATCCCAAAGTATGCAACAATCGAAAAATGCACAGTTCGAAATTGGGCTGTTCATCTTCATCTTGGAAGCCGCTACCACTGACTCATTCTGATTACATGACCTGTGCGTCCATTGTCCCATCTCGAAAGCCATACAATTTGCTCAAGATTTGGCAGTTTGGAAAGAGTGGACTCATAGGAGGCCCATGTGAGACACGTTGTAAACGTGACATCCGTTCATCATCCATGGTTACACACCGTGTTTATCCATGGGCATCTGGATTGCACTCCCCATAGCCTCCAGTCGTTCCGGCCATTCCCCAGCTCCCACTTCGGCTTGGAGAACTGACATGGAGTAAGAAGACGACAACCAACAATGATATTACCCCGTCTTCTTACCAATGTGCGCTACCGGCCCTTTTATGGCTTTCATCTCTGCAGAGACATGGCCCAGCGATGTCCTCAGTGAATACTGTGGCTTGGGGGACTATGTGAGCGCTGTATCCGAAGACCACCTCCCGACAACGGAACCATCAGTGTAGACCCATCCATAGCTACCGAGTGTAGTATTTCTAGCTGACTGCTTTTCTTTGCTTTGGTGTCTATCAGACTCATGCGATCCTCAGGTAAACTGGAAGCTATGCCAGGAGAAGACTGTGATTGGGTATTTAGTTTTTCACGGTCGTTGGGAAGATATGCTAGCTTTGTCAGTCTTTCGGCGTGGTGCAGGATAGACGTCATCGTGAGCCTTTTACCTTGTTATCAACTAGTTCACTGTGGATAGATAAGTCCTCAAGCCGTTTAAACCTTTCATATGTTGTCAGCACAGCTCACTCCGACCCCTTGCGTGACACTAGAGTTGTTATTTATTCCAGGATTTCTACCCAAACGGATTAGGAGAACTTGGTTCTGCACTTTGGCCAGTTTCTGTTTTGACGATCGAGACCCGTACATCGAGACTTCACCGATGTACAGCAACCTTAAGAGTACGTGCTCGCCATCTTATTCACAATTTTCTGATCTCTGATGCCTTCCATGACAGCTCAGAGATGTGTTTGCATAAGGTAGGCTAGGCTCCCCAAAAACGTTGGTTTCTCGTTTCATTCTTGTGTTACAATTTCAATTTCCAGTCGGAACGGATCCTTGAGGATTGTCGTAGCCATGGGTGTATTCAAAGGAGGGGAGGCAAGGGGGCATTTGCCTCCCCTTAATTTTGGAAAAATGTCATAAAGTTGTCACAATAAAACTGAGCTAAATTTCCTGAAAGTTTATTTTACAGTGAAAACAATGTACATATATCATAAAAAAAATTATATCTGCAAGTACAACTGATTACATTATTGTAATTTTAAAAATAATGGTTTCAATGTCAAACAGTACTATACTAATAAAATAAAGTATAAAATTATAAATCACACTGATATGGCAATAATAATGTAATTTTAAACTATTTATTCTGGAACAAGAAATTGTAAACGTCTTGGTATTTGTCCAAATCGATCGATAACATTTTCTTTAAATTTTTTGTACTCATCATACAAAGACCAGATAAACGATCATCACCAGTTGTTGACCATAGTAACGTTTTTACTCGTCTTAGAGTGCTAAATGATCTCTCGATTGTTCACTCAGTGGCAGAAGATTATAAACAAACAAGACTTGCTAGATTTAAATCGGAACCTTCTTGTGTTATCAAAATGTTTGAATTTTCAAATGCATTTATTTGTGTCAATATAAATAATTAATGTTATACTTAACTTGGATTTAATTGCCTGTATGGCATTGTCAGTTAAATTAAAAAACGTGTATTTGTGCCCCTCTGGAAAAATTTCTAGCGACGCCCATGGTCGTACCCATTGTGAACAGCTTATGAACGGTTTTCGAACAATTTATTTCCAGGTTCCTCTACCTGGAATAACAGCTTACTGCAGCCATGTCCTTCTGGAGTTCTTTTGAAGTACATAGGCACTCTTTCCGGTCCTCCATACTGTTAGTTCGTCTGGATAAAGTAGGCTTTTACATCGAACACAGTTCGGCAAGTCGTTGATGAAAGCTAGGAACAACGTACAACTCAGGGCATAACCATATTGGAAACCTAGCTCAAGTGTTCTCTTCCTCGACACGTGTACGATTTGTGGGGAAACTGTATAGCCATTTGTACATTTTACTGGGCACTTACAAATGCTGTAGCTCTAGCATTAAACCCGCTAAAAGACTCTATTTAAATCAAGGGAAATACCGCTGTAGATTCACATCTTTGGAAGCCGTCAGCTATTTTTTGACAAAGAAACCGTAACCTGATCCATCGCACTTTTGCTTCTAAAACCACCCTAACGAGGCGTTATCAAACCTTATTCCTATAAGTGCCACATCCGTGTTCTGTTGACTATTCTCTCATCTTCTTTATCAGCTTACGATGTGAGGGATATTGACCTGTAGCTTTCAAGCTCATGCGTCTTTTCCTTTCAGGATTGGAACTTTGACATCTGTTCATGTCTTGTTGACAAACTCGAGGTAGTTTTCATCTCGTGCGTGCCCGATCATTTCGTTATTAAAGTGGTCACTGCCAGGAACCTTACCAAAGCGACACTGCCAGATAGCATGATTTAGTTCGCTTGGCGAGAGTTGGGACTTGAATATTTCTCAATTTTCATTATCGTTTGAAGTTATTTCTCCATTTCGACGAACTTAGTCCAAAGCCTTCGACCAAGTACTCCTTTCTCGATTTTCTCACTCCTTCAACGTGACTTTTAAGCTTACTTCGGCTTTTTTGTCATCGCTGACAACAAGCCCTGAGCTCTTTTGTAGCCGTCAAAAGTTTCTCAGACATCATCATGCCGAGCTCTGACATGGAAGTGCTGTACAGTGCTGTACACATTGACACAAGTGTATTTCCATACTTGAGAATAACCATAGGCGTGTTGATCAGATCCTTGCTGACGGAGACATCATTGGTGTCCAACGGCTGAGTTCGCTCCGGCTACAACATCATCTCACAAACTTTCGCCAACAGCAATCAGCTTCTAGGTCTGGGGGAAGGGGTTATTATTCGTGCCGACTAAGCAATATATATGTTTATATATATATATATATATATATATATATATATATAATAGTAATAACGTAATCCGTGCTTTGATTTGGGCAGCTTTTTGATTTTATACATAACATCAACACTTTTTGTTTGTTAAACAAACAGGAATGTGGGTACATTACAAATGTTGATGCCATTTAGAAAGTAATGTAATGATGTAGCTACTCTAATATACTTACCTATATTTCGATTCTCTTTCATATTTATTAATAACTTAATTCAAATACTACCTGTTATCATGAATACATGTCAAATAATCGCCTTCCTTCATGGCAATAAAAACGAATATAAAACAAGACAGTTCGAGTCAAGATAAAGGGGCAAGATGACGAGCTCGTCATTTATCCCGTGTTTTGAAATTTATAAAAATAAATATGTATGTATGTATGTGTGTGTGTGTGTGTGTGTATTAGGTATATGACTTGAAAAAATTTTGTAATTGTACAAGTGGCGTGCCAGATTTTGATGAGCTTTTATATAAAAATAATAAATACAACAAAAAATCATCAAATTTTCCAAAAAGTTCAAACATTTTAAAAAATAATCCTTTTGGCTCTTTTTACTGAAGTTTACTTTTACTCCAGTTGTTTACCATTAAAATTCTATTTCCTGTTCTCCAAGATTTTTCAATTATACTTGAGTTTGAATGACTATTTTAATTTTGCCTAATTTTATTCTTAAAAATGTCTTTAAAAAAGTCATCACTTTCCGTTGCTAAAAATAAGGACAAATAGGCGAGTAATTTGAATTCAAAACACTCTTAAGAAAAGAAACAAAATTGGAATCGAGATCGAGCCATTGCTTTCACATTCTAGAATGCCAAAAGAGTGGATGACAAATGGTCGCTTGGGCTTATGGAAAAATCCAGATTGAAAAGAGAGCAACAGGATGGAGCTATTATGGAGCTTTTAAATTTCCCAATACTGTCTTTGCGATCAGTGAGCAGAAAAATTGAAACTTTAATTAGAAGGTATGATGTTCATTTGAAAAAACCTGTGGGTGACATACGGGAGCAGTTTGATAAGTTATTTGATGTCACAAACAAAACTGGTCAATGGTTATGTGCTGAGGACAAAAAACTTTACGAAATACTAATTCAAAGTGGAAATAAGATGGGATATACTACAACTGCTAGTCAAAATATTCATCCATCAAAACGGAAAATTGTTTGCAAAATTAATGAGGCACAACAACAAAAAAGCAGTTTTGAAAGTTCCAGTGATTCAAGTGATAACGAGAATTCTCAAAGTAGCTCTGACGGTGCTGATGCAATGCTGTCATCCACAGAAAGCTTGGATCAAAGCACACATAAGAAACAATCACAGCAATCAATTCAGTGCAATTAGTTCCAGCTCGAAGAGCAGCATTAGTGAGCAAAGTTTTGCATAAGTCCGGCGTAAAAATCTCAGTCAGGTGTCTATCGAGCTGTATTCAGAGAAGGAAGTAAACTAAAAGAAACATTAATAAATACTTGCGTAATAGCTTATGGTTTACATTTTGATGGTAAAATTATTAAGAAAAAAGAACACCATGTAGTTATATTAAAAAATGAAGCAAAATAAGTGAGGCTATAGTTTTATCTGATGGCAAAGCTGCTACGATTGGATCTGCCATTTAAAAAGTTTTAGATGAATATAACTTATGGTCAGCTATAAAGATGATAGTGTCAGACACTACAAATGTTAATACAGGGTCGAAGTCTGGTGTTGTGGTGAAACTTCAGAAACTGTTTGTTCAACATGGTGAGTCTGCACCAGTCTTTATAGGTTGTCAGCACCATATACTTGATCATGTGTGATGCCTTGCTCGGTGATTCAACTGAGTCTCCTAACATAAATTATCCATTTGTAAATAAGATACTTAAAGATTAAGAAATGTTAAAAAGATTTTGAAAAGTAAAACTAAGAAATGTGCTCCAATTTTAGAAAAACAGGAAATAGGTTGGAGAGATGATATGAAATTTTTGCACCATCTAATTTGCGTTTTTAAGCATTTTAAGAATTCTCAACAAATGCCGAAAGTTAATTTTAGCGCTGCCTGGCCTCAGCAATGCCCGATGGAACTCTGGAGCAATTTTTGCATTGTTGGCTTTCTACTATTGCCTGATGAACTAAAGAACCTTCAGAAATTGTGTGAATTTATATGTGGACATTGGAGTGATGCCTGGTTTAGTGTTCATCATTACAAAGCTGAACAATATGAACTTCTTTTCCATGCTGTTAATGATTATCCAAAAGGGTTGCGCTGTCTTCGAACTCATTGGTCTCAAAGTCCATCTCCAATACTCACTCCACGTAGCAATGTTTGTGCAGAAAGAGCAATTAAAGTTCTGCAAGATATTATTCCCCTTGCCACTCACCAGAGTAACTGAATTTACGTTTTATTTTTACAAAGTTTATGAAACAATACTTGAAATTATTCACAATGTCAATTTTTCTAAAACTTCAAATGTTTGGTGGGAGGTACATTTTTCAATTTTTTTAATAAATTTGATATGGTTTTGTGTTTCTACAATAAAAACTCATCTGTTGATGGTATGCCATACAAGTGTTGTTCTGAAGTCATATACTTAGACTATATATATATATATATATATATATATATATATACATCAGATATGGTTAGACACTATAAGAAGAAATCCTCAAGAGGCGAATGGAACAAAGAATCTACGGCCTCTGCTCTAAAGAATATTAAAGAGGACGTATGAACAACTTGGCTGCTGCATATGCATTTCACGTACCGGAGGCTACTCTTCGTCGGTCGCTGTGTAGAAAACTGGGTTTTGACTTTTCTGAGCAATGTAGTATATCGCATCCGTTCAACAAGGATACTAACGGGAGGAAAGATTGGCTGGCTAATTTTATGAATAAACATAAATTCAGTGTACGTAAACCAGAAGCGACGTCGAGTGCCAGAGCAATGGGTTTCAATACACCAAGTGTAAACAGTTTTTAAACATTTTAAAGAGCAACGGGAAAATGTATCTTGTTAATAAAATATGAAACACTTAATCGTAAGTAGACACTGAGTAGGTAAAAAGTCATGGAATCATCCAATAACTATAATACATAGAAGCGTAAAATTTCTGTAGAACAACATCAAATAATTAAGTTATAAACAAAATTCAAATGTGAGTATATATTCACCAGAATAATAAACAGTGTCTAAAAATAACAATAATAACATTGCATACTAGTATTTTAAGATCAAATATTGTTGTTTGTTAACATGGTATAGATAGTCTGGACAAAATAATCAGGAATGTGATTATTACTTCCCTTGATGGATTTTATGTTAAAGGAATAGTCCAACAGAAGTAAAGACCATCTAGTCAGTTTGGCATTGTTAATGCTATTAAAATTCAATAGGGATTGTGGTCAATTAAGACAGTGAACTCAGTACCTAATAGTTATTTGTGCAGTTTTTAATTGACCATACCAGTGCTAGGCATTCTAGTTCAGTGGTTCCCAAACTTTTTGAACCATGGGCCTTTATAATCAAAATTTGCCTCCAAGCGTCTTCGTCATTTTTCAAACAAAGTTGAGAAAATAATATCATTCGAGGCATTACTTTTGATTTTATTAACTGCTTTAATGACTTAATCTAGTGATCCATGCAAACGTTCACTAAGATTTTTTGCGACCAAATGATGTCGATGAATGACACAATGCACTGAAAATACATTTGTTACAGCTTGTTTTAAGTATGCCAGAAAGCCTCAGAATTTTCTTAACATTGCCGGAGCACCATCATTAGCAACAGAAATGATATAAGTCGAAGGTATAGCTTTTACATTGAAAAATCTTTTGATTTAGTAAGTATCGTTTTACCTTTTGTACCGGTTCCCAATCATTTAGCAACATTTTTCTTCTTTACAAATCTTAGATTAGCTAAAAAGTAAAGCTTCGGTACCTGGTAAGTGAACGTGCGGTAGCGCCACGCCGAGGAGCACAATACCTTTTTAGTGCCCCCATTCGAAAACCATTAAATATCATCTGTAAAATATACCCGTGAGTAGCACCCGGGGCATGGTGCCCCTTGCCCACCGCCCTACGCCTCTGAAGTGAACTCGTCAGCTTGTATAGAAAATTCAGATGTTTTTTAGTAATTGAAGGATTTTCAACGGACTGAGCCATTTCGTCAATCTTACTTTGTACTGTATTATTTATTACTCAGTGGAATACTTTTTATAATGTCGTGTTTTGTGTAAAACTGTGTGTATTACCTCACTTACAGCTGGTAAAATAAGGTCTTCATCAATAATATACAGCTTTCTGGACTTTGCAATCAATAAGAAGCATGCAGTCATCATCATCTTGCTTAGATGTTGTCCCAGTCAGTTGGCTTCTCGGCCTTTTAATATTAAAGTGTAGTATCTGCACTATAATGGATCCTAGCCATTTGGCTAACCTGTTCTAGAAGGCATACCATAGCCTGTGGGTAAAAGATCATTGGTTCTCTGGTCAGGAAGAAAAACTTTTAGCGACGGTGGTGGTACTGTGGTCAATGAGGGTATTCACACCCTCCCAGTCCCACTCAAGCACACCGTCGCAGCCTGCCATTTCTTGCTTGCAGTTACTCTGTCCCGTGGCAGGAAAAATACCTCTTGCACTGCCATTCTGACCGATCAGCAGTACACCCACCGTGCTCATCTGGTCAGTCTGACATGTCTTAATAACCGTTTTCAATGCCGTACCGATAGATTGGGGAAACAATATAGTCAGAGTTTGATGACGCAATTTCCGCATACTACGATGCCCAAGGCTAGACATTAGTTATTGTACTCCTCCTGAGTTCACCATTATATGTCAGTTCATGTAGTTATACTAAAGAATTAAATGTTACTATTGTTACTTTCAACTACCGTCGACTTAGTATGTTAGTGTTGTGGACTGGTGTTGGGACAACTAATACAAGTTTGAAAGGAACCTCGCAAACATAAATGGATCATAATTTTACTATTTTACATTAAATATTTCACGGACCCCTGGAGTTGTTCAGGGACCCCCAATGAATTACCGCGGACCCCCTGAATGAGGGACCACTTTGGGAACAACTGCTCTAGTTCAATAACAGAGTATTTCTTTTCAGCGTCAGATAATTTCTGCTTAAATACATGATGGGTTTGTTGACATTATGGTAGCTTTGTAAAAGACAAGCACCTATGCCTATTTTTGATGCATCTGTGGCTAATATGAATGGTTTTCTAAAATCAACAGACATAAGGATAGAAGTTTAAAAGCAAGTTTTAATTTTAACGACAATCATCGTTCCATGTAACAATCTGCTTCATCGTATTTTTAGTTAAATTTACCAGAAGAAGCAAATTGGGAATGAATTGTCTATAGAAACTACAGAGACCATCTAATGATCTAACTTCTTTCTTTTTTCTTAGGGACGTCAATATCTAAAATTTTCTTTATAAATTGTTTCAGTCGGAGTTACCTTACCTTGACCAACGTGAAAGCCTGAAAAATCAATGCTGGAAATACCTATCTCTAATTTTTCTGGTGCTATTGTTAGGCCATTCTTTCTGAGGAGTGAAAGCAAATGTTTCAGGGCATCAATATGTGATAACCAGTCTTGGGAAAAAATGCAAATATCCTCCACAATGTCCACATAATGTTTAATGTGGGGAACATTGTGTAACATCCGATTCATCATTTTTGAGAAAGTAGCAGTGCTGTTCACCAACCCAAATGGCATTATATTCCACTCAAAGAAACCGTGATGTGTAATGAAGGCAGTGTGGTAGATGAATCTTTCATATCTATCTGCCAAAAGCCTCTTGTTATATGTGACGAGCTAAAGTAGATTTAGAGACAGAGACAATCCCTTTCGACCTCTTAACATAGTAGATATCTAAGAATTAGGATTAACACGAATAATAGTGACAAGGTGACAAGTGGGAAACAATAGAATAGTAGACAGCAAATGTGTGGCTGGGATCGGACAGTCTAGCAGGTTATGATGTTAGAAGATTAGATAGTGAAGACTGTGACGTACTTAGGGTAATTAGGGGACGGACGTATAAATAGGGGCTGGATTCGGACATTAGTGAGGGAGCAGTTCGTAGTTATGAGAGGAGTTAGTTATAAGGAGTTTGAGAAGAGAAGATGGACGAGAGCGACGAGAATAGTTTAGAGATCTTTAGTTAGTCAGAGTTGAGGCAGAGCAAATTACTGTGGATTTAAAGATGTATTCGTTTATGGACTTGTTGTATTCTGATGTACATTCATGTAAATAAATCGTTGTACTAACAACGCATCGAGTTTGATTGATTTTGAGTTTTGACAAAGGATGAGCAAATAAAGTGAAACGGACAGACATTAAGCTAAATTAACATCTCTACGTTGAATTAAAACATAATATACATAAACCAAGGGCCTGAGACGTTTATAGAGCATAATCCAAAAGAGCCGGTAACATTTATCTATCGACTTCCGTAATTTGATTTTAGTCACAACAGAGATATTTTTCCATTCTTCTTTTTGACTATGACTACAGAATGCATACTGAGAATGAGATGGTCCTATCATGCCATTCTGTAATAGTTGCTCAATCTCTGTTTCTACCGCCTTTCTGTATTGATAAGGAAAACTGTAAGGTTTTAGCTTGACTGGAGTTGTACCTTTAACTTTAATGCAGTGTTTAATTGTGTCCGTTCTGCCGATTTGTGCTCTTGTATCAGTTATCTGTCATCTGTTATCAGGTATATCTTTGGAAAATGTTATTTGATCTCTACCATTTGTGTTCTCTAACTCTTGTAAAAGACTGGTTTTGCAGCTTGTTTGACTGACATCTTCACACTGTTCATCACTAATTATATAATTCAATGATGCTATGTGGTCAACTTCTAAATGTTGAGAACAATTCGTCGTAATTTATCAATGTGGAACACCTTGTCTTTTCCTTTGATATGCACCAAATAATCTACATCTGTGCATTTCTTCTTTACTGTGTGAGGACCTTGCCATGTATGCTTAAATTGGTCTTTTGATGGGAGTAATACATACACTGAATCAATTGGTTCTAATGTTCTAGGTATCTGTGTTTGTTTTTCAAATCTCTGTTATAATTGTGTTTATCAATTAGGTTTTCTTGAGCACATTGGTTTGATGAGATGATATGTTTCCTATTTACAAATTCATGAGGGGACAATATCTGTTCATCTGTTGGAAGAATGTTGTTTTTAATTAAGCTGAGTGGGCTTCTTCTATTATTGCCATACATTAATTCAAATGGTGAGAAACATGTAGATTCATGTGGTATTTCTCTATAGGAGAACAAGGCTAATAATGGTAGAAGTAAGTCCCAGTCTTGATTGTGTTCTTCCATTATTTTTTTAAACATTTGTTTGATGGTTTGGTTAGCTCTAGTCTACACCTTGCAGAGTAGACTTGAGTAATCTGGAACATCTTAATAAATGCTTGAGTGACCTGAAATCGAAACTGTGTTTCATTGTCAGAAAGAAATCCCATTGTAGTAAATATTGGATAAGTGACAATGATATCAACTGCTATTTTTCCAAATGGTTTGGAGGTGGTATCTATGGGTTGCAATGGGACAATGTGTTTGGAACCTATGTTATGTTTCTGACATGATGTGCAAGACTTGATAAATACTTTTATAGCCTTTGCTAGGCCATGCCAATAACAATGTTATCTGATTCTTTATAAGGTTGTTCTCTTGAAACGTCCATGAGACAGTCAACATTCTCATTAATATTGTCAGTAGGTTGGGTTTTATTGCTTTCTTTCTTTGACTGAGCTCTTGTGACAACATTCAACATATGAGGTGAGTCTGATGGATCATGATATTCTACTCTGATGTGTGTGAAGAGTTTGTTTCTTGAGTAAATATAGTAGCACACACATGACATTCACTGGATATACTTCGGATTTTGTCTTTGTTATTAACTGCAGGAGAGTTTCTCTGTTCTTCGCTTGTTTTTATTTCCTCATTGATAACCTTCTGTTTGATTTGCATGTTCATTTTTAATTCTGCTATCAATAGACCGTAGTCGTGTTGATTTCGTGTGGCTATATTATGAGCCTTTTTGTGACCTTGGAACTTATTCTTTACCTAATATTTTTCTGTCTTTCTCTTTTTGTTTGTCACAAATAATATTTGTGTCTATATTTTCTGCACCATTCCAGTTGCTTATGTTGCTAAATAAAAGATAAAACTCTTGTTCTGTTTGATCACTTTTTGAAGATAGTGAATGCAGTTCTTTCAAAGTAGACTAAATTGTTGATTCTTTATTCTTGAGCCAATGTTGAAAGTAGTTGAAACAATTGCTTTGAGTTATCCGGAACATCTGGAAGATTGCCTATGATGACCTCTGCAATAGGTGTATTCATTGTTAAAGCAGTGACGTGACCTTTCACCCAAGGACTCTCAATAAATATGGTAGCAGTAGGACACTCTAATTTGGTACCATCACCTAATCTGACAAACTCTGAGTTACCTGTAAGCTGTGATGTATCTACCAATGAGGAGTCCACAATCAACGTACTGCAGCCTGAGTCAGTAAACATTGAACTGGTTTGTTGTCAACCAGACAGGAGTAAAAAACTAAGTCACCTTTGTTTTGGAGAATAGCGGCCACTGTGTGTGGTTGTTGTTTGTAACGCGGTGTAGATTGTCTGCCCCTTTCCTGGTGTTGTCTCATTGGACTTGTGTTAAGTGACCTCCTTCTGTTATTGCATTGTTGCTAGCTATTAAAAGTTGTACGTTTATTAAAAGAACCTCTATTGCTGTATGGTATGTGTTTTTTGTATCTTGGTGAGCTTCGGCATTGAAACTTCCAATTCCAAACCTACCAAAACCATTACATGTTGCATTAGAATTCCTGGCTATTCTGGCTGGCATACTTGTGGTCTCTGCTGATTGATGATTGAGCTATTGTTACTGACCACATTAATCATTGGTTGGTCTACATGGCTGTCTTTAAAATCTGACATCGCGTGCTGATGTGTGTTTTCTTTTCTTTGATAAATGTATACATCTGTGACCTAGCAAAACTAAGAACGTGATCAAATAGTACAAGTTCTTTAAGTGCATTGACATCACTAGCATCAATGCATGTCATTTTGGTCCAGTTGTCTAGATTAGTTTCAAGATTGTTCATAATGGCCTGTGGATGTTCTTTATAATTGTATATACTGTTGTGGAATGCCTTTCTATAAAATTCCTCGACTTCCCAAAGTGTTATAAAAGTTGCTTTTTAACTAAGTCATATTCTTTTCGTTCACAGTCTTTAATTAATATGATTCAGTGCAGCAAGGGCACCTTATAAGTATTTTAGCCATTCTGTTTTTACGATATTGTGGAGGTGAAATTGTGTCTCCTTGTTCTGAAAAAATTGATCAATGTCGCCTCCTCTGCCATCAAAGTAAAGTTTCCCTTCTTGGCCCTAACGGGTAAAATGGGGCAGATGAAGAGTAGAATCCATCTGTTTCCATAACCTCGGCATATGAAGGGATTGTGTGGTTAGCACAACGCCCAGCCGCCTTTACTTAGCTTATTTTTAAATGTTTTTGTTCTATCTGTTGAACGTCACTCTGAACTTGAATTTGTAGTCTGAGCTTTTTCTAACTGGAAGGCTCTCTCTTTCTCATTTTCTCTCTCTTTCTCCTTCTCTGCTCTTTCTTTCTCTTTCTCCGCTCGATCTTTTTCTATTTCTGCGCTAGCGCTTTCCGTTTGTTCCTTATAATATGCTTGTTGTTCTTTAACGAATTTGTTATTATTTTCCACTGTACCCTAGTTCCTATCCCTGTTTTATCAACTCATTAAGATAAGTTGAGCTACCGGCAATTTCCATATTGGTCAAGCTCAGCAATATGTAGGAGTATTATTTAAATAAATGGGAATGTCAACAATAATTACAAAATGTAAGGTAACTGGCAAAACACTAGCAACGGCTTATAAGATATAGTATGATGTAAAATGTACTTTAGCGAAATGAAAAGATGCAAAATAAAATAATCCAAATAATTTGGTATAAAAGCAGTAGTATAAATGATGCAAATATATGATGTGAAGATATAATGTTAGAGAAATTATTTAAAACACAATTGTAGTGCTCTCCAAGTTAAATGAAGAAAAATAAATATTATTAAGTAAAAATAAGATAATAAAATAACGAGACGGGACAAATGAACCAGTAACATAAAAACAAAACAACAAAAACAATTAAATTGTGAAATGAATACAGACTAGGAAATGGGATTATATATGGATATGATATTACAGACAATATTGACGTCACACTACAGTTGGTAAAATTTACAGTAAAAAAATAGTACGGAAACAACTAAACAAATAGAAAAGCAAATTTATTTGTGTTAATTTGGGCGAGAAAACCAAACAATACCAAAAGGTATTAAACACACAAACGGTGTGTATCCTCTAAAAAAACGCAATAAAATTTGGATCTAAAAAAGTTTTCTAAACAAAAGCTAATCTTCTGCTTAGATAGTATTAGACATAGAACAAAAAAATTAAAATGAGGGCACTTTACAGTAAAATTTAAACTTAAATCAACTTATCTGGTGGTCCACTTGGTTCTGTACTTCTGGCTGTTGGTGAATCCTTGAAATTTCACTTATAAATAATAACTAAATGTTATGTTCAAAGTTTTAAAATCAAAAGTTATCTTCAAACCAAAGCGAAACTTTCCCGCTGTTTTTTCTAAGCGCGAAAAACCGCTACACCTAGGCGAAGCGTAAGCCGTCAGCCGAATATAATGATTTTTTTAATTTTCTTTTTTGTTTTAAGACGTCGGCAGACATTTTCTTCTTATTATACATTTTCTACAGTTATTGTATTTTACAAGTAAAAAGTGAAAAAAAAACAGTTACTTTTTCATATAATCTGATAAAATTCATGTTTCTATATATAAATGTAAGTCTTTTTTGTTAATTTTAAGACATTTTATAACAATTTTAACCTTGATTTTCATTTGAGTTGATGTTTCTAAAGCCATTTGGATTGTTTACACTCGCGAAACGCGAAAAACTCTGCAAGAAGCGATGCCGCGAAATTTCTCTGCACCGCTGCGGAAATTCTCCGCGGTTTGAGCATCTCCATATAAATACATTGCCGCGAAAAGGGGCGAATTTCGCGAGCTACCTAGATACGCGAAATTCGCTTTGGTTTGAGGATACCTTAAATGTTAATGTTCACTTCAGAGAAAATAAAAAACGTCACAAAATTTTAAGTTAATAAAATGTTAACGGACCACAGTTCAATAAAACTTGAATGGTTCACCACAGGAAAATTTCGGACATCATAACATCAGTTAGGTGTGTAATTTGATATTGGGCCTGCATACCCCAGGTCGTCATTACAGTTTTTCACCTGGTAGTGTGTAGTTGACTTTGCTGCTTGCTGATTTACCTCTGCCGTTGTTACTGGTTATTTTTTGCAAGTGTGTAACCTAGTTAACTTTTTGCTGCTATAGTGTTGTCTGTATTATTAGTAGTCTCGTAATCAGTCACCAGTCTCTTCTTCTTCACCGCTGCATGCCAATGTAACGTTAGAAATATTTATCATGTATCATTTTGCGATGAAAACATGCAATGAATCATTAGGCGGCTGTGTTCAAATGCTTCGTACACAATATAACTTTTCTCTGAGCATACTACCGTCCCGAAGGAGTGAAGTAGATATAATTGAACAAAAATAGACTTTGACTACGTGTACTATATAACTTTAACTTCTCTCTGAGTATACTACCGTCCCGAAAGATTGAAGTAGATATGCTTTAATAACTTGTGCCTCTATTACTTTCAACTACTGAATCGTCGTAGCTAACTTTCACTACAAGTATACTGCCTTCCCGAAAGATCGAAGCAGATATACTTGAACGTCTGTTGGTCTGTCCAGCCAATATTCTGTCTGTCTTCTGTCTGTCTGTCCCAAAAAACAGACTTACATCCCATTATATGTGGTGATTAAGCCGTCCCAATATTCTAGGACCCCAACTCTTATGATTGGCTATTCTACCCCTTTCTAACTCATGTACGTCATTATGACCCTTTTTTCACCTAGTGATTGGTATGGCCAAACACTCACTCTTAAGGTTGGTATGTCTTTGTTCCCTCCAACCAAGTCCATCGTCACCCACGGCTGGGGTCACCGACCTGTACTGACAACCTTACAAAACAAAGATCTAACGCTGGATGTTTAATTATCAATATATATAAATGTGTCCTGGCCCCATGAACTTTCAATATTGACTAACTAACTGAACAGTGGTTCTAAAGTTGTAGGGATATATCTAAAGCTATTGTTATAGTATCATATTTGAGTCAAACTGACTTCCAGTGTTTAGCTGAGATTCAGTCATAGTGTATAGTGTGAGAGAGAGAGTATTATAATAGCAACACGATCGCCTTCCTGAAAAGTTTGTGTCAGAAGTGGGATTTGAACCCACACCCTGATGTTTAAATAACACACCAGTCATACCCTGTATTTGTTAAAGTGACCTGGAGAGAGCATACGGTCTGTCTGTGGCAATACAACCGTCTCCGACAGCGTCAAACCAGCCGTCATTATCAACATCGGTCCAGTCGTAATTGCACATCTGACCTCTCGGCCACTGTTCCACGGTTCGGCTACCGACAAAAGAATAGAAGCCCGTTCAGATGTCCATTTATTTTTGTCTTTTGACGGTATGACCTTCACGCCATTTAGGGCAGGAAATTAACGAGCACCGATTGACAGAGGAGCGTTGATGAATGATTGGTCGGGGGTCACGTGAGCAAGAGTGAGAGGATTAGAGATCCGAAAGATAATTTTTGACATTCGACTGAGGTATCTCTTAGAGAACGATCGAGAAAGACAGAGAGAGAGAGAGAGAAAGAGAGAGAGAGAGAGAGAGATCGTGAGAACGTCCTTTTCACTTTATTCATTTTATTGGATTATCTTTGCTGTATTTGTGCAAGCCACCAGATCCTGTTAAGGACTGGTGCCTATGTGAATAAACACCTATTTGTTGTTAAACAAGACCTGTAGCTTTATTTACTCCACGTGTGGTACGTCTGAATGCTGGTGAAACACTGTGTGGCAGAAACACAAATACAAATACAAGTCATAATTAAGTCAGCACTCATACACCTAGACGACAAGCCAAGGATACCCTCAATAGGGTCCTCAATAACCAGCCAACACCATAGACCCTCCGCGAACGAGACGACCATACAAATCCACCCCATCTTATCATAGAGCCCACTTCTCGAGACAACCATACAGATCTACACTATCTCTTTATAGACCCCCAACCCGCACGAGACGACCACACAGATCAACACCATCCCACAGATGTTAAGGCCAAAAAAAAAGAAATCCGTACATAGAGTATTTATTTTTTATTGTTTTTAGATTAGTGATGAGACTGTAATTGTATCTCCATTTTTTTACTAATATATATTGTTATTTTAGGAACAAAATTATAAGGATACTAACTTATCTAACCTAGGTTTTATTTACCATTGACTTTAGTTTTTGTAAACACATAAATATGGCTGGGTATGACTATTTAGAAAATGACGATCTAATGGGGGAATTTGCATTTTGACGAAGTAGAGGATAGACACTTAGCGGACATTTCCCAAAAGCAACTTAGGTCAATTTTTGAAAAATTAAACGGTATCGAAAAAGATAAATAAGAATGATCACTTATGATCCTCAACACATACGGACTAGAAATAACACAGTAACATAGAAGATATAGAAATGTTAGACAATACTTAGCAAAATTGTAGATAACTTAGAAGGCAAAATTAAGATAGACATAACTAAACCTAACTCAGTCAAAGACAGCCATACTGTGACGGTAAATAAACCGCCAATTGTTCTGGACAGAAAGAACAAGTAAAATGCCTTATATATATGAAAGACCATTAGTCCTCGTATGTATTCTAGATGATGACTAGGTCTGTCCTAAAGACTATCGAACATCCCATGTTTTAATTGTCACGGTAACGTCGCGTCTGTCCGGTCAATCTGAACAGATAGAAGTAGCATGTACAAAGATAGAAAACAGATACACCCAGACAGAAGCGATACAAACAAAGTTAGACTTTCCAAAACCGACGCAAATTATGACTACCATAGGTCCAGCGTTTTCAGAATCCCATGACAGAGTTACTGAGTAGAGCGTTATAGAGTTAAGTTTAGACATCAAAGACAAGATGGACATAGTGGTAGAGTTGAATATGAAGCCAGTTGTTAGTAACGAATATTTTGATTGGTTGGACGAGACAGACGTTTTCAAACACATCCAGAGACAGAAACATTTGGACAAAAGTGTTTCAGGTATAAATCTAAAGGCTAAATGATGATCGCCTTAGTGACCAGTAAAACTTCAACTAGGTGGTGAGATAGGAAAGGAAAAAATAAAAGGAAGCACTCATTCAATTTTCTTACATTTTGATTTTCTATAGTCAATTTGAATTTTGTGAACGAGTTTTACTGGTCATTTGCAGATTTATTTCACATGAGAATTTAATGATTTTTTTAGAATTTTAGTACCTGTATTATTCAACGTATTAAACTATTACATTATGCAGTAAAATTTAATCATAGTTTTAATGTGAAATCATTGTTCTGTTATCTCTAGGTCTGATGGAGCCTACATATTACTGTAGTTGGGAAAACTGCCTTCATTGTTTTTATAAAAACATAATTCACTTCATGCTCAATACACATAATTAAGGAAACTTAAATGTAATTTTTTTATGTGACATTAGATTAATTTTCTTTACCTCTGAAGGATCCTACTTGTGTAGGTGGTAAAAGATTTGCCTTCTTTGGTTTTGAAAAAAAAAAATGTTCATGAGGATACTAAACCATACAACAATGTTTTTTTTCTGAGGTTGTTAATTCTGTAATTAAAAAAAAATTGCGTACTTTGTACGATTATTTTTACCGAGAAGAAAGGTGATGTAAGGACATTGAAAGTAGATAGATAGACATATTGTTAGATAGATAGACAGATATAACGATTGATGGATTGATAGATAAATAGATAGATAAATAGATAGACAATAAAGAATAGTGTCAAGTTGGAATTCCCTATAACTGCGCACCAAATAAAATTTGGTATTGAACTGAGATTAGAAAAATACGGTGACGAACGGAAGGTTGACGAAAAAAAGGAATAGAGGATTGTTTTCATACCCCTGATATTAGTATGATTTATATTGTGTCATATTAAATAAGGTATTATATTTGAGTCAAACTGACTTCCACTGTTTTGTTGAGATTTAGTCATAGTGTATTGTGAAAGAGATTGATATAATAGCAATACTATCGCCGTCCCTGACAGGACCATTGGTAGGTCCATCTAGATATTCAAACAAATGTCAAAGATAATTCGTTTGCATGTAGCTGACATATGAACCATCACAGCGGTGTGTGCAACGTCACTTCAAGTAATCGAATGATACTTCCTCGATTGCCCGTATTAGCGGCTGTCCTGTCACAACATACAGCTTTTATGCCACTCGTGTTAACATATCTTTTACTCAAAAATGCAATCAACTCCTTTGCGAAACAATTGGTGTAACATTACCAAAATATGTAGATCCTGGTTCAGATATAATAAATATCTGTTCTTCAGTTATTAGTTTCCGATTAAATTTACCATCAAATTCTTTAATTTGGTTCATTGTACTGTCTTTTCTACCGTCAAAATATAACCCCGTGAATGTGTTACTGACTATTGCACATAATGTACCACGTCTTTTACAACGCTCTTGTCGCACTTTACTTCTGTCAATCACTTTAGAAACATCACCTTCGTGGATTATTCCGACATTTTGAAGAACAGCACTGGCGATTCCGCTGCCCCTGCCATACACCATGTCACCACACGCTAACGCCAACGACGGTAGCTTAATCCTCTTCTGCTCGCCATTCAATTTTCGGTGTTGTTTATTAGGATTCGGCATACCATCGTCATCAGAGTTGTCATCGCTGGTATCAGTTTCCTCTTCCGTAGAAGAAATCTCGTCACATCCGACTATTTTTCGCCGATGTCATCAATGACAGATTTGCTACACATCTACCTCTGTGTTCACTCTTTACAGATATATCGCTTTTATAATTTAATGGATTCGACCTCATCAACTTCAGCTATGATCATACAGCGTGAACCCCGCTGATAGTCACGTTCAATTATGGATATCTTTCTTGATCTCTCACACTGACACTGAGATATGCAAGAACACTTGCAGGAGCAAATGTCGATGAGTTTTTTTATCCATATTTAAACTATGATACTTTCTGTATGGTCACTTTCTAGATTTATACTACTTTAGCAAATTCATGAACGTCTTGTGGTACACGTTTAACATTTCTTACGTGTGGTTTGGAAGCTTTGTCCCATATCTGTTCTACTTTCATTGACACTGTTCTGCCAAAGTGCGATGTGAAGAATCTATTGTTCAATTCGCATTTCAGTCTCTGCAGGTTGTAGAATTTCATAACATCTGCAAAAGTCGTGACACAATACACTTTCTTCCTGGTTACAGTCATTGTGACCCTAAAAGAAAACCAGTAGTGTTTAAAAATACATAGTGCGGGGTGAATTATTTTGTTATTAAAAAGTAAAGATGATATTATTTAAGTGCTATCAATGAGGTGAATATATGTTACTAGCTGCAAGTACCCGGCTGGGGTTTAAAAAAGGTTTTCAGTTTACCTTCTGTTTTCTCCCTACCCCCTCTCTCCCTTCCTCTCTCTCTCCCTCCCCTCTCCTCCCTCCCTTTCTCTTTCCCTTTCTCCCTCCTCCCTCCCTCCCTCCCTCTCCCTCCCTCCCTAACTGTCATATCTCCCTCTCTCTCCCTCCCTCCTTCTCTCTCCCCTGTCCCCCTCCCTCTATTTCTCCTCTTTCCTCCCTTCCTCCTTCCCTCTCTCTCCCTCCCTGCCCCCTCTTACTCTTTATCTCTCAGCCCTCCCATTTCTCCCATCCTCTCTCTCCCTCTCTCCTTCCCCTCCCATTTCTCTCCCCTCTCTCCCTGCCTCCTTTCTCATCCCTCCCTTTCCCATCCCCCTCTCTCCCTCTCCCGCCCTCCTCTCCCTCCTCTCCCTCCCCCCCTCCCTCCCCTTCCTCCCTCCCTAATTTCCTCTCTCCCTCCCTGCCCCCTCTCTCTTTATCTCTCTTTCCCTCTCTCCCCCTCCCTCCCCCTCAATTTCCCTCCCTACTCCCTCTCTCCCTCTCTTCCTTTCTTTTTCCCCTCCCTTTATATCTCCCTCTCTCCCTCCCTCTCTCATCTCCTCTCTCTCCCTTATTCTCTCTCCCCCTCTCCCTCTCTCCCCTCCCTCACCCTCCAACCATCCTTTCCTCTTTCCCCCCTACCCGTCTCTCTCGCTTTATCTCTCTCTCCCTCCCTCTCTGTCGCTCTCTCTCTCTCTCTCTCTCTCTCTCTATATATATATATATATATATATATATATATACATATTATTATGGCTTCACACTTCTTCTAAAATCCTTCTTCATTCTTTTACCTTCCTCAAACTGTACAAATCGAGAAGCATGAAAAAACATCAACAATTCTTTGCATCACAAAGGCACGATACAGCACCAGCGCGCAAGTTCTATTCGATCATCGGGAAATGACGTCACAGAAGAGTTTTATCTATGGCGCCGTCGAGATTACTTTAATATAGTAAATATACTAAAATAAAAATAATTTATTACAATTAAACTACCCATCGAGATAAAACGAAACATGTCCTATAACCTTACCCATGTAATTATGTGTATTTGTACCAAATTTCACGTTTTTTGGTTGTCTGGATCTTGAGTTATAAGGGAACAGACAGACAGACAGACAACAAATGCGTCTTATAAGTATATTAGTTGCAAGTACCTGGCTTTGCCCGGGTTTAAAATAAGGTTTTCTGTTTACCTTCTGTTTTCTCCCTACCCCCTCTCTCCCTTCCTCTCTCTCTCCCTCCGTCCCCCTCCCTCCCTTTCTCCCTCCCTCATTCTCCTCAAATCTCTCTCCCATCTCCTCTCCCCCTCTCTCTCTCCCCCCGTCCATCCCCTCCTCCCTCCTCCTTCCCTCTCTCTCTCCCTCCCTGCCCCCTCTTTTTCTTTATCTCTTCCTCCCATTTCTCCCATCCTCTCCCTCTCTTCTTCCCTTTCCTCTCTCTCCCTCCCCTAACCCCTCTCCCCCTCCTTTCTCCCTCCCTCTCCTTTCCACCTCTCTCTCTCCCTCTCCCTCTCTCCCCCTTCCTCCCTCCCTCATTCCCTCTCTCTCCCTCCCTCTCTCCCCTCCCTTCCTTTCTCTCTGCCTCTCCCCCTGCTCCCTCTCCCCCTACTCCCTCTCCCATCTCTTTCTCTCCCCCTCCCTTTTTCTCCCCCTGTTCACCCTCCCCCCTCCCTCCCTCTCTCCCCCTCCCCCCCTCCCTCTACCCCTCCTTCCTCTCTCTCCCCCTGCCCCCCTCTCTCTCTCTTTATCTCTCTCTCTCTCTCTTTATCTCTCTCTCTCCTCCCCCCTATCTCTCTCTCTCTCTATATATATATATATATATATATATATATATATATATATATTATTATGGTTTCACACTTCTTCTAAAATCCTTCTTCATTCCTTTACCTTCCTCAAACTGTACATCAGAGAGCATGAAAAAACATCAACAATTCTTTGCATCACAAAGGCACAATACAGCACCAGCGCGCAAGTTCTATTCGATCATAGGGAAATGACGTCACAGAGGAATTTTATTTATGGCGCCGTCGAGATTACTTTAATATAGTAAAATACTAAAATAAAAAAAAATTAATTACAATTAAACTACCCATCGATATGAAACGAAACCTGTCCTATAACCTTCCCCATGTAATTATATGTATGCGTAACAAATTTCACGTTATTTGTTTGTCTGGATCTTGAGTTATAGGGAACAGACAGACAGACAGACACTGACAACGAATGCGTCTTATAAGTATAGAGATTACCACTTATAAATGAAGTATCGTTAAGGACTAATTACTAATCATTAACAATGCTACATAACGCGATTATACAAGAATAAAATGTTTTGTAATATTATGTATGCAATAAACACTGTATTTACTCTAAAATGGAAGTACTGCCTGTGAATGAGTAGAAAAGCGAACTAATAATGATCTTTTACTTTAAAGTAAAGATTACTTATTAGTGGCAGCAAAAAACATGCCAATGCTTTGTAATGAAAAGAACACCGGATAGCAAATACATTATCGGTATCTTATAAATAGTTAGATTTTGAAGTTGTTAGTGGAACCTCGGGACATTATATAAAAAATAAGCTTTCAAATAAGCTTTTTTACGGAGTAGTTCATTGGACCACATAGCAAGTTTTAATAACTGTCAAAAAAAATGTCGGTCATTTTCACTCCACCCTAGTCATCAGTCATGACAGAGGAGACAATAGATATTCCTACCGATTTGTTCAAATGCCAGCTACCGCCACATCGTAAATGTGCATGCAGCTTGTTAAATATTGTTGTTAAGCGGGTACTACAAGAAGTAACCAAACGTTTGTCAGAGCAGACATTTGCAAACTTAGTAGCTATCTGGAACAAATAAAATAGCTCATCTTTGGCTGCAGGTGCCTTTGGCACTCATCTCGTTACTCCCGGTGACATTCGGTGAAATTCCACTTACGATTATGTTGCAAAAATATATTGTTTACTACGAAGTGGCTACGGGTATTTTTTCGGGAACCAGTCATATATGCGCATTTTTTGTTTTCGGGGCTAGGGTTAGGGTTAGGAATAGGGTTAGGATTAGGGTTGGGGGTTAGGGATAGGGATAGGGTTAAGGATAGGGTTAGGGTTAGGGTGTGGAGCAATATCTATGGCTGGTCCCCGAAAAAATTAATTCGGAGTCCAACCATCGCGCATGCGCACATCACAGCCGTAAAATATAAAGTCCGTCTAGAGCGCTAGAGCGCATGCGCATATATGGCTGGTTCCCGGAAAAAAATGGGGACCAGCTGGCTAGTCCCTTAGCCACTGCGTTGTTTACTATCCAATCCCGAATTAGGAGTCAAATTTGGTATGGTGTTTAATGACCTTGACATCAAGAGACTGGCTCCACAGCGAAAATATTCATTGGAGAATACATTGAAGTGTTTGCTCGATTGTGTCGTGGACTGGACATTTTTGTAAGGAGAAAATAATATTGGACTTGCCTATTTGCTGCTCACACTAACCGTTATAAAAGCTCAACTAAAAGAAATGATCGTGCACCATAAACACCCTCTCACGATGTGTGAGCCCCTTGCCAGAGCTGTTATTGGTGGAATTAATAATATTAATATGCGATTCGATTGTATATTTTTGACCCAGAGGCAAAACTGGCAGCAGTGGTCAATTCAAAATTTACGATCAACTGCATAGACAATTTGGATCACAAGGCTGAAGTTGTTAAAACCTTAAAGCGTGCCTGCAGTGCACTGAGTGGAGTTCCAACTCAAATTACTCGGCAGGTTGGTTGGTTCAGCTTTAGTACAGTCAGCAGTACAGATATCTGAATCTACAGATTTTTTGCTTGTTTTACTGCACGGCGGCAGAACCAGGACGAATTGCTTATTAGTAATAGTTATGCTGAAGTAGACATATATCTTGAAGATAACTCATCAGAAATGCTGTCATTTAGCAGCTTATCCAAGCACTACAACTGAACACTGGCGTCAATTAGAAAAGATCAAAGTAGACAAGGGTTGGTATTGGCACCCTTATCAGATGCAAATGGAGTCCCACGCTTGCTGGTCACTGACCTACGTAGTGGGTAATGCCTATGTTGGTCGCTGAACATTGGAAAGCGGACCGGAGGTCTACGCGCGCATGAAGCGTGCGATCAAAGCCTTTTGTGTCGCTGAGTTAAAGTGCAGTTTTAGTTGAGCCATGACTGAGAGAAAATCGGGTTGACCGGTGCGCTGTGTTTACATAAGAATCATGTGTTCATTTCTTGGTGTGCTGTGTGCATCCTGTAGAACCACGTGGCTGGGAAAAATACAAAAACTCGCCCAAAACTCAGTAGGTGATCATACTCAACACTAACGACCATCACAGATCACCAAAGATCGTTGACAATCTTGCCACGTAAACTTTCAAAGGCCATGTACCTTCCCAGCTTTCAACCTCAAACAAAAGTTTAATTTTTGTGAAATTAGGTTAATTAATATTAAAAATTTTACATGACAGTAATGAGAGGGTGAGTTGATCCAAAAAGCCTGTTGTGGGACCAAAGGTAGCTCAGACTATTTACAGTGGTTCGACGCATAATATTACTGAGAGCTGGATTCCATGTTTTTATATAGTTAACAAATGACAACAATTGTCAACATAGGGGCTCAAGAAAAAAAAACATTTTGATGATCATATAAAATAATCCGATAGTCTTTGTTCAGAACTCGTTCCCAACAATTAAGAGTCTCGACAACATATCATGAATATGGTTGTGTTGTCATCTAATGAATTGACTGTATGTTGGTGCTGATGTTAATCTGCTTTTCACATCCGTGAGGGTGTGAGATCATCACCGCAAGTGGTGAACTGTTCCTGTGAAACCTCAACTTTCTTTGGTGCTTGTCTTCAACGTGTACAAAAAACAATTATCGAGCTCCTTTTCGTCATGTGTGCAACAGCAAAGGACAACGGTGTCTTCTCCTATCCTACCATTAAGGTACATGCCATGAATTACACAAATCATATAGTCATCATTTACATCGTTGTAAAACCACAGCTGGACTATAGCTTTCTCAGCTTCACATACGTCATATGTTAACTGTTTTGTGGTGATAGCCTCATATATTGGCCACTCTTGCCTGACCATCCCTGACTTTTCGCATTCAGGAAATGGACATACTTTCATGTAAGATTCTTTTTTCTTGATATGGAAGACAAAGCCACTTACTGTTCGTAAAATTTTTCTCTTCTGTATTTAAACAGAGGATCTCCTTTTGTTTGCCATCGGTAGCCAGTTTTATAAAACTTAAAAAGTCATTGTTATCGGTATGTCTTATTCTAAAGAAATTCAGGACTACTTGTACGACATACCTTACATAGTGTAGTAATATATATTTCCTTCGCTTACAAGTCCGATGACAAGTATTATTCTTTTCATTTAATGAGCTATCTGTCATGGTTTCAGAAAATTCATTTGCATCAACCTTGGTAGCTAACTCTTCGATTGTATCTTCTTTAACCTCGGGAGATAATTCTTCAATTGTTTCTTGTTCAGAACATTCAGTTGCATATTGTTTAGAGCTTGTATTACATTGTGCAGTAAAATGTAATCGAGAACTTTTTTCTATTAGTTGCATATTGTCTGGCTGAAAATACCTTGGGTCGTGTACTATCTTTTTCTACTTGTTCTTGCTGAGCCTGTTCATATTCTGGTGCAGAATTCTCTTGGGATGGATAATCATAGCTTCATCAGCTACGTCATATTTACTAACTGAGGCATGAATAACTTTTTCTCTGGTACCACTTGATGAATTAGCAGAAACTTTTGTAGAAAAAACTGTATGTGAAATATCTAAGGCCTTGTTTTTTTGTTCATTTCCATCTGACCTTTGATTTTCATTAAATCTTACATGTCTTTTAATAATAGGGCTTGGCTCAAGTCTTGCTGAATTTTGTTTTGACAATGGTCTAGATTCAGTGTGTGCTGCTTTTTGCGAAATTTCTTTCACACCCTGATCATTATTTTCAGTGTCTTTAATATGTTGAAAATATTGTTCTAAGGATTTATCCTCCTTCTGTAATTTGATCAGTAGTTCTTTGTTTATGTCCATCATGACTGTTTGGCTGATATCACAATTTACTGTTTTGATATTCTCATTGTTCATTTTGTCAGTTGCAGATCTAGTCAAAACATTCATATGACTGGTCTCAATTTGTGACATTGAGGTTTTGTTGCTCAATTTATTTTTCAAATTATGTTTCAATTGTTCATAGTTGTTTATGTTCGTGAAAGCAATGTTTTTAGCTTTCTTATGTCCTTGAAGTTTTTTGATGATATAAACTGATCTATTTTTGTTAGGAATGTCATTTTGATTAGCTATTGTATCAAATTTTTCAATATAATCAACTATGTCTTCTGTGCCATTCCAGTTGTATAGGTTGTTAAATGAGGCACATACATCAGGGTCTGGTTCTTTATTTGGATTTAGGTCCATTAAATATTTTTGTACTCTTTCGCCTTTGAATAATGCGTTGGAGTTGTCTGGTTTCGCATTTGGTATATTCCCAACTATTAAACTGGCTACAGGTGATGATAGAACTAAGGCATTGATTTTTCCGGAAATCCAGGGAGTGTCTATGTCTATTATAGCTGTACGACATATGACTTTCTGACCATCTCCTAACCTTATGTGTTCAAGTTTATCAGTCATTTGGTCTTTATGAACTAATTTCTCATCAACTATCACCGTTGTGCAACCGGAGTCACGCAAACACATTACAGGATTGTTGTTTACGAAACATGGGTAAAAGATCAAGTTGTCCTTGTTGTCAAGCATGGTGGCGACTGTATTTTCATAAATCTGTCTGTTGTAACTGCGGCCTCTTTCTTTGCTGTTTCTGGGTGGACTCATGTTTGGAGACTGTCTTCGGTTTGTTGGATATTGTTGCATTATTTTATTTGGTTGAGATCTATAATTCTGGTAGGTTTTCCTATATCGACAGTAATATTGAATGTGTCCTGGTTTTTTACATATATAGCAGACTTTTGATCTCTGGCTGGTAAACTATGAAATCTTCGTTGTTGTGTCTGCATAACATTAAAATCTTTTGTACTATGTTGAATAAAGGTATGTCTGAATTGCTATCCTTGAAGTCAGACATTGCAGTGATTAGTTGTTTTTGTTGTGCACTTTATGTTGCTTGATGTAACTGTATAACTGGGGACTACTCTGATTTAGTATTTTGTCCACCAACAATAGTTCAATGATTTGTCTGGCATTTCCACTGTCTATTCCAGACATTTTAATCCAGTTCAATAAATGTGATTCAATAATGTTGATAAATGCCTGTGGATGCTCCGATGGATTCATTATAGTGTTATGGAACTGTGTACGATAATGTTCTTCAGTTTTGTTGTAATGCTGTAGCAAATACTTTTAACAGCATCATAGTTTTTGGCGTCTTCACCTTTTATGTTATTTAATGCTGATTGAGCTTCCTGTGTTACCGCTTCATATAGATAAACAATCCATTCTGATTTGTCTATGTGGCTCAATTCAAATTGGGTTTCCATTATGGAAAAAACATTGTCTATATCCATATGCTTTCCATTAAACGGTTGAATGCGAATTTTGTGTTTGGCAGCATATGATCTGTTTTCTGTGTTGTTAGTTTCGGTTTGGACGTTGTTCTTGGCATTGATTTCAGCCATCTTTACAGCGAATTCATGTTTCCTGTCTAGCTCCTACTTTTCGCTTGTCTTACTCTATCTTTTTCTTCCTTTTCTGCTTGTTTCAATCTATCTTTTCTTCATTTTCTCTAAGTAAGGCTCTGTCCTTGTCATCATTTTGGCACTCTCTGATATATTTAGCTAATTGGGTCCCTTCTAAACCCATGGCTTTGCCATCACGAATATATATGTTAGAGTCTTGTTCCATTATGAAATAGTACAGTATTATTGTTGTTTAGCAGTTTAGCACAGCAGCCACCATAATGTCATAGATGGGTTCACTCACCAAATGAATATATATATCCAATTCGTCACCTGTACAGGTGTGTACACAAGAGATGGGGGTGGGGTGAATCAACTGTCGCTTCCCTCCCTTACCATCTGTCCAGCATGAGGACAGTGCGTCGAGACCAGTCACGTGACCTGATTTGTAGGTGTGGACAGGATATGTGTAGTTAGGTTGTTTTTTTTTTTGAGGACAAGGAGTTCGTGACATAGGAGATCACGCCCGACTCGCTTGTCGCCGGTGGTGTTTTTTCTATGTTGATATCTGGGTTTGTCGGTAGAATCAATGTTTCATTCAACTTGTGTAAAAAATAAATGTATTAGTCTAGTTAAAGGTTGAACCCACGTTCCCTGTGAGACTCATGTGTGTCATTCTGTATAAAATAGAGTCGCAACAATATATATATATATAGATAGATAGAGATAGTTACAAAGAGACAGATAGTGAAGATCTGTTTGGAAATGGTTCCTTTAAATTAATACTAATGAATTAAGATTTCTAAATGATATGGAGTAGTGTGCGCAAATTATGTAACGTTGGATGTTAGATTCAAAGGCCTTGTTATAACTCTACTTCACCTGACTCCTCGCCCCCTGGTCGCACCCCTTCTCCCAGAAGAATGATGCAATCACGGACCGATGTAAGCCTACGCATCGTTAATTCGGTCGTTCACCCTCACTTTAGTACACGTGATGTATTAGGTTATTTGCACTGCCACCCACGCAATGACATTCACTCTCCATTTTGGCGTGGAAACGTTATCAGCACTTCGCAAGCAATAACACGTAAAACTCGTTTCAACTGGGTTAGTTGTACAAATGGACTTTGTTGTTTTGTTTTCGTCAAAATTGACTATTGTAACCTGTACGTTGTAGACAGTGAATAAACGTTATTATTCAACTAACGAAGCCAATGTGTCCTTTAGTGCCTACTTAGAGAGATCTTTCAAGTTAGCAACAGTATAATAGTCGGGGGTTGTTTTTGTTAAGCTTCCGTACCTATAATGAGGATTATATTATTTGGGATGAACTATATAAAAAATGTGAACTTTTTTTGATGTATTATTAAGTGTTCCTTAAATGTACTTTGGATACAATAATCTGGTTCATGTCCTTTGGGTTCCTTTCGAGTACAGAGACATGCTATTTGTGTATATAGACTGATTGTTAATGCGTTCAAATATGGTATCACCATCAACTACAACTACGTGCCTAATAGCCGGTCTGGGCACAAATGGCCTATGATTTACTACTAGTTTGAGATATAAAAAGCCTGTATATTTCTTTGTTTGGTATGGGAAGTGGAAGATGTAGGTACGGTTGTGGAGGTTAGGGTAAAGAAGACTTACGTATGTGCTAACTGAAGCAAAAATACTACTGAAAAGAGGGAAGACGGGTTGGCATACCTCATTAGTTCGGAAACAAAGATAAGAGAACATATGTTTCACATTGATGTTGATTAAAAGAAAACTTGTAGTTATTGATATTGTTTATAAATTGATCTCGATAACCTATTCAATTGACATATATGCTAATGCTTAATAAATTTGCGACAACTAATTATACCTCTTTATTATGCCAATATTATTCTGTTATCACGACATGATAATTTCAATGCAAACAATTGTATCATATTGTCTCGATTCAAATGTGCGTTAATTTGCGATGCATTTTTTAATCAAGCGTCAGTTTCGATCATTTTTTTATCGAACACCTATATATTTATATACAGGCTACTTGCCAGAGCAAGTAAAGCGCATGTCACGAGACATGCGCACTCGTGTTGTTCTTATTTATTCGTGCTGCTGTCCGTGCATGTTCAATTCTGCGGTGTAAGCTATGGACTAGTTTTATTTATTTCTCATTTTTTTCATTAATATCTTTCTAATATTAAGGAAAAAAGAGATTGGCTTTACATAAAATTTTTATTAGGATAGGCTGGATTTATCACCAATTGATAAAAATAGAATTATCTAGAATTTATATTAGGTAAATCAAAAATATAAAACACAAAAATTGACGCTAAATTAACTTAGTTTTAGATGTTAAAATTAATTTTTAAAATCGAAAAATACAACATTTTTATAGACAACGAGTTTTAAAAACATCTTTCTTTAAGCTATTTCTTTTACATTTTAATTTGTACCTTTTGAACGACATGTGCTATTAATCAATTAAATATTAACCTTTATATATCTTAATGCATACAGAAAAAAAGAAACTTACCTATTACACGATTTTCACAATACTCATTGTATATTTTTTGCTCAGCATTAGTTCTTGTCTATAAATAATTGAAATGTAATCATTAATTTATTGAAATTGAAACAATAATAATGATATTCCATCATAACTAATGAAATAAATTGCATATATATATATATATATACAAAGGGTTTGACTAAAATATAAAGCTGTATCCCCCAATCTTACTTGGTGGAGCTTTTTATCACAAATAAAGAAAACAGTATATATACATTTTTTTTATATTTTTTTTTTGCATGAAAACTAGAAAAAAAAATTATGTGTACAGGATCTTGTTGGGCCCTCTATTTATCTTTTTCCTCAAAACTGCATATAGGTCAACACTCTGACACTCAGGAAAACACACGCTAATACACAATAGCGAACACTTCACATATCCAATCAGTTAATACGAACAAAATATTTATCAAACGAAAATAATATATTTAATAGATCAAACGTATAAAAAAGCGAATCATCACACATAACATAAAGTCCAGACAAATAATGTGGTCATCCACAGCCCACTTGTCAACTGGCCACCGTCCCATACCATAAGCTAGTGACCGTTACACTTGTCAACTGCCCAGCGTCCCATACCATAAGCTACTGACCGTTACACTTGTCAACTTGCCACCGTCCCATACCATAAGCTACTAACCGTTACACTCGTCAACTGGCCACCGTCCCATACCATAAGCGACTGACCGTTACACTTGTCAACTTGCCACCGTCCCATACCATAAGCTACTGACCGTTACACTTGTCAACTGGCCACCGTCCCATACCATAAGCTACTGACCGTTACACTTGTCAACTGGCCACCGTCCCATACCATAAGCTACTGACCGTTACACTTGTCAACTGCCCACCGTCCCATAACATAAGCTACTGACCGTTACATTTTTCAACTGCCCACCGTTCCATACCATAAGGCATAAGCTACTGACCGTTACACTCGTCAACTAGTCACGGTCCTCTACCATAAACTCTCTTTGCTATCAAAAACACGTCATCCCTTTAACACGCTAACTTACCCAACATAGCTCTCACACCCCCATATAATATTCCTATTAACTAATACACAACACAAATGCTCGGTACCCCGACCGGCGAGTAGGCACACAATTGGAGTAGAAAATAGTGAACATATTTTTGAGTGCGTTAACAATCAATCTATATACTCACAGTGGCCCCAAGGACATGAACAGATTATTGTAGTCAAAAGATATTTGAGAATAGTGACACCTAATAGTATATTAAATAAAGTTCATATGTTAAATAGTTCATCCCAAAGAAAATAATCCTCACTTTGGATACACAACCCTTGATGATTAAATTCTTAAAATCTTAATTCCTTCTTATTTATATATTTGTGTGAATTATGCAATTTTATTCATTACTGCACTTTTCTTTGGATATAATGTCTGTACTTTTTTTGAGAAAATATTTAATGAGCCATTAAAATGCTTTTGTCGTTCTATTCTTTTTTTCTCATGACGTAGCTGATAATTTCAAAATCATTCTCATCCTTATTTCATCAATTAAATTCCATCTGCATCTTCGCTTGATTACTTGTGTAAAATTTATTGCTTTTGAAAGTGGTGTAATTTGTTATAAATTGTGAAATGTTTTTGATATACTAGCAACATATTGCGACTAATTAATTATGAACAAATATTACAATGTTGTATATATCATATTGCATATACATAGGTGTCTTAGTGTTTTACAGTAATTCTCACTATGTATATAAAAACTCGGTAATAGAAACATGTTAGCTATGTGTCTAGCAGGATGACTAGTTTTAAATTCCAGTCTATGCTAGATAAACTTATTTGTCAGTACAAACGAAACAGATAAGTGTTAATAAATAATGTTTCTGTAAAAAAAAAATTATTAACAAACGAAATATTTACTTGGCTTTGGTTCTCTTTTTTGATGATATCTACAATATCTAGTCCTTGTTCCACCAAATATCGAATAAAGTCTAAACGATTCAGTTCAAATGCAAAAGGCATAATATTGTGTAGAGAATTGTAATGCTCCTATAATTGTAGAATGAGTCAAACATATAAATTTTATTTCTGACTAAATACCAAATTATACAGTGTATAAAATTACAACAAACAATAAAAAATAAAATAAGTTTTTACAATTAATTACGTGATAAAATTTTGCAATTACTTTTTTTTCTGATTATAGATAAATGGTATTAAAGTGAAATGAAATACAAATATTTGCTTGAATTTAATTATATTTTTCAAATATATAATATACCCAACGAATAAAAAATATACATTTCATCTAATTATCATTTTTTTAATGTTACCTTTTCTGCTATTTTAAAAAACTGCCCGTACTGAACAGCAACTTCAAGATTGTTGAGTCTGATACATAACAACGCAAACTTTTCTAAATCGTCACCGTACACCTCTTTAAAAAGAACAAATCATAAAAGCTCAATTCAAGCCTTATAAAAAATGTGATTTTTGTAAGTTTTAATCTAGTTGGACCTTCTGTTTTTTTTTTCCCTTAGACATATTGATCCTATTTTTTTTTAAAGGACACATTCTAAACAATTTACATTCTTAAATGAAGTAATGTTTTTAATACTTGTCGTCCATAAACAAACATCGTACGAAATTCCGAGGCTATGTAATCAATGTAAATTTTATACGGAAAACTTGATAATTTATTTTAAGTAATTATAACATTATGGTAATTAAAACCCTATCACAAACGAACGAATGTACTAGTATAGCTAAACTTGTAATTAAACATGAATAATTTTTCTCCTTTTAAACTGTATCTTAGAACGCCTATTTTTTATGCCGTAACATTTTAGATTTAAAATTATAATATTTTATTGTTTATATATTTCATAAAACTAACAATATATTTATTTAGGAATGTTAATTGATAATAGCGAAACGCAGTTGCCTAGAATATGCAGAGACATAAATGAAAACGACAAGGGAAAAAAGGCATTGTAAGTTCATTAGGTGTTGTCTTAAAAGCAAAGATACAAATAGAGCTAAAAATGTTTACAGAATGTTCCGATACTATAATCTCGTGACTGAAATTTTCTAATATAATATATTAATAGCGATTTGGGCGTTGCGTTAAATCGAAAGTAAAGAATAAAAATAACAGTATTCCAGTTTAAAATACAATCATGAAAAAAAAAAATCGGATCGGCCCAAAACCAAAAAATAACCTCGCCTGCCGATCAAGCCAAAGGGGATATAACTCTATGCAAAGGTTTTGCAGGGTACAGCTAGTGAATACATATTGTCACTTAAATTAGCTTATAAATATATGCTTTTTTCTATATAAACCTGTATAAAAATATTATTATAATTTAATTTGTATTCTATATCTTATTTTAGTACTTACCGCTTAAAGCTTTAAGAAGAGCCTCAGAAATCATTTTTTCATCTAGTTTTTTATTGATGTCGACAATCTCAAAATTTCTTTGGCAATCAACTCTTCTTATAATGAATTCCGTCAATCTAATGAGAAGTAAAACCTATATTGTAAACGAAATACCATCTTCCAGATTCATAAAAATAAAATATAAAAACATCATGCTTTATGTATTTATGTATTATAGTTATATATAATAAATATTCGACATAAGTATAAAATCCCACATAGTTCTTCATCTGCCATACCGATTGCAAACTGAGAAAATAGTAAAATAATGTTTCATTCTGTTTAAAAATTTGATTATCTCCATCTTTTGGTCATATGGCAGGGGTGACCGGACAAGTAGAAAAGCTGGGCAATATGATAACTGTCTTCATTTTCCACTTTTCTAAAAGTTGGCAGCATCAAACGGAAATTATTAGCTCCCCTATTGGCCGTTCATTAAACAATATTGGTAAAAAACGCGGATATCGCCTTTGTTTTATTAGTATTAAGCTTTGATTCTAAAGGGGCATGTGTTTTTATTGAAAAGCTGCTTGAAAAAAGTCTTATTCATCTTGCTTGCCGCCACCATATGATGGAAATTGTTCTGGAAAAAGTGTTCACCGCATTGAAGATAAGTGTGCCCTCATCTGGAACTGATTGTTCACTTTTCAAACGATTTAAAGAGCAGTGGGATTTTATGGAGAATGGATTATATGATACTGCAGATGGGATGACTGAAGTAGACCTTTTGAAATAGAGCACATTGCAGTTTGCAAATGACAATCTTCAAATTCGTTACCCACGAGATGATTACAGAGAATTTTTGGTACTGGCTGTCATATTTCTTATAGGAACACCACCACGTGGGATTCATTTCCATGCTCCAGGAGCTGTACACAGAGCACGTTGGATGGCAAGAATAATTTATTGCTACAAGATGTTGATGCCTTCTGAAGAACAAGGACTGTTTCGGTTTATCTGTTTTGTTTCCAGTACTTTTATGAAACAATGGTTTTAAGCCCCACAGCCAGCAAGGGTGCCATCAAATGACCTACAATTTTTGAAGGATTTAGAAAAATATAACTCCGTTAATTCAGTTATAGGAAAAGCATTAAAAAAAAAGCTTTCAGTCGACATTTAAGGTATCTAAGTGAAATTACAGTGGGTTTTTTTTGATGAAAATATGGTTCCCAAGCAAAAGGTTCACATGCTTAAAAATATGCAAGAAAAACCCGGATCTACAAATCGAGCTCAGCGTCTTGATTCCAATGGATTCTATGCAGACCAGCCCATCAGATTCTTTGTTGTAATAATACAAAGACATTTTTTTCCATTCTTTGTTTGCCACATTCTTTCCCGGAGATGTCCGCTGAAACATGGAGCAGCAACAATGAATACGAACATGCAGAAAATGTTGTAACCAATTTGAAAGTAGCTAATGACACAGCCGAAAGAGGAGATAATTTGTTTCAGGATTTTTATGCAGAAAAGAAGTCCAGTAGCAATTCTTACTTCAGGTGGTGCAAGAACACGGACGATTATATCCGGATACAAAGAAAACCATAGTGACTAGCAAAACGCAGTCAAAGAATATGACGTCCATATATAGTAAACACTTTGCTTTGTTGCATTCTATTATTTTATTTGTTTTGAGGTTGCTATTTCTTGTTTAACACTAAACAATTAACATAAACCATTAAATTACAATTTAGTACCAAATCAATGTTTTCATTGCCTTTGTGCAACCCCTAAATATTTCACGATGGTATTAATTTTTTCAGAAAACACTTTTTTTTTCTGGCAGAACACAATGTGGACCACCCTAATATATATATATATATATATATATATATATATATATATATATATATATATAAAGAGAGAGAAAGAGAGAGAGAGATTATTATTTATTGGCCTAATCAGTTACTGGTAAACGCAATGCAAAGTTTTCAGTTCACCAGTAAAATGAGATTATTTGACTAGCGAAGGACTGTCATTAACATATACATTTTCATAAACGTATTTGTCGTAACAAAACAAGAGTTGTGTGTGTTTATGATGTGAGAAGCTTTCTTGTGGAATATGTCAAAAAAGCTGTATCAAGAACGTTTATTGTAAAACATGTATTGCTCGAATGGAGTAACTGTCCATACCGCTAATGATAAAACAATGACATTGTAATTCTATCCTCACAATTTGTTTTTATAATTATAACTATCGAGCAGATTAAAATCAATTTTTATTGATCGTTTTTTTTTTTCATTATTTCAATCAATTAACACCGGTCAAAATGATGACTAATGAACAGAATGTGATTACTTACGTTTATATTTTAAAATATACTATTTATAATTCTATAGATATTGTTTCTTTGGGCGGTTACACATAATAAAAATAATTATTACAGGATATAATTTGTTAATGCTTACCGCGGTCAAAATGACCGCTTCAGTTATTAAATGTAGTTCAAATAATCTGCCGTTCTAGTGTTAAATATACGTTTCGACTTGATTACAGGGTCACCTTTTTTAAAATTTTAACTTAATTTATAAGTTAAAGTTTGTTTTTCTACGTTAACAGTTTACTTAAATAAAAATTTGCATTCTTAACTTTGGAGTATTTAAAAAAAAAACTGATTATTAGTGTCAACAAAATCAAACGAAAAAATAATCGCGAAATGCACACTAATATCATAACATATAAACATATTTTGGTCTAACTCCGAACGTTATTAAAATTATTCTATTAAAAACCACCACACAAATTAAAGTATTAATAGTAATACAAAGCTTTATATGAACACATCTCTGAACAGAGCAGCATTATATGGGGATGATCTCAAATCTTAGAAAGTGATAACTAACTGTTGACTGGAAATTATGCAAACTTTAATTCATCATCAACACCTGCTATATTCATGGATACTACATTACGTAAGCCCTTACGTCGACTTCTGGAGGCTCTAAACATTTCTAGTTTTTGATCCTAAGATCGCGTTTATTTACTCATGGTAATGATCGAGGCGGTTGATCATATTTTTATGTTGCGATGGCCGTTAGTCTTTCACAACATTTCCTGCCATATGTAACAGTGTAGGTTGCTTGGTCACCTCGTCACTGTACATATGGCTGGTCCAATGTCAATACTGGCTGCCAAGTTGGGAGCCATATCATGCCTGTTTAGTATAATAAATGTTACCACCTATCTTGTGTGACAGACAAGATCTTGTGGCAGACACGATCTTGTGTAACTGACACGATCTCGTGTGACGGACACATCTTGTTTTTAGACACGGGATTTCGTGACAGACACGGGATTGTCGACAGAGCCGAAAATGATGTTTCTTATTATAGATAAGTACCATGTGGGTAAACACCTATAGCAATCAAAACATTATAAAACTATATTTCAAAACCAAATATTTAAAATGCACGTACTTTATAAAAATATATTAGATGCTACTTACCGTTTTTGCTCTTCGGATTTCGTAAAATTTTTCCATATAATTCTCTTCTAAATCTTTGTTGCTGAAATATGTTTAACATCATTACCATAATAGGAGTATTTAAAGAATTATTTGCTAAACTATTCTTTTTAGATAACATATTTTAAAATTACAAGCTAGTAGCATTTCAACAGTAAGTTTTTGATCTTTGCGTCTTTGTTTACTGCTGAAAAAAATGGATAGTCAATAGTGGTGTAGAAAACCTCATCTACTGACCTGAATGTGCAAGACTCGGTCGTCAATTTAAGATCCTGAATATATGTACTCATTTCTAATTAAAATTAACTGTGAAAAATCGATATATGTTATTATTTCCCACATCGCCTTAATATATATATTGCATTTTCGGCTTTGTTAGAGTTAAAAAAGGACAATACTTCGGCCATCCGTAGGGGAAGGAAATATTAGTTATTATCTTTACCCTACAAAATATTTGCATAGAATTACATCCCCTTAGTATCAATAGCCTAGGCTATTTTTGGTTTAGGTTTTATATATTGTAAAGAGAGCTGTACCCTGCTTAACTTGTGCACACACATAATTAAGAGTTTATCGTATAATGATCGATCTAATTACATTTTTAAAGCTTTGAACGAAATTGATGACACATTAAGTTTTAATTCTTTCATTTATCAAACTTAATGATTAAATTATGTGGTATAAAATCTTTTTCAAAAGTTTCTTAATACAAATTTGCCAACACAGAATCTTCGGTTAGTATTTATTCCATTACTTATACTAATTTTGTTTATTAAGAAATGATATCGTTAATAACATCTTAAATGTTTACATAATACGTAATGAAACGTATTTATTTCTAAAGTAATTTTAAATTTACTGGATGTTTTTAAATTTTGTTTTTTAAGTTGATCTGTACTATATTATATGTATTATTATTTTTGTATATATAATACAACTTCTGCTTTGTTTTTATTAATGAATTGTTACATTCAATACATCATAAATGTATACTGATAATATATACCGCCAAATGAAGAAAAAAAAAATAAATTACTGTATTTATGTTCGTTGTTATTTTTTTAAAAACAGTTTCAATCCATAAAACATATACATTATAGACAAGTTGTTATTATATCATTATCATATCATCGAAATGCAATGTTTTAAACAATAGAGGAGAAATGATATCAGATCGAACAAGTTAAATAAATACTGTTAGTACAACGTAATGTTTTTGAAGATAATAATACAATTACTCACATTTTTAAAAACCTAATTTGTATCTCTTTTCTTTTAAAATAAAACTATTAAAACAGGATTATATGTCTTTTAAACAGTGCCATTTTAATATAACTAATTTATGTAAATTGTTGAGAAATAAAGTGTAATATGTTTAATAAATATTTATTTTATGGTGTTTAATAGCATGCACATTAGTCATATACTTTAAAGATATTGGGATCTAATCTTGGCACTTCTAAATACCATATAAGGTAAGATATTGTTTAGCATATAAAGCTCATAATATTATCATGATTTATTCTTTGAAATAAAAAATAAGATAAATTGTAGTACGAATCTCAAATATCGAGTAGTAGAATATTTAAGTAACTATAAAAAAAAATCAATATTAAAAAAAAATGCATTTAAGAGTTTGATGCAACTTTTTTAATATCCTACAATAAATTAAATATTAGATTAGTAAAAACACAGACAAAAAAACTTAAAAAAGTTACTTGATTTTGTCTTGAACATAGGCTAAATGATCTGATAAACCTCCTGAACCCTGAAAATGTTCCAAACAAAACATCATTTAAATTTTTTGTTAAATGTTCTTTTAATTAAACATTCGTTTTATAAAAAGCATTTTGAACACCATTTTTTTTCATGTAAAATGAATTTCGAAACTAATTATCATTTAATACCTTAAGGACAATAATCGCTTGGTCATCTCTTTTAATTCTGTCGATTTCACTGATACTCGCATTACATAACACAATACATTCTGCATGTACTGAAAAATATATACACTATTATTATATTTTCTAAAAGGTAAAATACTGATACAACTTTCACTCACTAGGTATGCGCTCACATTTTAGTATTGTCTATTGTACATATATATATATATATATATATATATATATATATATATATATATATATATATTTATATTAGGGTGGTACAAAAATGTATTTTGTAATATTTCTCGGATGGTACTATTTCATTTTGTGACATTATTTGTAATAATATCAATTTTGAAGTTTGGGCATGATTGCATAACTTTTAAAGGTCACTCATCAACCTCAAGTTTTTATATTTTTCGGGTTATTAGTGGGCAATCTAAAATGATTAATAATGTAAAAATACAACATTATATTTTTAATTTTAATGTATATTAATACAAAAAAATGTCTATTTTTTAAACTAAATTATTTATATTATTGTTTACATATTAAAATAATTAAAGAAAAAAATTATAATCTTCTGGTATATAATAATGACATATTTGCAATCATTGTGGTAAAGAAATATTTTTAATAATTTTGATAATATTTCAAAAAATTCTAAATAATAGTTAGTGTTTCAGGTTCCTAATTTATTGTATTGCATCGAAATAAAAAGTTTATTAATTATTGTTTTTTTTTTGACAACTTGGTTCCATCGATCAACGAAGATTTCTGTGACAGAGGAAACTTGGACCTGTGATCAGAGGCTATCTGCAGCAAGAATTGCTTTTGTTCTTCATTTTTGGTATTAAACAGTTAAAATCCTGAATTAGTTTTATTCCTCTTTCGGCTGTATAATTAACAACTCGTAGACTTTCTACATATTTTAAAGTCTCTTGAAACTTTTCATTGTTGGTCCTATTGTCTGGGGCAACAGTTGTCAAAAATGAAGATGGTAATTCCAAAATGTTAAAAAAATATAAAGTATTCACTGTTACAAAACTTTCTAGTTGCATATTTTCAATTGAAGTTATATCAATTTTTATTCGTTTCTGTGCTTCATTCTCTCCAGCGTTTTGCAGAGCCGAAACCATTTTTTGTTTTCGGTTCATCGCTGATCTCATCAAAAAAAGCCAATGCGACCATTTCTTCACTAAGATACCATAAATTCAGTGATTCAAAAATGCTCTTGCTGCAGCTGTAAAAATTCCATTGTTATTGGCTTTATGTTGCAAACTAGTCTTCAGAAAAGTTAGATCATTTGACGGAGCATGTGTTGGATTGGGGCATGATATCCAAATTTGGTGTACATCAAACTAGCGAAAAGGCTTATATCTCGAAGTGATTTTTCCTCTTTTTCCGTTTTTTTTAAACTGTCTCTGGAACATCCATATTTTCATTGAATATAAAATTTTTGTCATCCACCTTTGTTAGTTCCAAAAATTCCTTGTAGTCATCTCGATATTGTCGAGTAGATTCAAGAATTGTTTTCAAATAAATTATTGCATCTTGTTTAAGTATGCTATGAGAAGCCAAAATGTCCGAACACGTTTTATCATTTAGAGCTGTTTTATAATCTTCTTTCTAAATAAATTATCGCTTGTCACGAAAACGTTTAAATAATCATATTTCAGGGCCACTGGATTGCCCAAGAGAATGTTTAATAGCGTCACTCTAGACGACTTCATAATATGATGACGACATGCCAAGTGTAATAATTCTTTACCAAGCTTTTTTTCAATTAAAGTACATGCTTTAGCGTTGGATGCAGTGTTTGCAGCTGTTGTATCAAAACGCATTGCTTTAATTTGTTTTTGAATATCCCAATCTAGTACAGTTGTTATGGCTGCTTCCTTTATTGCTTCACCAGTTCCACGTGTTAATCATGCCAAGAGGATGATCAACATTTTAACCTGTGACAACAACTGCTAATCGATCAACTGGATCTTTTCCCGTTATATCTGGCAATATTTTGCCATCAACATAAATGGTCAATGGAACATTTGACGAGTTGAATGTAGACTTGATGGATGTAGCAATTTTTGTTCGATTAGTAATTCTAGCTCTCCGGATTGTATCTGAAATGTTATGACCTAAACCCTTTGCTGCAGCTGCCAGTAAATAAGTTGCTAGGCGATCCGTGACGTTGGTTCGGTCAAGAGCAGATGCTAATTCAGGTGAAATCATTCTTTGAAATTGCCTCTTTGCAACATTCTGACAATTTTTTTCTTGGTTCCATAAATTATTCATCTGAGGATTCAGTGCCAGATGTAGACTAGTCATTAAATCAAGTTAACTGGTATTTTCAGCTTCTTTCTTTCGCTTTTCTTCTTTACAACGTCTTAACTCTTCTATTTTTTTTTCTTTTTTGGATACGTTCTTCTTTACAACGTCTTAACTCTTGTATTTTTTTTTCTTTTTTGGATACGTTCTT